>OY740765.1:13621462-13803971 GCA_963513935.1 Aphrophora alni | reverse complement strand
GAGACGGAATGAGATGCTGGAGGGGTTGTGTGGAGAGCCAGACTGAGGAGGATTTATAAAACAGTGAAACAAGGAGAAGTGTGGACGATGAGACGGAATGAGATGCTGGAGAGGTTGTGTGGAGAGCCAGACTGAGGAGGATTTATAAAACAGTGAAACAAGGTGAGGTGTGGACGATGAGACGGAATGAGATGCTGGAGGGGTTGTGTGGAGAGCCAGACTGAGGAGGATTAATAAAACAGTGAAACAAGGTGAAGTGTGGACGATGAGACGGAATGAGATGCTGGAGGGGTTGTGTGGAGAGCCAGACTGAGGAGGATTTATAAAACAGTGAAACAAGGAGAAGTGTGGACGATGAGACGGAATGAGATGCTGGAGAGGTTGTGTGGAGAGCCAGACTGAGGAGGATTTATAAAACAGTGAAACAAGGAGAAGTGTGGACGATGAGACGGAATGAGATGCTGGAGAGGTTGTGTGGAGAGCCAGACTGAGGAGGATTTATAAAACAGTGAAACAAGGTGAAGTGTGGACGATGAGACGGAATGAGATGCTGGAGAGGTTGTGTGGAGAGCCAGACTGAGGAGGATTTATAAAACAGTGAAACAAGGAGAAGTGTGGACGATGACATGGAATGAGATGCTGGAGAGGTTGTGTGGAGAGCCAGACTGAGGAGGATTTATAAAACAGTGAAACAAGGTGAGGTGTGGACGATGAGACGGAATGAGATGCTGGAGGGGTTGTGTGGAGAGCCAGACTGAGGAGGATTTATAAAACAGTGAAACAAGGTGAGATGTGGACGATGAGATGGAATGAGATGCTGGAGAGGTTGTGTGGAGAGCCAGACTGAGGAGGATTTATAAAACAGTGAAACAAGGAGAAGTGTGGACGATGAGACGGAATGAGATGCTGGAGGGGTTGTGTGGAGAGCCAGACTGAGGAGGATTTATAAAACAGTGAAACAAGGTGAGGTGTGGACGATGAGACGGAATGAGATGCTGGAGAGGTTGTGTGGAGAGCCAGACTGAGGAGGATTTATAAAACAGTGAAACAAGGAGAAGTGTGGACGATGAGACGGAATGAGATGCTGGAGAGGTTGTGTGGAGAGCCAGACTGAGGAGGATTTATAAAACAGTGAAACAAGGAGAAGTGTGGACGATGAGACGGAATGAGATGCTGGAGAGGTTGTGTGGAGAGCCAGACTGAGGAGGATTAATAAAACAGTGAAACAAGGTGAAGTGTGGACGATGAGACTGAATGAGATGCTGGAGAGGTTGTGTGGAGAGCCAGACTGAGGAGGATTTATAAAACAGTGAAACAAGGAGAAGTGTGGACGATGAGACGGAATGAGATGCTGGAGGGGTTGTGTGGAGAGCCAGACTGAGAAGGATTTATAAAACAGTGAAACAAGGTGAAGTGTGGACGATGAGACGGAATGAGATGCTGGAGGGGTTGTGTGGAGAGCCAGACTGAGGAGGATTTATAAAACAGTGAAACAAGATGAAGTGTGGACGATGAGACGGAATGAGATGCTGGAGGGGTTGTGTGGAGAGCCAGACTGAGAAGGATTTATAAAACAGTGAAACCAGGTGAAGTGTGGACGATGAGACTGAATGAGATGCTGGAGGGGTTGTGTGGAGAGCCAGACTGAGGAGGATTTATAAAACAGTGAAACAAGGAGAAGTGTGGACGATGACATGGAATGAGATGCTGGAGAGGTTGTGTGGAGAGCTAGACTGAGGAGGATTTATAAAACAGTGAAACAAGGTGAGGTGTGGACGATGAGACGGAATGAGATGCTGGAGAAGTTGTGTGGAGAGCCAGACTGAGGAGGATTTATAAAACAGTGAAACAAGGAGAAGTGTGGACGATGAGACGGAATGAGATGCTGGAGAGGTTGTGTGGAGAGCCAGACTGAGGAGGATTTATAAAACAGTGAAACAAGGTGAAGTGTGGACGATGAGACGGAATGAGATGTTGTAGAGGTTGTGTGGAGAGCCAGACTGAGGAGGATTTATAAAACAGTGAAACAAGGTGAGGTGTGGACGATGAGACGGAATGAGATGCTGGAGGGGTTGTGTGGAGAGCCAGACTGAGGAGGATTTATAAAACAGTGAAACAAGGTGAAGTGTGGACGATGAGACGGAATGAGATGCTGGAGAGGTTGTGTGGAGAGCCAGACTGAGGAGGATTTATAAAACAGTGAAACAAGGTGAGGTGTGGACGATGAGACGGAATGAGATGCTGGAGGGGTTGTGTGGAGAGCCAGACTGAGGAGGATTTATAAAACAGTGAAACAAGGTGAAGTGTGGACGACGAGACGGAATGAGATGCTGGAGAGGTTGTGTGGAGAGCCAGAGTGAGGAGGATTTATAAAACAGTGAAACAAGGTGAAGTGTGGACGATGAGACGGAATGAGATGTTGTAGAGGTTGTGTGGAGAGCCAGACTGAGGAGGATTTATAAAACAGTGAAACAAGGTGAGGTGTGGACGATGAGACGGAATGAGATGCTGGAGGGGTTGTGTGGAGAGCCAGACTGAGGAGGATTTATAAAACAGTGAAACAAGGTGAGGTGTGGACGATGAGACGGAATGAGATGCTGGAGAGGTTGTGTGGAGAGCCAGACTGAGGAGGATTTATAAAACAGTGAAACAAGGTGAAGTGTGGACGATGAGACGGAATGAGATGTTGTAGAGGTTGTGTGGAGAGCCAGACTGAGGAGGATTTATAAAACAGTGAAACAAGGTGAGGTGTGGACGATGAGACGGAATGAGATGCTGGAGGGGTTGTGTGGAGAGCCAGACTGAGGAGGATTTATAAAACAGTGAAACAAGGTGAAGTGTGGACGATGAGACGGAATGAGATGCTGGAGAGGTTGTGTGGAGAGCCAGACTGAGGAGGATTTATAAAACAGTGAAACAAGGTGAAGTGTGGACGATGAGACGGAATGAGATGCTGGAGAGGTTGTGTGGAGAGCCAGACTGAGGAGGATTTATAAAACAGTGAAACAAGGTGAAGTGTGGACGATGAGACGGAATGAGATGTTGTAGAGGTTGTGTGGAGAGCCAGACTGAGGAGGATTTATAAAACAGTGAAACAAGGTGAGGTGTGGACGATGAGACGGAATGAGATGCTGGAGGGGTTGTGTGGAGAGCCAGACTGAGGAGGATTAATAAAACAGTGAAACAAAGTGAAGTGTGGACGATGAGACGGAATGAGATGCTGGAGAGGTTGTGTGGAGAGCCAGACTGAGGAGGATTTATAAAACAGTGAAACAAGGTGAAGTGTGGACGATGAGACGGAATGAGATGCTGGAGAGGTTGTGTGGAGAGCCAGACTGAGGAGGATTTATAAAACAGTGAAACAAGGTGAGGTGTGGACGATGAGACGGAATGAGATGCTGGAGAGGTTGTGTGGAGAGCCAGACTGAGGAGGATTTATAAAACAGTGAAACAAGGTGAGGTGTGGACGATGAGACGGAATGAGATGCTGGAGAGGTTGTGTGGAGAGCCAGACTGAGGAGGATTTATAAAACAGTGAAACAAGGTGAAGTGTGGACGATGAGACGGAATGAGATGCTGGAGAGGTTGTGTGGAGAGCCAGACTGAGGAGGATTTATAAAACAGTGAAACAAGGTGAAGTGTGGACGATGAGACGGAATGAGATGCTGGAGAGGTTGTGTGGAGAGCCAGACTGAGGAGGATTTATAAAACAGTGAAACAAGGTGAAGTGTGGACGATGAGACGGAATGAGATGCTGGAGAGGTTGTGTGGAGAGCCAGACTGAGGAGGATTTATAAAACAGTGAAACAAGGTGAAGGTGTGGACGATGAGACGGAATGAGATGCTGGAGAGGTTGTGTGGAGAGCCAGACTGAGGAGGATTTATAAAACAGTGAAACAAGGTGAAGTGTGGACGATGAGACGGAATGAGATGCTGGAGGGGTTGTGTGGAGAGCCAGACTGAGGAGGATTAATAAAACAGTGAAACAAAGGTGAAGTGTGGACGATGAGACGGAATGAGATGCTGAGAGGTTGTGTGGAGAGCCAGACTGAGGAGGATTTATAAAACAGTGAAACAAGGTGAAGTGTGGACGATGAGACGGAATGAGATGCTGGAGAGGTTGTGTGGAGAGCCAGACTGAGGAGGATTTATAAAAGAGTAAAACAAGGTGAAGTGTATACGATGAGACGGAATGAGATGCTGGAGAGGTTGTGTGGAGAGCCAGACTGAGGAGGATTTATAAAACAGTGAAACAAAGTGAAGTGTGGACGATGAGACGGAATGAGATGCTGAGAGGTTGTGTGGAGAGCCAGACTGAGGAGGATTTATAAAACAGTGAAACAAGGTGAAGTGTGGACGATGAGACGGAATGAGATGCTGGAGAGGTTGTGTGGAGAGCCAGACTGAGGAGGATTTATAAAACAGTAAAACAAGGTGAAGTGTGGACGATGAGACGGAATGAGATGCTGGAGAGGTTGTGTGGAGAGCCAGACTGAGGAGGATTTATAAAACAGTGAAACAAGGTGAAGTGTGGACGATGAGACGGAATGAGATGCTGGAGAGGTTGTGTGGAGAGCCAGACTGAGGAGGATTTATAAAACAGTGAAACAAGGTGAAGTGTGGACGATGAGACGGAATGAGATGCTGGAGAGGTTGTGTGGAGAGCCAGACTGAGGAGGATTTATAAAACAGTGAAACAAGGTGAGGTGTGGACGATGAGACGGAAAGAGATGCTGGAGAGGTTGTGTGGAGAGCCAGACTGAGGAGGATTTATAAAACAGTGAAACAAGGTGAAGTGTGGACGATGAGACGGAATGAGATGCTGGAGGGGTTGTGTGGAGAGCCAGACTGAGGAGGATTAATAAAACAGTGAAACAAAGTGAAGTGTGGACTATGAGACGGAATGAGATGCTGAGAGGTTGTGTGGAGAGCCAGACTGAGGAGGATTTATAAAACAGTGAAACAAGGTGAAGTGTGGACGATGAGACGGGATGAGATGCTGGAGAGGTTGTGTGGAGAGCCAGACTGAGGAGGATTTATAAAACAGTGAAACAAGGTGAGGTGTGGACGATGAGACGGAATGAGATGCTGGAGAGGTTGTGTGGAGAGCCAGACTGAGGAGGATTTATAAAACAGTGAAACAAGGTGAGGTGTGGACGATGAGACGGAATGAGATGCTGGAGAGGTTGTGTGGAGAGCCAGACTGAGGAGGATTTATAAAACAGTGAAACAAGGTGAGGTTCGGACGATGAGACGGAATGAGATGCTGGAGGGGTTGTGTGGAGAGCCAGAATGAGGAGGATTAATAAAACAGTGAAACAAAGTGAAGTGTGGACGATGAGACGGAATGAGATGCTGGAGAGGTTGTGTGGAGAGCCAGACTGAGGAGGATTTATAAAACAGTAAAACAAGGTGAAGTGTGGACGATGAGACGGAATGAGATGCTGGAGGGGTTGTGTGGAGAGCCAGACTGAGGAGGATTTATAAAACAGTGAAACAAGGTGAAGTGTGGACGATGAGACGGAATGAGATGCTGGAGAGGTTGTGTGGAGAGCCAGACTGAGGAGGATTTATAAAACAGTGAAACAAGGTGAAGTGTGGACGATGAGACGGAATGAGATGCTGAGAGGTTGTGTGGAGAGCCAGACTGAGGAGGATTTATAAAACAGTGAAACAAGGTGAGGTGTGGACGATGAGACGGAATGAGATGCTGGAGGGGTTGTGTGGAGAGCCAGACTGAGGTTGATTTAAAAAACAGTGAAACAAAGTGAAGAGTGTGGACGATGAGACGGAATGAGATGCTGGAGAAGTTGTGTGGAGAGCCAGACTGAGGAGGATTTATAAAACAGTGAAACAAGGTGAAGTGTGGACGATGAGACGGAATGAGATGCTGGAGGGGTTGTGTGGAGAGCCAGACTGAGGTTGATTTAAAAAACAGTGAAACAAGGTGAAGTGTGGACGATGAGACGGAATGAGATGCTGGAGAAGTTGTGTGGAGAGCCAGACTGAGGAGGATTTAAAAAACAGTGAAAACAAAGTGAAGTGTGGACGATGAGACGGAATGAGATGCTGGAGGGGTTGTGTGGAGAGCCAGACTGAGGTTGATTTAAAAAACAGTGAAACAAGGTGAAGTGTGGACGATGAGACGGAATGAGATGCTGGAGGGGTTGTGTGGAGAGCCAGACTGAGGAGGATTTATAAAACAGTGAAACAAGGTGAGGTGTGGACGATGAGACGGAATGAGATGCTGGAGGGGTTGTGTGGAGAGCCAGACTGAGGTTGATTTAAAAAACAGTGAAACAAAGTGAAGTGTGGACGATGAGACGGAATGAGATGCTGGAGAGGTTGTGTGGAGAGCCAGACTGAGGAGGATTTATAAAACAGTGAAACAAGGTGAAGTGTGGACGATGAGACGGAATGAGATGCTGTAGAGGTTGTGTTGGGAGTGAGACTGAGAAGGATATATGAATGAGTGAAAGAAGGTAAAGTACGATGTCATTGCCAAACAACCAATTCTTAGTTAAAATTACTCAGTTGTAATGCACTACTAAGTGGGTATGAAATGTGTGTTTGTACGTCAACCTTCGTTGAATTCATATTGCCTTAAAACTGAGAACAAGTTGAGTTATATGTAAGATAATTATTGATGTCATTGCCAAACAAACAATATTTCGTCAAAGTTACTCTGTTGTAATGAACTACTTAGTGGGTAAGAAATGTGGCTTATTTAAATCCATATGTCGTTCATAAGATAACAAATAGGATATATCGCTGTTATATTGTTATATTGGCCAATATCTACACCAATATTTATTCTATAAGACTCTGTTGGAATAAAACTACTTAGTTTGTGTGCACGACAAGATTGGTTAAATCAATATAGAAGTCGATGCCAGAAAGCCAATCTCTTGCCTGCTTCAACGAGTACGTGATCCTTGATGCGAAAAGAAATTAAAAGTGTATTTATTGTGTATTTTAATGTTGTGTTTTAGTGTATTTATATGTACATGACGACGTGAATAACTTGATAATGTGATTACGGTCCCGAAACGCGTCGTAGAAATTCATAACAAACAAAAAAAGTCAGAAAACGGATTAATCACGGTCAGTTTTATATAATTATTGTTGTTTTAACATTGTTTAAGCATAAAGATATTTTTCATTTATATTTTACTGAAAGGGAGAGCCTGTAAGAGACCCTATATTTCATAGAAATCTATTGTATGTAATGATTTAAAGTTGTAATTTTATTTTTGCATTATATATATATATATATATATATATATATATATATATATATATCATAAAATATTAACAATAATGCAAAATTAAAACAAAAAGTATAAAATATTTAATAATAAAATAGAATATGCATTCTTAATAAATAAATAAATTACGTTAAGAGAAGGGAAAAAAGAACTCAATTAACTCATCTATTAATGTTTGTGGAATATTAGGTACCCTGTAGGTGAAAAACTGTTTCAGAGTTACCGTCATAAGAATATACGAAGAAGCAGGTGCAGAATCAGACGATTAAACAATAAAACACTATTAATTTAGATATAAACAAAAAAAAAAATACATTCATTTTTATGTCTCCAATTGCAATAGTTTACCAACTAAATAATGTATATATGTGAGTAAAAATTTTATATAAAATCTGAAGATGGGAACTTGTTCCTGAAACGCGCGTAGTATTACACTAAAAAAAAAAAATTGCAAGACGGAAACAAGGTAGGATATATATATATATATATATATATATATATATACATCATTTAGTTGTTAAAAAAATACATATTTCACGTTTACAATTTAAAAGAGGGAGAAAAAAAAAATCAAAATATAAATTAGAAATCATTTGTATTTCAATCCACTTTTAGATTTACAATCCAAAACAAATTAGATTACAGGTTTCAACAATTCATTAATATCACTTTGTTGCAAGAGTTAGATTTAGAAAGTTCAACAAAGTAGTCTACTTATAATGTTTATAGTAGAAAACATAATGACGAATCCCTCCGGCTGTCACACCGAGCATCATGAACAACCTCTGGTGATCCGTTTTTAAGACCCATCAGATATGACCTATTATTTTTCTGTTCTTTTTCAAAGTTGTTAGCTTTAATTTTTTTATACAATTACCTTGGAAAATGAAACAATATTCACAAAAATTACAATTTATCACAGAAAAAAAGGTAACTTACAATTCCTATAGGGCTTATTCATTCTTGATTTTATAAGAACATATGGTAACATTATTTTTAAAGAACATTATTTTTTTTAACAGTATTTTGTGGAGCATGTTGTTTAGCCACCAATTGCAAAGTCGTGCAAATATTATGCATAACAAGTGCTAAAAAGTCTAAATTGTACAAAAATTCAATAGTGTGGAGCTGAAGAGCTGAAGATGGGATATTAAAACTAAAATATTTTTAAAGTGATTCTGTTGCTCTTGTACTATGAACAGCACTTATAAAGATGAAATAATAGCCCTTTGTTTTAATTCTAAATTGTTGGGATATTATTAAACGTGTGGAAAACTGTTCAAATAAAATTCCCTCTTACAAATTTAGAAGAAAATAACTCCAATAACATGATAGAAATTATAAACCTTCATTTATTCAAATTAACTCATAGTGGTTTAGGTAATGACAGAACTTTAAAATTTAAAAATCTAGTTTTAAATAATTTATAGTTAGTTACCAATAATAATTATTAAATAAATATATATATATATATATATATATATATGTGTGTGTGTATGTCTCTTTCAATTGTCTAAAAAGACACAAAACAAATAAATAAATTATACAGCAAGTTAACAATGGGAGGCGGTAAGATTAATGACGTGTTTATCTTTAATATGGACAGTCATATGGAATTCGGCGAATCGTGGGCACCTTACCAACTACCGCCTGTAATGATCAACTATTTATTTTCAACCTTTTTCATTCTCTCTGCTCTAACAGTTAGGTATAGACTAGTGTGGTGGGCGGCCATTCAAAATCGAAGCGTAGGCCGAGGGGGGGCGGTCAAGGGGTTAATTATACATTAATACCCCTATTACTGCTACCTAAATCGCTTTGTCCTTCAGATGCAAATGTGTTTACGTTTATTTGATTATTAACAGAATTAATAAAACGTGAGTATTTTGTTGATCCTCGGAAAGACAGAATTTCTACAGTTTAACAATGCGCATTTAACTCTGGTAAATGAGTTTTCCCAAAGTTGAAGAGTCTATACGAAAACATAGATCCCATTTCAACATAATCCTACGAGCAGTTTTCAAATTAAAAATGTAAAAACATAAAAAAATTTCAAATTTTCTAGGAGCACTGTAGGAATAATCACAATAAGGAAAACAAGAGTTCCCTCCGACCACAAAAAAAACGAGAAACAAAACTAAGTTTATTATAAAACCATTATGCACATTTCGACGACATGTTTTGAAGACGATGATAAGGGTATAATAATAAACATACTACATTTATTATAATCTTGGTTTTGTTTCGTCTTTTTGTAGTTCGGACAATCCTTGTTTTCCTTACAGACTACAATAATTAATTTTCTTCCATTTTTAGCCTTTCGGTGTCATTTCTGTTATACGATCGCATTTCCTATAAAATATACTTTTTTTAAATTTTTTTATTTATTTTTTTATTTTTTTTATGTAAGTCCGCGTATATTTCCGGAACGGCTTAACCGATTTCATTGGGGGTGGTCTCATTTGAAAGGGTATGCTCCCGAAATGGTCCCGTTTCTTTACTGACTTAATTGAGCCAGTAGTTGCAAAAAAAATTGCAAAAATGGCGCCTGATTGACACAGGCTAGTTGGAAATATATTTATTTAATATTGATAAAATTACATTTGAATAAAATGCAAGCGTATAGTATGTGTTTATGTTAACAAGCCAGTAATTGTACGACATTTTTGCCTCTACTGGAGAAAAAAATTTAAGACCGACTTCAAAAAATAATCTAAAGAATTACAAATAATAACTTTTTACAATAACAGTTGCGACTTCGTAATAATTATATTCTTAAAATTTAAACTACTATAGTTGTAACAGAAAGAAAAATGAGTCTTTATATCTTGCTTTATTTGAAGTCTACGCCACGATCGATTGGGCATACAATATAAAGAGCTCATTGCTACAACGATCATGGCGTCGACTTCAAATAAAGCAAGACATAAACACTCATTTTTGTTTCTTTTACAACTAGTAGTTTAAATTTTAAGAATATAATTATTGTAAAATCGCAAATGTTATTTAAAAAAATTATTATTTATATTTTTTTTAGTTTTTTTTTTGAAATTGGTCTTTATTTCAATCATTAAAAAAAAAATCATGCCAACTGATTTTCATTCTAATATTAAATTTAAAATTCTCCATGCTAACATCAAGGGTAAAAAAAAATGAACATTTTAGAAACTAAGAGACTCTCTTGTAATAATGTTAATTTAGTTTTAAACGATCAAACGGAATTCTTGTCGTTTTCTCCACAACTAACTTTTGTCAAACCATCTATAAAAGAGTTTATGACTTGCAGGGGTTTCCCGGATATTGTCATTTAACGAGACTTGTCTCAAAATGTGTACAATATTTTCTTGGTAGATTATTTGATACTCGTATAAACCTCGTCAATGCAGTAACTGGCGAAACCAAGGTCGGCTAGACCTAATAAATGTAGAATTTTACAACAGAATTTGTATGTTTTGTTTGAATAACACATTGTATATTACTACAGACATGTTATGTTCAATAGCACCGGGCGACTGATCTGAAGCTTTAACTCATACCTCGATCCATCCTTCAGAAACTTTCACTTCCGAAATAGGACAAAACAACAGCCTAAATTACTTCAAACTTACTATCAACAGAGATGGTCGGATTTGATAGTTTATAGTTTATGATTTTTCAGTGAAAAAAAGTGACGGCAAGGAAATAGTTATTTGTGCAACTAGAAAACAAAGTGGCACTATTTTAAACGAGAGAAAAATGTTGACGCACGAGGCTTGCCGAGTGCGTCAATTTTATCGACTTTAAAAAAAGACACTTTGCTCACAAATTGCACATTGTACTTTGTCTACAGTTGTTATTTTGTGACAAATAAAAAACATACTTGAGCAGTAACACACTTTAATAAAACATTAATTTAAATACAATAGTGTTCAAACAAACAATCAATTACAATTCGATCTTTAATAACCGCATTTTTCTTCTTTCAGATTATTTTAAAATCTGAACTGTCCATATTTTAAAACTAACTACACAAAATATAGCAGTAGTGCTAAACAACACATCAACACTGAGTAGAAGTTCTCACGTCAAAACTGAAGTTATTTATGAATATTACAAATAACTTAGGTGTATTGTTGAGGAAACGGGATTGCCAACTTCAAAACTCGGCAAACGAAAAATACTCTCCGTGTGCATACACTGTCAATCATCTTCAAAAATAATTACTTCCTTTTTCAACTTTAAAACGTTGTTTTGTTGTTTATTTATGTTATTTTACATGTAAGAATTAATCTAACATACATACGGGACATTTCCTGTATATTATAAATCAATTCAAATAAACTTAACCTAAATTTCGTTTTGTTCGGTTGCCATTCGGAGTGAGCAAAGTAGTGGGCAAAGTGAAACTGTTGAGAAATCAGCTGTTTTGCAAACTAATTTAAATGAACAAAAAGCCACTTTGTCAACAACTGTAGACAAACATTATTTATTCTTAAGAAGTAATATAATGTAGTTTTATCGGGACGATAAAAAAACTAAATCCCGAAAATTAGGAGCCACCTTTAAGTAAACAATTACCATTAATTAATTAAAAAAATACATAACTGACCACTGTTGAGTGTCAATTAGAGATCCAAAATCAAAAATACTTTCATGTAATCACGACTTTTGACTTTCTTAACGCAATCATTCCATGAACAAACAAGTTAATTAGCAATTCGCTTATACCTTTGGTAAGATAATGAAAGCGGTAGTTTTTTGTGAAATTTGAACACCTATAGTCGTTTGTTTGTAAAACATATTTAAATATAAACGAAGATATCAACATTCACTTTTCTCATGTTTAAATAATGCATATTCTCAGTTTCAAATACGACGTTGGTTCTGTCTTGAAGGAAATTTATTGCAGTTTTTTTTTGGAAATGGGGTCGCTTTACTTCATAAAGTGATATAATAGAATTGTTAACTGAAAAGTTACGTTTTCCGTAAAAAAAACCGGGTAAAATATGTATCTCGGAAACTAAGCAGTGTTATTGGAATCAATTTTTCTGCAAATGAAGTGTACATTGCTCAGACTTTTTAGAAACATTTGTTCACCTTTCACCCTGTATATACCATGTGTCCAAAAAGTCCCACCCCCTCTTATTTTTTTTATTAATGGAAATAGACAGATTTGCTTTGCGAAAAGTTTAGATAACCAAAGGAGGAGTTTTTTGAAGTATCAAAATTTTCAACCCTTACCCCCAAAATGGGGTAGTTTGTGGGTAAGTCGAGTAGGAAGATAAATTTTGGGTTCTGTCTATTCGGCGTGCAGTCAAGTTACATGTTTTGCTGTGGACAGTCATCAGTGTATACAATATTGGTTATCAATATTGTGCGATACAGGAAATTTAATATTTCTCTACAATTGCACCAATATTGTTAAAATAATAAATGTAAGATATGTATCGAATTATGGTATTTAATATTGGTTTCAAGTAGTTATACTGATATTGGGAAAATAATGGGAATAGTTCATCCAATAGACTATTGTTACTTATTGTTGGTAATATACCATGTGTCCAAAAAGTCCCACCCCCCTCTTATTTTTTTATTAATGGAAATAGACAGATTTGCTTGGGGGAAAGTTTAGATAACCAAAGGAGGAGTTTTTTGAAGTATCAAAATTTTCAACCATTACCCCCAAAATGGGGTAGTTTGGGGGTAAGTCAAGAATTTTAAATAGCAACCCCTATTGAGTGATACCTCATTTTAAAGGCCTTTTAAAAATAAGAATAATGGCATAAACTAGATGTCTCTAAGTTCATCCTACCCAACATAGCGACCAATCGAATTGTGAATGTTAAACTACAAACTCCGGTGGTTTTTATTACAATACAAACTGCTCTATGTTGGTAAAATGATGGTAAGAGCACATTGTTTTTTTTAGCTCATATGAAGTACTTGAAATGGCTACCATTTACTTTTTGGCAGAAAAAGATTCTGGACTCAAAAGCCTGTTGTACATTTCGTAACATTTCTGGTCTAATTATTAACGTAAAATTCACAATTCGATTGGTTGCTATGTTGGATAGAATGAACTTAGAGACTTCTAGTTTACGTCATTATTCTTATTTTTAAAAGGTCTTTAAAATGAGGTATCGCTCAATAGGAGTTGCTATTTAAAATTCTTGACTTACCCCAAACTACCACATTTTGGAGGTAAGGGTTGAAAATTTTGATACTTCAAAAAACTCCTCCTTTGGTTATCTAAACTTTCCCTAAAGCAAATCTGTCTATTTCCATTAATAAAAAAAAAAAAGAGGGGGTGGGACTTTATGGACACATGGTATATATATTAGTGTGTGTGTGAAATGAATGTCTGTGTTGCTACATTTGATGATTCTGGTGGAGGCGAAACTGCTGTAGCGAAAAAATCAGAACTATTTTTAACGACAAATATAGGTATGTTGAACAATAATTAATTGATTTTTTAATTATTTGATTTTTCCGCTTATACGTTTTTACTAGCAAATATTGAATATACAATAATATTTCAAGTGAAAAATATAAGTAAAAACGTATAAGCGGAAAAATCAAATAATTTAAAAAAATCAATAAATACAGGCGTAAGGGCTGAAAAATGAGTAAAAATTAATTTTCAATGTCGCATATGCGAGGTAGTTAATTTGGAAACTCAAAATTGTAGCAATTAAACATAAACTTATATTTTTCACTTGAAATATTAATAAATAATTGTTCCTTTAATGGTGTTACATAGATGACGCTACTTTTTTACAAAATAATAAATAAACATATAACAGAGCATTTTAGTTTAAAATTAATTCAATTTTTATTATGTTTAAGTTAGTTCATTTATTGTTATAAAATGAAGAAATGAAATTTTTTTTCACAGGTAAAAAAAACAAAACAAAAGGGTAAGAATAATCCAATAAAACAAGCGTAATGACATTCCTTCTGTATAAAACCCAATACGATTGTCAGAATAAATCGAACGAGCCATGTGGGAGTGCTTTGATTATTTTGTTGATTTCAGAAATGCACCGACGAGTTAACTATAATTTTTTTAAAAACGACGACATGCAAAATCCCATCGTCTCCAAAATAGTGTTTTACATATATTTTATTAATATTTTAATAACATAATTGTAATAAACAAAATAAAATATCTTTTTAGCCACAGAGATAAAAATATACACTGATAGTTTACGTAATATTTCTTCTTCTTTTCAAAATGTTTTGTACGTATGTATGAGTGAGGGAGAGTTAGTGCAATATTTTTATGAGTGCTGAAATATATATATATATATTTATATTTATATATATTTATATTTTATTTTTTTATTTTTCCATTCCTTTTATTACATTTAAATAAACAAAAGATTATTTAGATTCAGAAAAAGACATTAAGATAAAAAATAAAGCTTTCCTTAACAACAAACTAAAACAAAACAAATAAATTGACATATGACATAATAATACATTACTTTAAATTAAAATACACAACAGGAAAGAAAAACCAAAACAATATTACTTCTAAATCCTAAACATAAACAAAGATAAACAATTTAAGATAAACAAAAAATATACTGTATGGAATAAAGCAGCCTCCATGGGTCTACCCGTTTTGAGGCTGCATATCTCAAGTAAAAATAGAAAAAAAGAAGAAATAACAGAATTCAAGAGACCATCGGGAGCAGTTAAACTATTAATAAATTTAAATTTAATTTAATATTTATTACAAATATTATAATTTGTTAAATAATAATTAGTTCTATGATAATTAATTATGAACATCTATTTGGATCTAATACATAAATATAAGGTGGTAAAAACTTACACTACGTAACATACAAACACTCACATACCATAATAGTCCATACATATTTTCTCTCATACCAATATATACACATCTCTATCTCAAAGTTTAACATTATAAAAATAAATACAAAAATAAACAAAATTATTAAGAGAAAAAAACACTTCCACACCCCTATCACATCTCTTACACTCATCCACCCATCAAAACAAAATTAGAATGGTAATGCATTCCTATATCACAACCTCCAACAGACCTTCAACACAGTCCATGCCCAAAAGCCAGCTTTTCAAAAGAATTAGATATTTGTTTAGGTTTGTGCAGGCTTTAATATTTTCTGGAAGTTTAACCATAAACTAATATATGTAATATATATAGGCCTACATTACGTATATATAGTGCAGAGAAGTGATAATCGAGCGTGATGCGTTACGGATTTTTGTGATGACGGCTTGTGACGTGACGATGGAGCGTGATTCGTTACAGATTTTGATGTATACTACATGTCTACAAAATGTATAGTACTATAAGAACTTTTCACTTTAAAATTAGTTTGCTTTGTAACGTTATGATCTTTAATAATAAGGTTAAAAAAATCACATTAAAAAAAAATATCGAGGAACAACAGGTTTCATAAATCTATGGAACATTCTGTTTTTAGTCAAAACTTTTGAACCACTCTGTAGTTAGCAAAAGTTAAGATGTATCCAACGACGTTTAGTATTAGAGGAGAGCCGGAGATATGAAGCCGTTCCATACTTTTTTACTGTCCTGTATACACCCAAATCAACGTAAATTAATGTGTTTCTTGTATGTAATATAATTATAGAAATACCCAATTTTGAACTTTTACATCATTAAAAAATAAAAAGCTGTCAATGTACACTAAATGGCCTACTTAAAAAAAAAAAATTGTAGTCATTCATTGTAAACTATTGAGGATATTTTTTTTCTGTAGCGACTGTACTAATATGTATTTAAATTATCAACATAAATTGAGTTGCAATTTTCGACGTATAAATATCCCATATTTCTTAACTAGCTTTAAAGGGAGTAGAATGTAATGAATATTTTTAGAACTCTGAAAAGAATTTGATATAAGAGTATTTGCGATTTCTTCATTCGTATTATATTAAATACATATCTGTCATGTTTAGTTGAATGTATACAGATTCTTTATTAATAAATTGTAAAGCTATTTCAGTAACATTAACTGTACATCAAATATTATGTCACAAGGAAAAATCAACTTCATCTTTTAAATATAAACATTTATATGTTTGGGTATTTTCTATTATACGACCGCATGGCTTAAATTATTTTCTATACGTACTAAGACGAAATCGTAAAGAGTGTGGCACAAGCAGGGACATGCTTGACTCTTACTTATGTGAATTTCTATGGCGGAAACGTCATCAAGAAACTGATCTGTTCGATCAAATTATCAAAGATATTGTAGTTTTTTGGCCACCAGAAGTGTAAAACCTAACCTAACCTAACCCAGATCTAACTTAACCTAACCTAACCCAGACCTAACCAGAAGTGTAAAAGTCATAAAAACGTCCACATGTAATTAGTTTGTATTAGTGTGTTTTTCTATTTTGTATATTTGTGTGTTTTTTGAAAAACAATAAAACCGTTTATTTTACAGATGATTTCATCAATTGAGGTGAGAAAACCTACTTTATTATCATGCTGTTAGTATAGGAAATAATTTGAGCCATGCGGTCGTATAATAGAAAATACCCATATGTTTTTAAATAATTATTACAGATGCTTGTTTATTTATTTACAGAACTATTATTTATTTATTTAATTATTAAAACATTGACTAGTAATTATTGGATCTGTTTGGCAAGGTAAAGGTAGATAAGAATATAAAGTAATACAAAGTACAGAACTAGTTATAAAAATAACCGTTGTATCAAACAATGTAAAAGGTAGAGAGTAGCATTTTAGCAACACAACTAACAGAGTTAGTGATAAAAGTGATTTGTGCATTACTGTTGTATAATACAATGAAACAGCACGAAAGTTACAATTTAAGTATCACAATAGTAACTGGGGGACAACAATTATTTGGGCATGACCGTAGTATCCATTAATGAACAGGTTGAAAGTAACATTTTAGTGATGCAACTACCCTTCATTAGGGACAAACGGACTTTGTGCATGACCGTTGTATCATATAATGAAACAGCACGAAAGTAACAATTTAAGTATCACAATAGTAACAAGGGACAACAATTATTTGGGCATGACTGTAGTATCCATTAATGAACAGGTTGAAAGTAATATTTTAGCAATACAAATAACTTTCAGCTATAGTACAGATTAGAGACACACTTACTTTGTGGATGACTGTTGTATAATATAATGAAACAGCACGAAAGTATCATTTTAAGTATCACAATAGTAACAGGGCGACAACAATTATTTGGGCATGACCGTAGTATCTATTAATAAACAGGTTGAAAGTAACATTTTAGCAATACAAATAACTTTCAGCTATAGTACAGATTAGAGACACACTTACTTTGTGGATGACTGTTGTATAATATAATGAAACAGCACGAAAGTATCACTTTAAGTATCACAATAGTAACAAGGGACAACAATTATTTGGGCATGACCGTAGTATCCATTAATGAACAGGTTGAATGTAATATTTTAGCAATACAAATAACTTTCAGTTATAGTACAGATTAAGGACAAACTTACTTTGTGGATGACTGTTGTATCGTATATTGAAACAGCAAGAAAATATCGTTTAAAGTATCAAAATAGTAACAGGGGTACAACAATTATTTGGGCATGACCGTAGTATCCATTAATGAACAGGTTGAAAGTAACATTTTAGCAATACAAATAACTTTCAGCTATAGTACAGATTAGAGACAAACCGACTTTGTGGATGACTTTTGTATAATATAATGCACGAAAGTATCATTTTAAGTATCACAATAGTAACAGGGGGACAACAATTATTTGGGCATGACCGTAGTATCTATTAATAAACAGGTTGAAAGTAACATTTTAGCAATACAAATAACTTTCAGCTATAGTGCAGATACTTTGTGCAGTGATATTTTGTAATAGTGAGAGTTACAATATAGCATGATAACAAAAACCAGTGCTTGGTCGGTCGAGAAGAGATAAAACTAGAACATGTCCATCAGCTTTGGGGCACAAGTGCACTCGTGATGAGGGGCTATCCTTAACTGCCGCAGTTAAAGTGTTTCCTAACGTTCCCCACACTCTACTTTGTAGCATTTTATCTTATCTGATACGGACGATTACCTGTTTCGTTCAAAGTATCAAATTGATGCTTAATCTTTAGAGTACAGAATGTTTGAGCGGATGAGATATTGTTTCAAAGGTTACTGAGCCGTTCACCACTAGAAAGATGAGTAGGTACTAGGCTTTAAGAATCGATTGGATATGACCAATGAACTTGTTATGTCAAGACAACTATACTGATTTCAACTAGAAGAAAATAAGAAATTATTTAAATGATTAAAATATTCTATTTTTCTAAGAATAATAATAATATATATACCAAGTGTCCTAAAGTCCCCCCCCTATTATTTTTATTAATGGAAATAGACAGATTTGCTTTGGGGAAAGTTTAGATAACCAAAGGAGGAGTTTATTGAAGTATCAAAATTTTCAACCCTTACCCCCAAAATAGGGTAGTTTGGGGTAAGTCAAGTATTTTAAATAGCAACCCCTATTGAGTGATACCTCATTTTAAAGGCCTTTTAAAAATAAGAATAATGACGTAAACTAGAGGTCTCTAAGTTCATTCTACCCAACATAGCGACCAATCGAATTATAAATTTTATGTTAATAATTACACCGGAAATGTTACGAAATGTACAACATGCTTTTGAGTCTAGAATCTATTTCTGCCAAGAAGTAAATGGTAGCCATTTCGAGAACTTAATTTGAGCTAAAAAAACAATGAGCTCTTACCATCATTTTACCAACATAGAGCAGTTTGTAATGTAATAAAAACAACCGGAGTTTGTAGGTGAACATTCACAATTCGATTGGTCGCTATGTTGGATAGGATGAACTTAGAGACATCTAGTTTCCGTCAATATTCTTATTTTTAAAAGGTCTTTAAAATGAGGTATCACTCAATAGGGTAGCTATTTAAAATTTTTGACTTACCCTTAAACTACCCCATTTTGGGGGTAAGGGTTGAAAACGTTGACACTTCAAAAAACTCCTCCTTTGGTTATCTAAACTTTCCCCAAAGCAAATCTGTCTATTTCCATTAATAAAAATAATAAAAGGGGGGGGACATTTAGGACACTTGGTATATATATATATATATATAATTTGTTTTTACATCTAAATACAATAGTCGCTTGACTGCGTTACATAATTAAGTTTAGTACAATTTTCAGTCATTCCTAGCCTTGTGATCTTGACGCGTTTCGGAGTACCTGCATTTTTAAATATAATTTTCTCACTTGAAGGAACAAATAAATTTTAAAATCTAAAGATTACGAATCTTATATGAAACTATTCGAATTTTGAAAGATTTGTTAGAAGCATCAGATATAAATGGAGATATAACCAGAGTATTGATGTGGTCGCAAATTGGACATTTGCCACCACTTGTGTGATAAACTTAGAAGAATAAAGGTCATTTCACTAGACAGAAATGAAGACATTTGGTGTTCCTAAAAATATTATTTATTTATAGCTTTTAATATGTTACCGTTAAATATTTTTTAAATGTAAAACAGTTCGTACATTTTTACCAAAAATAAATCATGGTCATTTTGAAAATATTCTTAGTGTTTTTAATGACGTTAGATTTTATAATAAAGTTTAGGTATCTGATGTGAAATAAGATATGTCTTTATTTATATATACAAAGTGAGTGTATGCATATGAGTATATGTGTTGCAGGTGTAGGTTAGGTTAGGTTCCTAGCCAGCACCCATGGGCGAATTAAAACTGACTTAATTTAGATAAAACTTTACTTATCAAATTAAAATTAATATAAAGGGGAAATGACTCTAATAAAAATAGTGATGAATGTAGTTGATTAGGCCAAAATGGCCGACATACTTTTAACATAATTAACTGGTTGGGGAATTTACGACAAACCGCGAAAAAAAACCTTGGGTCAACTGACCCATCCCGAAAAGAGTAAAGGATTGGAACTTTACTTGAACGAAATTTAAGTCCAGCGTATATTAAACTTCAAGTTCCTGTTCCACGTCCGGTCTACTAAGTGTGGTATGAACAACTCTGGAGGCTTGTGTAGCCTGATTCAGTATCTGGCCACTGGAATGCTGGCGTTGCCAAGAGTGGGGGGAAAACTAATTCACCTGAGATGACTGTATGCGCCTGCAATCCAATAGTCAGCAACCCGCAAAGCAACGATGCCCGAAAGCAAGTTGCGGCCGAAAAAACAGGGGACCGAATAGAAATCACCACAGAGTGTATGAATAGATGAATGGAAAATGTGTAAAAAATATTACGTTACTCATGTGGATTTGGCTTGACGAGAAGTTACGAAAAATATACAGTTTAGTTTTGAATATGAGTATAAATAAATGTGTTTTTGGGTGCGTGTGTGTATGCGGCTTCTGGTTTGAGGATTTAAAACTTGTTAAATGAATTGTCACTATAATATAATAAATTTAATAGGTCAGTGAATAAATATTTATATAATTTCAATACGTAGGTATAGCTCATTTGTTATGTGGTGGCGCTTGGAGGGAGGGCGGTATGGCTTGGAGTGGGGAGGTTGTTCGTAATACATTGTCTAAAAACGTACTGACGAAAGGACGGCGGAACAGTAATTCACTCGCTTCCCTCACCACTAAAAAGCGACGGGAAACTGTTTGCCCGATTAAGGTCAAGCGCCACTACATACCAAATGACCTCTACAAGTATTTTTGAATATAATGGGATGGACGTTGACATATTTTAAAATTTTATAAATAACTCAAAAATGGATAGTGGAATATTATAAACCAAAAAATAATAATAAAATATTAACAAAAATCCGTGCAAACTGATATGCTTAAACCCATAAAAGAACATTATTTAGGTATGGATAGATGCAAAAATAGAGCTTGAAATGTGATTTATTTGCCGGGTATGTTGGCAAAGATAAGTGATTTAGTTTGTAGTTGTAGTACATGTCGAACATTTAAAAATGACAGTTATAAAGAAAATATGTTACACTATGGTATAACAAAACTTCCAACGCAAGTTGTTACTTCAGATCAACTTTTGTATATATTGTTGTAGATCATTATTTGAATCTGATAGAAATTGCTTTATCATCAGATGCTAAATCGGAGACAGTAATTGTGTTATTTGAAATCAATATTTTACCAGATATGTCATGCCAAAGGTATTGTACAGTGATAATGGTTCTCAATACCATGCACAGAATTTCAAATGTTTATTACTAAATGGGGAATTAACCATGTAACTACCAGTCCAATCTTTACCCAATCAAATGGGAATGCACAAAGTGTTGTTCAAACCACACAGAAATTATTTAAAAGTATAAGGAAGATGTTATAAATTTTGAATTATAGATGTTGTTGATACTAATAGCATCGTGTGACTGCGCAGTTAAAAAAAGTCAAGTTTATCAAATGGGTGATGCATTTATTTCTACAATAATATTTCAAGTGAAAAATATACGATCTAGACTGGGAATCGAACGTAGGACCTTTGGCTTTACGCGTCAATGCGCTACCAACTGAGCTATCTTAGTTGCTTCCCAGAACAGGGCGTAGATTTCTCACTCGACTTTGCTTTATTGCTGCAATTTCTGAGTTACCAAATTATTTATGAAATTAATTTTTATTCATTTAGCAGCCCTTATGTATATATTTATTAATTTTTTATTTATTGATTTTAACACTAATACGTTTTTTACTTGCAAGTATTGGACATACGAGTGCAATAATATTTCATGTGAAAAATATACGACCTGGAAATATTATTATATTTTCAATACTTGCTCGTAAAAACGTACTAGCGTTAAAATCAATAAATAAAAAAATAAAAAAATTATTTGGTCCTGAAACCCACTACGATAATCGGTACTATATGATGCTGTAAAGAACAACTTAGGGGTTCTCAAACAATCGATTTGGTGAACCATGAGAATACTATGTGTCCGTGAGAATGTAAAATTCATTTCAACAATTTTTCTAAATCGGAAATCAGTAAAAGGGTACAACGCAACCAATTATAACTCACAGAGAAAATTTAATTTTTAAAATAGTTCATTTCCTATGAGTCTCAAAGAGTGTACATTAAATTAAAGTTTTCGATGGGTAGACCGCCCGCCTAAGTGTACATCGTAATTGAATGTACGCATGTGGTAGTATGGGCTGTAGGCTTATGATGCAATTAACTTTGATGTATGCAATATTGCTACTGTAGGGGATAGCTTTGACTAAAATGTTTATACCTGTATTTTAACATCCACCGAACTGAATTCGATGTACAATGTTTATTTAATTGTTTTCTGTATTGACTAGCTGTACTTGCTCTTCCATATGCGTAGAAATCGGGCTTTGTGTGCATATTATTGATTAGCCAGGATTCCATCTGCGTGTATTACACTATTTGTATTATTTTAGTTTTTTTTTTTTTTTTTTACTTGGAACAATCTTTTAGAGAAAACGTTACTTTACACCCAGGTACTTCCAATAAGTTAAAGAGTTGCCCGTTTCTCCCTTTCGTAAAGTGATTAATTTACTATTTACTTTAAAAATCATGGATGTCTGTTATATTGTTATTTAGTTGCTTCTTTTGTTGTTATTTGGTGTTTTAAATTTTATATGCTCACCTCATTTTAAAGCAATTGAATGTTTTCCTCTTTTAAAATGTGTTCCTAAAACGGAACTCAAAAGCATAACGACCAAACCGTGAATTCCCGCCATCAACCCAAATGACGCATCTAAAGGGTTTGGCTCAGACGACATCTCACTGCGGCGATTAAACTAAATCTACCTATAACTTCGAAACTTGTGAAGCGTTTAATCGTTCTTTCAATTCTAACTACAATTTCAACTTTGTTATTTATCTAATGTTACTTCTTTATCTAGGCTATGAATATTGTTGGACGCTATGCAATAAACACTTTGGGTTTACAAGTACATTTTATAGAATGTACTAAAAACAATTCAAGGAGTTTAATTTACTAATCACATAACCACTAGTTACTTTTTGATCTGTAGGCCTACACATTACTTCAATAAAAATATTTTTAAAAATTTATATTAAATGTGTTAATTACCTCGCAACATAGCGACATTGAAATTAATTTTCACTCATTTTTCAGCCCTTACGCATGTATTTATAGTAATTTTAATTATTTGATTTTTCGCTTATGCGTTTTTTTATTAGCAAATATTGAATTTACAAATAATATTTCAAGTGAAAAATATACGACCTAGACTGGGAATCGAACCCAGGACCTTTGGCTTTACGCGCCAATGCTCTACCATTGAGCTATCCTAGTCGCTTCCCAGTACAGGGCGCAGACTTCTCACTTGACTTTAGTTGCTGCAATTTTGAGTTTCCAATTAATTACCTCGCAACATAGCGACATTGAAATTAATTTGCAGCATTGCAGCAACTAAAGTCAAGTGAGAAGTCTG
This sequence comes from Aphrophora alni, assembly GCA_963513935.1. NCBI lineage: Eukaryota > Metazoa > Arthropoda > Insecta > Hemiptera > Aphrophoridae > Aphrophora > Aphrophora alni. The sequence continues at coordinate 13,780,245 of OY740765.1, read as the reverse complement.
CGCCCTGTACTGGGAAGCGACTAGGATAGCTCAATGGTAGAGCATTGGCGCGTAAAGCCAAAGGTCCTGGGTTCGATTCCCAGTCTAGGTCGTATATTTTTCACTTGAAATATTATTTGTAAATTCAATATTTGCTAATAAAAAAACGCATAAGCGAAAAATCAAATAATTAAAATTACTATAAATGTGTTATAGAAGATATTGAACATAGAATGTTCTTTGAATAGCCAATAGGTCCTGAGATATGGTTCAATAAACAAAGCTTAACATAGTAAACATTTTAAAAGAATATATATTTTTATGAATTCGTACTTTTAGGACATCCTGTATTGTATATTTTCCTTCAATAATATTTCAAATAATATTGCAGCAAAAAGGCAAAGTCAAGTGAGAAGTGTACGCCCTGTACTGGGAAGCTATTAAGGATAGCTCAGTTGGTAGAGCATTGGCGCGTAAAGCCAAAGGTCTTGGATTCAATTCCCAGTCTAGGTCGTATATTTTACTTTTGAGAAATATTATTGATTAACAATACTACAGTGTAAAACGGGTAAGCCTTAAAATCAATAAATAGAAACGTTAAGGCTGCACGTTGAGTAAAAAATATAATATCAATGTCGTTTCTAACGTGGTAATCAATTTGATATCTCGAAAATTAGAAAATTACAGCAAAAAGCAAAGTCAAGTGAGAGGCGTACGCCCACTGCTGGGAAGCTATTGGTAGAACATTGGCGCGTAAAGCCAAAGGTCCTGGGTTCAATTCCCAGTCTAGGTTGTATATTTTTCACTTGAATTATTATTGAATTAACAATACTACCGTGTAAAAATGTATAAGCGTTAAAAACAACAGTAGATTTCTCAAATTTTGTCAACAATCTCGGACCGGAATATTTCGGTCGTGAAAGCAACCATGTGACAGTTTTCTTAATTACTAAATATTGAGAACTACACTTAGCTGCAAAATAAAATAAAAAACGTGCCAAGAGGTTCCAACTTTGGCTCATAGATTTTTTTATTCCGCTCTAACATAAAACCATTCAATCTGGTACAAGGATAACAGAAAAATAAAAACTAGCTACAACTCAAGGTTAACCAAATGCTTGGCCACAATTTAAATACATTTCACCTTTAAACATTTAATTTATATAACTATATAAAAAGTAATAACAATAGTAAATCGAAAGTTATAATTTGTTAGATAGAATAACAATTCAACAACATAAACTGTTTGAACATAAACTCAAGTGTTTAGTAAAATAAAAATACATATTATTATGTATATTGCATTGGCTGCGCTATCCTTGGATACCAATTACTTTTTTATTATTATGTAACCTCTGGTTATTTTTTAAAATTCATTTTTTATAAATAAAATTTTTAAAAACACAAAAAACAAAATTTACAAAAATGAAAGTAGGCCTACCTCAACCGCAGCAATTGACAACATATGGTGGTTCTCATTTTTCTTGTTCTGTTTTTCGTGGAAAGTGGAAAATCTTCGGAAAATTTGATTTTTTATTTTACTTGTTGTTGTAACGTAGAAAACTATTCGGTCTCAATGGCCTTACAAAATGAAAAAGACAATAGATCATAAAATAGGGACACCTAGTGAGATCCGATAGGGAAGATGAAAGAAAGGGATCTAACCCAAGACTAGGTGAAGAAATGTGTAGATCCAGCTAGAAACCTCAGGATTTCTACACTCGTATTCACTATAAGTGAGAAACTGGGGGGGGGGGGAGGAGAAAAATTGGGAGGACAGCATCCATTGCTCTCCCGAGTCGAGTCTCAGGGCGGGATTCATACTAAGCTCTGAAGATATTTTAAAAATTCCTTGAATTCTAAATTACTTTTCAATTATGAAATTAACTGAAATCTCAGTTTCTTCTTCGCAATAAATTATTAAAAATTGGACAATACTGCACCTATTTTTAAAAACTAATTCAGTCCCGATTGGCGTTTAAAATATAACTAACTTTGTCACTGCCAAAACATATTTTGTTGCTAAAAATTTTAAGAAAATACGTAAAACGTATGGAATAATTTCTATTGTCTACAGTTGTTGTTGACAAAGTGGCATTTTGTTCATTTAAATTAGTTTGCAAAACAGCTGATTTCTCAACAGTTTTACTTTGCCCACTACTTTGCACACTCCGAATGGCAACCGAACAAAATGAAATTTAGGTTACGTTTATTTGAATTGATTTATAATATACAGGAAATGTCCCGTATGTAGGTTAGATTAATTCTTTCATGTAAAATAACATAAATAAACAACAAAACAACGTTTTAAAGTTGAAAAAGGAAGTAATTATTCATGAAGATGATTGATAGTGTAGCCTATGTACAGAGAGAGTATTTTTCGTTTGCCGAGTTTTGAAGTTGGCAATCCGTTTCCTCAACAATAACACCTAAGTTATTTGTAATATTCATAAATAACCTCAGTTTTGACGTGAGAACTTCTACTCATTGGAGCACATATTTTATTTGTAGGTATGTTATTATTTGTCACAAAATAACAACTGTAGACAAAGTATAATGTGCAATTCGTGAGCAAAGTGTCTTTTTTAAACTCGGCAAGCCTCGTGAGTCAACATTTTTCTCTCGTTTAAAAAAGTGCCACTTTGCCCACTAGTTGCACAAATAACTATTTCCCATTTTCCAACAGCAAAAACAGATTACTCATGAACTACTGCACCAAATTCAAAAACATTTTCAATTCTAATTATCGTATTGAATAAATAGATGTTGAAATTTTTTTAAAACGTGTTTAAAATTTTGGTGTTACCCGTGAACGCAAATATTGTTATAACTTGAGAACTACGAAACCAATTTTAATGAAACAGAGTAAAACCTGACGAAATAATGTACCTTGCACAAGATGGAAATTCCATATAAATGGAATCAGCAGTTCACGAAATACCAGCTAAGGGAACAGGCGACACAGTTGGGTTTTATAAACTTTTGAAGAGTATATAATGCTTCATTGAATGCTTCCATTCTGTTTACAATAGCCTACTGAACAGGAAAAGATACTGAATGAAAAGCTTTGTGAAATATGTTGAGTTTGCAATTTTTAATTAACTGATAAGGACTTAGAGGAGTAAATAAATTTAATATTACAAAGAATGTAAACTTATTTTATTGAATATCTCTCTCCACCAATTCCGGTAAATTAAACTATTGCAATCTTGAAGAATTGTTAGAACCTTCAGAAATCAATGAAAATATAAGTAAGGGATTGGTGTGGCTTTATCGGACGTTTGGCAGCATTTGTGTATTTTAAAACTAATACACCACGTTTCAAGAGTATAAATCAACTTCCGTTAACAATTGATAAATCTAAAACAGTGAAAAACACCAGCATACACTAGTACCCTAGGAGCATGTTGGCCAATACACGAAGTTTCAAGAGTATAAATCAACTCCCGTTAACAATTGATAAATGTGAGACAGTGAAAAACACCAATATCCACTAGTACCCTAGGAGCATGTTGGTTAATACACGAAGTTTCAAGAGTATAAATCAACTCCCGTTAACAATTGATAAATGTGAGACAGTGAAAAACACCAATATCCACTAGTACCCTAGGAGCATGTTGGCCAATACACGAAGTTTCAAGAGTATAAATCAACTTCCGTTAACAATTGATAAAAACTTCTCTTATTCATTTTATCATTAACCGCGTGTGCTTTATATAAAATATTTTTTTAACTTTCGTTAATTTTTACCTTCTTCAACATTTATAGAATACACATGAGGGTACCCGGGATTAGGGGGAGATTGTGTCTTTAAGATGTACGTTCTTTATATACGACGGGGAAAACATGTAAATGAAACATAATTGAAGCCTCATACAGAGCAATCGGACAAACCAGCGCATAAATAAGAACATTACGGTTATTTCAAGTTGAGTGAAGACTAGGTCACGCGCTAGACTTTTGAAAGAAGAGACAAAGGGTTGTTCACTCCGATAAACCGTAAGGTCGCTATTCCGTTGTCATACACGTATAGTTAGTTAACAGGGTTTTTCTTTCATCGTGTTGTAATTCACTTGTGGTTTTGATTATCACGTTTGTATTTAGTCTTAGTTATTTTAACAGCTCATCCAGGGTTCCTTTCTTAGATTGATATTTTTAATTATTATTTCCAACAAGATCCTAGGTTACTAATCTATGTCGGAATTTGTTACTTTTTCATGTTTATATATTCTAAACGATAGTTGATTTATACTCTTGAAACATGATCCTAAAGTACTATTCTATGTTGGCGTTTTTTTACTTTTCTTGTTTATCAATTGTTATCGGAAGTTGATTTATACTCTCGAAACGTCGTGGGTTAGCTAACATAACCCAAAAGGTACTAATCTATGTTGGTATTTTCACTGTGTCACATTTATCAATTGTTAACGGAAGTTGATTTATACTCTTGAAACTTCGTGTACTTATACTAACTATACGTGTTTGACAACGGAATAGCGACCTTACGGTTTATCGGAGTGAACAACCCTTTGTCTCTTCTTTCAAAAGTCTAGCGCGTGACCTAGTCTTCACTCAACTTGAAATAACCGTAATGTTCTTATTTATGCGCTGGTTTGTCCGATTGCTCTGTATGAGGCTTCAATTATTTTTCATTTACATGTTTTCCCCGTTGTATATAAAGAACGTACATCTTAAAGACACAATCTCCCCCTAAGCCCGGGTACCCTCAAGTGTATTCTATAAATGTTGAAGAAGATAAAAATTAACGAAAGTTAAAAACATATTTTATACAAAACACACACGGTTAATGATAAAATGAAAAAGAGAAGATTTTATCTTCAGATATTTAGCGACACCATCGTAAAATAAATATATCCGTAACACATAAGTGGACAAAACATCAATACACTCGAGACAAGTTATCTCTATTGGCTCCTGTCTCTCCAGATCGAGATCATCTTTCCCTATTTTCTGCCCCTTCTTTAAACTTGTACTAAGAATAATAATAAAGTTTATTAACTAACAAATTAAAAGAGATAAGACAGTTTTAGTGATTGAATATTATATGAATGAATCTATTTATTTATCACATATTACTTATACCATTTAACTGTGTGATAAATTTGATAATCCTAAGGAGTTCTGAATGTTTAGGATTTACCATCATAATAAAATTTATCATTTATTGATCAAGAATAATGTGAGTTATTAGGGTCCTATTATTAAATAATAAATATCCACAGACAACGATTTTAGATGCAAGTTAAAACATTTATAATTTAAAAAGAAAAAAGAATGCATTTTATGAACTAAATTAGAGATTACAACAAAAACAACACACAAAAACAATAACCACATTAGTTAAAATGTTTTATACTTCTGTTGTATTTAATCAGAATTTTAATAATTTTGAAAATACATTAAATTCTTACAAACTTTTATATATGAACAAGGAAAAAACCCCCAAACCACAAAATAACACAACTACACAAAACTGTATAATGCGTTTATATTACCTTATGTACATTTCGCTATCATCTTCAGAGGTACACTACATACTAAATACAATGACAACAAATATATACTACCTCGAAGCGTTTCCCCCACTCCTAACCTAACTTCTTAGCCAACCACAGTTGACCACGTCAAGGTCGCCTAATCCTACTCAGCCAATCATAAAAGGGGGCGTGGCAACGCCTACTCCATCAAATAAGAAAAACTAACTACATAATGCTATAATCTACTAATATAACTAATTAACACATGTTATCTAAAACAAAACACAAACATATTTTCCCACTATTGATAAACAATAAAGCTATAGCCTACTAATCCCAAAAAATTATAATTAGCAATTTCTAACCTTCAACAACGAGAACAAAGAAGATCTAGGAATAGGCCCTTTATCTGCATTCAACAACAAACCACCTTCAGCTTTAGAAATATACATACTTTTAAAGCTATCCAGCAATCTACTGTTGGTTACCTCTTTTTTTAATTTCAATGTTAAACCCAAACCATGCATACTAGAAATTGCATGTTCGGCCACACTAGATTTCTCAGTCCTATCAAATTTAATATGAGCCACATGTTCTTTAAATCTAGTTCTTATATTTCTCCTAGTCTGACCCAAATAGAACTTCACACGAATTACATTTAATTTCGTAGATTCCCGACTTTTGTAAAATTGGAATTTTATCTTTAGGATTACCCAATAAATCCTTAAGCTTGTTACTACTTTTGTAAGCTATCTTCAAATCAAATTTCTTAAAAATAGGTTCCAAACATTTACTAATTTAATAATCGAAAGGTAAACTAATATATTTACATTTTTTCTCATCTTTTTTTATAATGTGGTAGAATTTTTTCCGAAAATTCCTCAATTTTTGTTTCCGTAAAATACTATCTATTATTTTATCATCAAACCCTATTATTTAATATGATTGAACAAGTGAAAAATATATTTACTTTATTACTTTCAGTGGGCACATGTCCTCGAAAAATAAAACTTCCTTACAATTTCATCCAATCCCTTCGAAAGATAATTAATTTGTTCCAAGTTAAATACGAATCTAATATTATCCACAGGTTTTTTAACATTTTTAACGTTCTGTATACTTATGCAGGAGCAACTATTTAATCTGTTATCAAAACATGAGATAAGGTGATAAGTAGGTGTACATGATGATAATGAAGACTTTTTGAAAGAAAAAATGTACACAACTTGTTATTTATTCATTCATACGTGTTTTTTAAAAACAAAAACAGCAAGAATTTAAGGTCAAAATTTATTAAATTCAACAATTCAGTCCCCTTTGTACAAACATGCAGTGTAATCAGCGAAAGCTGTTAAGCAACCTTTAAATACGCTGATCTTGCACATATCATCTACGTAAATAATAAAAAATATAGCGCCAAACTTCTCCCATAACACATATCCCAGGATATCATCGACTCTTTGCGATCTATTACTGATGGGACCATTTGTCTGTGCGCTCAGCTCTGACGCTACTAGCCGTCCTGTAAAAGAAGGGCTCGCTCACCCCACTATGTTTGTCTACCTTTCGCGAGACATAATAATTATGTTTACAAGATAATTATTACAGTTTACAAGATTTGTAGTGCACATAGAAACATGATGTTTACATCAAAATCTTCTGCGTTTAATAAGGAAGGTTGTGATGTTAATTGTTGATAAAAAAAAAGATAAACATTATTGTTCCTTTTAATTTAATTTGTGTTTGAAGTTGTTATGTTAGAATTTCTTCGGCAAAACTAATTTGGTGCATTGGTAAAATTTATTTTTTACCTTAGGCTGAAAACGAAAAAATAAATGTACGCTATTTAGGAAAATTACTGGTAACCTGTTTACATGGAAATAAAAAATACAAGTCTGAACGGAAGCAGTCTGTAGCAGATGATAAGTCACGTGTGACCCACTTCCGGCCTCCTGGGCTTCATTGAAGACAGGTGAATAGTCAATGCGCTGGCCGCGCGGGACCACATTTTTTTGGAAATGAGCGATAACCACTCCCCTCTCCCCCCGCGTCATAACCAGCCGCGCGCACAGACAAATGGACCCATCAGTACTTAGATAAGTTTGAAACCAATCATAAGAAAGCATTCTTATTCCAGCCAATTCATGATCTACCGTGTCAAAAGCTTTCTAAATATCGATATCTTATTCAACGATATTCAATGATTATCGATAAAAGCCCAACAATTATCTTTCCTTCATTCAAAAAGGAGTACAACTCATCAGGTTTAGTATGACCGGTGACCTCGACATGGGCACAAGCCGCGGAATGGAATCGAGGGGTGGGGGATCGCGCGGCTCAGTCTGGTGTCAGTGTTAGAATTGTATGAACAAAAGACTTCAATGCCAGTTTAGTGATCTTATTAAGCATACCATTCAAGTGTAAACTTGCATTGAAGTAGAAGTACCATGTACACAGAACTGTTAGTATCGGTGTGTCCTCCCATGTCTACATTTTTATTCTTATATATCTTTCGAATCTTGTTTATAAATAAGGAGTGATAGATGGTGATTTGAAAACTAAAATAGGAGGTAGGAAAATCATTCACAGCCAAACTCGTCAGGTTATTGCGAATGTTTACCGCTTTATGAAACGCGAAGCAGAAGCAAATGCGCCTATTAATGTAACAAAAACGTTCATGAGCGTGTTGTTCAGGCAACTGGAATATCTGAGAGCTTTTTAAGACGAATATTGAAAGAAGGAAAAAAAAAATGCTGTCAATCGGGTACTTCTTTTAGTACCCCTAACAAAATAAGACAATAGAAAAATTTTAAAAGTAAACTGGACAATTTTGATGTGTGGGTAATTAGGAGGACTGTAAATGATTTCCATCGACAGCACGGAGAAAGACCAACGTTAAAAACTTTGTTGTCGGTTTCAAGAGAGAAAATTGATTTCAAAGGGAGCAAGTGGGCATTAAGTAAAATATTTAAAAAGTTAGGATTTCGCTGGAGAAAATCAACGAACAATAGGAAACTATTGGTGGAACGTTTTGATATCGCGAGTTGCGATTGAAATATTTAAGAAAGTTATCCGAGTAGAAGAAAGGTAAAACCTCTGACTTTGTCACACAACATAGTTTTCTACTGTAAAATTACTGATGTAAAAAAAATCCATCATAAATGATCAACATGAGCGACACGTGCGGGGTGTAACCACATAGAATTTTGTAGCGCTGCATTCCTTCCCTCCAGTGGGCGGCACTCCATCCCTCCTCTTGTCCTCCCTGTAGCGCATCCCACAGGGTCATGCTAAATTGACAAGTGTACAAATTGCTAACATAATCATACATAACATAATCATATCATAACGTAGTCTAGGGAGGAGGGATTTTATTTCTTAAAACTGTTACAAGAGAAACTAAGTCTGACAAAAATTTAAAAAATATGTTTGGAGATAAAAGCTTAATTATTAACCATTTAATTTAGAAAATGATACATTCTTATTTACTTTGTCACATATATACGTTTAAAGTCTCATACATCCAAAAAAAGTGGTTTTTGGATTAATGTGTCTGGAGACGTCTGTCGTGTGTGCACTGTTTTACAGCACAAACGCGTGAACCGATTTTAATTAAATTTGATATGTTGGCATATTTTGACCATATCTTGGGAATATTTGTTGTTGTTCCGTAACTCAAATTGTTTAATTGCTGCCATAAGTAACAAAAATGTGACCGTCGCGGGACGGTAGACAGAAGTGAACACTTTAACTATGAATTTTAAAAATTAATAATAACATTAACATTAACATTTTAAACATTCAATAAATGTAATACAAATATTAAATATATGTAATGGTTTATATTTTATTATTTAATACATATTTAAGTTAAAAACCATGTAATTGTGTTCATACTCTACGTGTATTTATAATATAAATTTAAGACCTTGTGAATTCTGAAATTTAATTTATATTCTATATTAAATATTAGTAAAAAATATATAATATTTACATTTGAATCATTGTTTTTTACAGTACTATTTACAATAATACATTATTCTTGTATTTCAGAAATAATATTATTATTTTCATTATTTGGATTATCTTTATATATTCTAAAAAATGAAACGATTGGTTTGTGATAACTAAAACACGAAATGAATATTCTTGAATGAAATCCATCCACATCTTGTTGCACTTATATTCTACTGATAGTTTACGTAAAATTTCTTCTTTTTTTTCAAATATTTTTTGTACATATGTAGGCCTATGTGTGAGAGAAAGTTAGTGCAATATTTATGTGAGTGGGAGAAAGTATTTACATACATATATACATAGGCCAACATTGAGTATATATAGTGTAGTGTGACGGGACAAACGAGCGTGATACGTTACGGTTTTCACTTCAAAAACCACAAAATAACCACTTTCTCAATATCGGATCTAATGGTTTTAATCGAAATTTGCCTAAGTGTAACTCCCAAAGACCCGAAAAAAGTAACTGTCACCACCTCTCAAAACATGGCGGTTAGTCAATTATCGGTAAACTATCGATAATATATATATTGTAACGAAATAGAGGGCTCCCAAAAGGTCAGTGCTCGGCAGGCCATAAATTGTGAAGAGTTGAAAGGGTTGACAGCTAGAAAAACGATTCTAACGTCAGTCACGGACCTCAAGGAGTCAAATAAACCATTCAAAAGTTCAATGCCTCCAACCGAAATTATTTGAAAACGGAATTGCATCATTCTAAAGTAACGTAAAAGATTTAAAATAAGCCAATGAAGGAAGAGGATCGGAATAAAGCATTTGAAAATAAAAATTATAAATAAGGGTGGAAGAGGAGCGCAAGGGGTCTTTTTGGTTGTTAACTTATTGAAGAAGGGTGTTCCGGAGAAAGAGTTTCTCTTAGTAGCAAAAAGAAAAAATGTTGTGAAAGATTTAGCCGAAATCAACCGTCGAAATTAAATAGTAACTGCGTCGTTTTGTACAAGTATTTATTAATAATCTTCGAAGTATAGTTAAAAGATAATCGTCGTTTATAAGTTTAAAAGAGTCGTCGACATAAAAGTGTGTGAGTAATAGCGTCGTTCTACAAGTGTTTGGACAGGAATAATCATCGAATAAATTAAAAAGTAATCGTCGTCACAAAAGTGTGTGAAAATAAAAGTGTACGAAGAAAAGAAGATTCGTTGAAAAGATTGAGGCAAATCAATCCATCTACTGGCAGTCTACGCGGGAACCACGTTCAAGGAACCAGGAACATTGGAGCTGTAATAAAACTTCAGAGTCCATAAGTACAAATTAGTGGACAATTTCAATTAAACAAACTACCACCAAATTCTATTTTATATTAAGTAAATTATAGTCACCAAAGAACCTAACGAACCCGTAAAGAGAAAGTAATTTAAATTAATAAATAATAAATTTCAGTTAGCTGGAGCATTTTATCAAATTTATTAAAAGTAAAAAAAAATAAAAGTAAAAAATTCTGATGCACTCTTATTTCTTTATTATAGATCAAGACATTGTAGAATAAGTAACTTGTATTTAACTATGCACTTAGAATAAGTAGTAGATTAAGATGTTAATTGTATAATTATTAAGTGCGTCAAATTTGAACGATAATTGTTTTTTTATTGTAAATGATTTTTAAACTTTTATTTTTCAATTTAAAAAAGAGTTAAAACCTATAGTTGTCAAAGTTATTTATTTTATTAACATTGGCAAGAATTATGTGCGTAAAAACAAATATTAAAGATTTGTTATAATATATTTTTTTTAATTATGCAAGTTTTTTTATATTAAGGAAGTTTTTTTCATATTTAAAATTATTCCTTACTTTGCAGTAATATGATTGAGTTTGGACTTATTTTTCTTATAATTTCATATTCATGCCGATAATATAATCGCAACAAAACAATTATAAAATTTGTAAAAAATCGTATTAGCATACTAGGCGTCTTGCCGTGAGTGACAGGCAACTCTACATCCATTGTCTGGCGGTCTGTCTACTAATCCGAGACTGGACAGAATGTAACCTCAAAATTTACACTCTAAATTCCTTCGCATTCCCTCGTTCTGCGACATTTTGACTATAAAATTATACTCTGGAACTGTATTTTATTTTTGAGATTTTCTATTTCAATGATTAGCCTACGTTTTTATACAATTGTTTGAATGTGCACACAAATTCTGTAACAACTTTGAAATACAATAGACTACCATCTTTCAGTCACTGACTGTACCTAGGTAATCAAATAAAGCAAATACGAATGAGAAGAGAGGGTATCTTTCTACCTCTCGTTTCATATTTTTGCTGTTCTAGAGTTCAGAGTCCACAGTTTATATTCAACAAAAACATCCTTCTACACAAATATGTACAGTTTTACGGTTTCAATTTACACTTTGTCAAAAAATAAAACTCAAAATTACGTATTGTATTGTAAAACCTCGTTACGTTAAAAAAAAAGTCTTATCTTTCTATTAAAATATATTTATAAATATTTTAATAATTTGTAGAGTTAGATCTTATATATTTGGGTAAAATGAAAAGAAAACTTGAACTTTACCATTGTTGAAATTCTAAGAGAAAATTCAATTCTTCCCTTTCAAAAATATTTCTCTGTTTATTGTGGTTATTTTATTATGTCTCTAGTTGCAATAGTATAAAACTAAGTTAACTAACATTTTTTAAATGTACCTGGTTATCAGTCTTGAAACTTTTATTGTTGTATATCAGCACCCATTTCAGTAACAGGTTCCCGTATTCAAATTTTCACGAACTTCACTCAAATGTGAGCACGTCAAAATTAAAATAATGCAGTGTACGACACAACATTGGAACTGCACATTTATATTATAACACACAAGTTTACACAAATACAAAGCAGTTGGCATGGAGAGATGTTGCCGATGCAGCGGTCACCAGTCGACTGATAGAGCGCAGTTCTTATCTCTTAGCGCAGTCTTATCTCCTTGGTCGAAGTCTAAAGGTAGATATAGTGCTGTATTATACAAACTATTTGATTTAAAATATAATTGATCATTGAGGAGCTTGGTACTATATAAGCTTGGTATTTCAAATTCTTCTAATGCGTTCATTAGTCGAACTTTTGTTACACAAATAAAATTGTAATGTTTTAGTAAATTAGAGGGATCAAAATTCACTGATAAATTGACATAATTATTATTATTACTGTCAATTAAATGTTTAGGATATTATGATTTGTTTTGAGTAATGTCTTTTTTTATGTAAACGTTCCCTAAATCTATCCTGGAATTTTCTTCCGGTTTGACCTATATACAGTATGTCCCAAAAAACTCGAACCGGTTCAATAACTTGAAAAACAAAATAGATAGAAACAAAATATTTTATATGTGCCTTCTTGTGACAAAAACGTACTGATTACCCATCCCTACATTAATATGATAAAATAGCAAGTAGCCCAGAGATTCACATTTCCCTCTTGACAGCTGTCATGTAATGCATTGATATAACAGTCGATAGTCAAGGGTTTTATACTAGAAGAGTAACCGATTTTTTAGGAACTGGAAATGTCGTCTTTTGTGACATTGTGCAGGTTTACAGAACTGGGTAAGTAGCAGTAGTCTAAGTGGGAGAGAGGAATTATATAAGACTTTAACCATGTTTGAAGAGCGGCTGTTGTGTTTATAATAGTTTAATTAAGACAAGATAATAATCGGAGAGAGTCAGATATTAAATAGCATCACTTCAGATAAAGATTGGTATATTTTTGATAAAAATGAAGGAACCGTTGAACTTAAATTTTTCATTAATGTGTTTTTAATTATAGGAAAATATTATAAATGAATATGTAATAGTCAAATAAACGGTGTAAAAACATTGCACGGACTTTGTCATTGACCTTCTCAGAAACCAATCAAGCAGGTTATCAGCCAAGTATTGAAAATGGTCCAGACGTTGTCTTCAAAAAAATACAGTGTGTGCCAAAACTTCCGGACCGGTTCAATAACTTGAAAACCAAAATAGATAAAAACTACTTTTTACAAAATGAGACATTTTACCTGTTCTCCAAAAATAGGGGGGGGGGGGATTAACTAAATAATCTTAAATGTAACCCCCATCAAGTGACACCTCATACTTATTTAGTAAAATACAACTGTACAAACTAGATGTCAATATCTTCCTTCTATCTAAAATGGCAGCCGTTCAAAAATTTTAAACAGCTTTTTTACTTTAATTATTTCATTCATAATTGATTATAAAACGAGAATATGTCATCAAAATGTGATGTAATCATAATTACTATTATTGAATTTTGAAAAAAAGGGGGGGAAATCAGATTCCCAGTACAGGGTGTGTAAACTTTAAATGATTGATTGTATTAAATACCAATCCATTATGGCTTAGAGCAAGTTAAAGCTGATAATTCCCAATAAAGTGCCAAAATTAGTAGCCTATTTAATTATTTTAAAATAACCTTTAACTACGTTTTTGTTAAAGTGAAAAGTCCACTAAAACACTTCTCTAAATCCAAGGATAAAATAAAGCAAAAGCTTAAAGTTTCAAATATTTAATAGTATAAATGTGCTACAATATGTTGCCCGACGATGCCGCAAGGCGAAACAATTGTACCTCATTTATACTATTAAATATTTGAAACTTTAAGCTTTTGCTTTATTTTATCCTTGAATATGGAGTTTGAACAAGAAATATCTGCTATTACATTAAAGTTAAACTTCTCTAAATTTCTACTGTTGTATTTGTTGATATGTTGGACAACTGGGAAAATCCGTTTTGCAAAATTAAATATTAAAATCACATCAACTAACATATCACTTTTGTACACCCTGTAATAGGAATTCATACTATTTTAATATGAAATAATCGCGAACCGCTGAATAAACATTTGAAAATGACTGAATGAAAAGAGTCGAAACGGCCGTCATGGAATACATTAAAAACAAGGAGTATGACGAAAAACAAGGATTATTTGACAGGAAAAACCAAGGTAATAAAAAACCTGAACTGTCTCCACCAATCAACTTACGTTTCTATTTTAATTTAATATTTCTTAATATAATATGCATTCCTTTATACTCCTCATAACCATATACCAACTACTCATCCTCACTCAAAGACATAGCTCCACTCACATTTACTCCCCCTCACTCACAATCACATCGACCGATGCACTCACTTACTACCTAACCTAACCTAACCCAACCTAACCTAACTTAACCCACAATATTTTAGCTAGGGTGAACCTTTTGAGGTCGGATTTACGGCATTGTGTTCCACTCATAAAGGCCTTTAATTTGATGTACAACTCGACCATGCTCTCGTTTACGATTTCCTACTTACTCCTTGCGGGCCGTCCCCCTGGAAAGGTAACGGTCCACTGAATACGTTTACTGAATACTAAAATAGGTTTTGGTGTCCATTAACAATGTGCAAAGCTTTGTAACTCTATCTGTTATGGTTGAAAAAAAATATTAAGCCGTCCCGGGATTTATAACACGCTGCATATTACAGGTTAATTACCTTAATTTTTCCGTCAGACAATTCAAATTTCATCCTTGTTGCTAACCGGTTTCGACAGTTAAACCGTCATCGTCAGATCCGAAACATAGTGAAAGTCATATGAAAGTCGAAATCGGTTATCCACAAAGATGAAATTTGGATTGTCCGTTTGTAAAATTAAGATAATTAACCTGTAATATATTCATTGAATACACAATCCAGGAGGCTGCACCAAACATTATGCTTAGTAAGATATGATATCGGGCTTTTACGAAAGGTACGATTCTGAGAGAGAAATCTCAGCAATAATTTAAGTAAATAAACAAAAACATTGAATCATGTGGTAAGTTTGATTTGTTTTTAAAGAAAATAATATCTACTATTTGATTTAATTTTTAAAATAGTAAATTTCTTATTAACCGTGTAAAATTGCACACCAAAATAATTTTGTAATTAGATTGTAAATACCAAATTATGGTAACCTTCAATCTTTTGGGGTAACTTTAAAACGTTCCTATAGATTGATTTAACTAATAAAATTCTCTTCGGAACAAATTATTTTTATTTTACAGGAATACTCATGACAGATGTCCAATGTTTGAGAAGGACGGGTGTGCATGACTCATAGATCTCCCGGTATAGAACGGTTTGATAAAATGTTTTTTGTGCTCCATTTTCAGATGAATTGAGAGTACACGAGATCAATCTGGAGTTTTATGGGAGAAGACAACACTGTATTGTCCGTTTGAATACATGAAAAGGTTATGAGAAACGAGAGGTCAAGAGGTGTTCTGCAAAACCATAGCTCTGCAAAACATTTTGTACTATCTATATAAGTATATTTTAAAATAACAATGCTTTATTAAAACAAAAATAATAGAATTTACTTTAGTTTTAACAAAATATTAATACAATGTCATTTAAATATCTTTGGTGTGTTTTAGCAAACATTAATTTACATCGAAACAAATTAAGTGAATTAAAAAAAAATTATTTACTTAATTTTAATTTGTTTTGGTAATTATATAGCAGAGTAGCCTCACTTCAAAATCAATATTTATGGGTTTTATTCGTCAAATAAATGTTGGAAAAATATTTTATTATCGAATAAAAGTGTCGGAAAGATGATTACATAATATAATTACACAATAAAATCTTAATCAGAGTTAAATTCTGCTGCAAATTCAGTAGAAGAGGAATTTATTGAATTTAAATGTATTTCACTCGTAATTCGCCGTAAATGATGAAAACGAGTATTATACTCATTGTACTTTCTTTTAAACATAAATTCCGCTATATGGCCATGGAAATGTTTTGTTGTTGAAGTTGTTTTTTCGTGAAAAATTAACTCTGTGTTATCTTTCATACTCATGACATTCACTTCAATAAACGTTCGGAAGGTTTGGCCAGGTGGATTTATATATATAGCAAACCTGGCCAAACCTTCCGAACGTTTATTGAAGTGAATGTCATGAGTATGAAAGATAACACAGAGTTAATTTTTTCACGAAAAAACAACTTGTGTAATTATATTATGTAATCATCTTTCCGACACTTTTTTTCGATAATAAAATATTTTTCCAACATTTATTTGACGAATAAAACCCATAAAAATTGATTTTGAAGTGAGGCTACTCTGCTATATAATTACCTTTGTTTTTTTTTTTTTTACAAATCAAAGTGTACACTAAAAACATAATTTGTAGATTTTATTTAAAATTCAAAAAAATCGTTCACTTCTGCATTTGAAAATCCATTTGATATCAGTCATCAATTGCAATGATTTGTAAGTATTAGACTCTGTACCACCCTTTCCAAACCATTCTACCAATTATTATCTTACAGAGCAACCTATCTGATCTTGAAAACTGTTGTATGTTCTTTGAAGTAAGTCTACTTTGATATCATATTTGTGAAACAATAACTACCACTCCTTAAACCAAAATATTTGTTTATATATCTTATATTTTGCCGGGTGTAAATAAAGTCTGAAATAATCCCAATATTTAGAAAACTGTAAGCAAATTGAACTTTAAAATAAGTTTATGGCTGTTGGGGTATATAGATTACATTTTTTTAAACTTTAGATTTTTTTTGGCGGCCATCTTAAAAATTTTTACATAGGGAAAGGTGTCATGTGACACATCATTTAATTTAAGTTTGCTATTGCGTTCTATAAACACTGCCTCCGTTTGTTTTTAATACCTCTTTTTATTTCTCAAGATATTGTGGATTGATTTAGTTCATCGTAGTTGCGGACAATAACAAAAAATTAGAGATAAACTGTGTAATGTAAAATTAAACTATTAACTATTATTGATAACATTTTGGTTGTTGATAACTTTTATTATTCGTACATTTTCTACGCTGTAGTCACCGAAGTTGCCTAGGCCTGATCTTATCTCACTAAACAAATTTGAAAAAAAGTAAATAGTGGGGAAACCCACCCCCCAACACTGATAACAACCCCAAACTTGGAAATGGAAGAAAGCACCATTCGTTTTTCACAACTGTACATATGCCTGAGCAAGGTTTTTTCCAAAGAACTCTTGGCGATATGAATGATTCTTGGTTATGGTGGCCATCGAAGGATACAACTGGAGGTTGGTATAAATGGACAGGTTTCATCTGAGCTGTGAGCTGCGCGTGGAAGGGAGGTACAAGTTTGTAGTTCGAAGCCGCGTGGGGGACAGAGGCATTGTAGGGGAAACAGTCGGCGCCGACTACTGTCCACGATCCAGCAGTCTTGCAGACATCGTTGTTAGTACCAACACCCAACACAGACTGAGGCGACCGCTTCCCCCACCACCTCACTGCTGCTTAGACCACGACTAGACCCACTGCGCACCCAAACTCCACAGCTCAGATGAAACCTGCCCATTTATCTTCAATCAACTACACCCGGATCGTCCCCAAATTACACAGTCTACAGTTATCAAAATATTTTTATAATTTAATGAAACTAAAAGTATCGATGACCAAAGATATCGACCACTGAAGATTATTAGGCTCTAGATGTTCTTTTAAGCGTACATGCAGATTGAGACACATAGCGAAGGACCAAGGATAAACTACTCATTTCTTCAAGGATGAAAATTGCATCCTGACAAAGTGATTTATGTTGAATTAAATAAAGACGATTGTAATAGAAGGACAGATTTTTCGGAGAGATTATGAACAATGTCCCTCATTTCTCATCTATATATATATATATATATATATATATATATATATATATATATATATATATATATATATATATATAGCCTATATAATATAAATATATATATTGATAAATATGGAGAGAAGTTGTCCGATCGATTTAAATGGGAAATCTCGGTAATTCCGCTTCAAAATAGCGTTTTTTTTTTCAATCAAGTAGGTATTTATTAACAAAGCTAGTGGTTTTTTTATCTCTCACAATTCATTATTTACTTAACAATCTATGAAATTAAGACATTTGTAACATATTCAATCGGCTAGCCATATTGAAATCACTCGTGGGGCGCATGCGCACTTCATTAACACACCACGAAGATTCTAGCTTCTATGATATAAGATTCCGGATGACTAGGTCTCTGAAACCCAGACCTAGTAAAAGAACTATAGGTAAATATATACATATTATAATGACCTGTAGTTCTTTAACTAGGTGTGGTTAGATATCTATTTTGACAGTTCTTAAAACAGAACTATTTGCGCGGAATAAAAAAAAAATCGATTGATTTTACATAAAATTGATGAAATCATTGTCGAAATAACTTCAAAATGCTATAAATCAGCCATTTTAAAGCGCTGATTTTCGACAGAAATAATGAATTGTGAAAGATAAAAAGTGACAACCGTCTTTAATTAGTATTGAATAGATGGGGGAAAAAAGGCAATTTTAAAGGAGAATTACCGAAATTTCGCACTTGAATCGATCGGACAACTTCTCTCCATATTTACCTTTTTTTCAGATGAGGGACATTCGACTTTACTCGTAAATAAAGAAATGTTCGTCGTTGGTCTTGGAATATCGCCCTTAGATTCAAGTGTGAAAAACCCCCAAAGACTGAAAAAAAAGTCAATGTATGTAGAGAGATTGCAATGAATAAAATAATTGGAAGATTTAATTTTGAAGACAATTTAAATGGTGAGATTTAGAACTGTCCCTGCAATTATTGGCCTATTTCCTAGCGAACAAAACTAGGGTAATATAGTAGATGAAAACATTTGATGCTCATCTTCACTATCACCTGAATATACGCTTGTATCTTGATGGCGTATTCCCTGGTCTAGGGTTAGCATTTAGGTATTCAGCGTTTGTAGGCACTTTGACCGTCTCCTCCCCCCCCCCTAACCGTACGCCCTTTTATTTCAAAGAACTTGTCTCTTGTATTTTGTCTGTATACATCAATTCTCAATATAAGCATACGATTGACCATAAATTGAGAATGGTCACCACTGTCAAAATAATAATGTGAATCTAAAATTAGAAGAAGTTAGATAAAAAAAAACTCGAACACAAGACTTCAAAAAAATACGTTTACTTAATCAAACGCGTTTCAACGACAAACTCGCCATCCTCAGTGATACATGAGCTACAATAACAAAACTATAACTGTATAATAACTCTATAAGTTATAGTTTTGTTATTGTACTTCATCTATCACTGAGGATGGTGACTTTGTCGTTGAAACGCGTTTGATTAAGTAAACTTAATTTTTGTGACATCTTGTGTTCGAGTTTTATTCTATCTAATATTATCTCACAAGTCAAGCTCAATATTTATTTAGAAGCTGTTAGTTCAAGTAAAACCTGGCATTTATTCAAGACAGTACATGAGTTCACTAAGGTGTTGAGACTTACTAATTGCTTTACATTTTTCAACTGTTTTTCATATCTGAATACTATGACACAATTTCTTTGAAGTCTATTTTGCACAATTTCTTATAACTACAGTACATTTTTTTAAAACATTTCGGTGCCCCTATATTTTTCGTCCCAAAATTTTCCGCTCTAGGCCCAGGCCTAGTTGGTCTAATGGGTAATATGGTCCTGGTCTGTTAGGTTTGCCGATCTATCCAAATCTTGATTACTTTTTGTGGGGACATTAAAAGAGCAAAGTACATATGAACAGATCTAACAACATTGAGGACTTCAAATAAAGAATCAGACAAGAGTTAGAGTGGTGGATGCGTTTCAAAACCGCTTATGTATTTGTCAATCTGTGTTAGATATAATTCAAACCGTTTCAACCATAACTTTTCAGTTTTTACAATATTCATTTTATCCTTCGGAGTGCCTTATAGTATAAATAAATGGTTATAAAAATACTTTATTTGTGTCAGTAGCAATTATTTCCTGTGACATGTTTCGCCGCTACACAGACGCCATCTTCAAGGTGACATTTAACATTAAAACACTAAACATTACACACATCAATACAATAAATGACATAAATACTGTAGAACAGTAAAAATTTACAATTGTTCTTTTTATAATATTATAATTATAAAAATATAATAATGTAAAAAGGTTCTGTGGTCGCATGTTTATTATCTGTATACAGTAACTTGGCGTCTGGACCCGGACCGTCCACCCTCGCTCCCTTCCTCACCCAGCTGTTTCCGTGATGAGTCACCTACTAGCGTTAACACTTCACTGTTTAACTTTTTTATGAGAGAAACAATTTAAAATTTTGTTCAGCATAGTTTAAATGTTTAGGAAAATATAAGCAAATTGATACCAAACACGACACAAATGTACGTAAATAGTACGTAAACATGTAAATAATAAGTATGTGATTATGCAAATAGTAGCTGTGTAAAGAGCTTTCTACTGGCGGCTTTTACAAACGGAATAGTGTAGTGTTTGGTATCAATTTGCTTATATTTTCATAAACATTTTAACTATGCTGAAAAAAGTTTAAAATTGTGTCTCCCATAAAAAAGTTAAACAGTTCAGTGTTAACGCTAGTTGGTGACTCATCACAGAAACAGCTGGGCGAGGAAGGAAGCGACGGGGGGGGGGACGGTTCCGGCCGCTCGCAGGTAGCCAAGGGTTCAGACGCCAAGTTACTGTATACAGACTATAGTGGAACCCGGTCAGTTAAACATGTGGCCAACTGCGCAATGGGCGAAGTTTTATCAATTATTAAGATGTAAATCCAGCAGAAATGATTCATATATTTACCTTACTTTATAAAACCTTTCACCAGTATACTAAAAGAAACTACACAAAGACTTTATTTTTTTACAATGTCAAAAAAGGCGGTCATTAAAATTTTTAATCCTGAATTCGAATACAATTTATAACAAACCTACAAGAGATGAAAACTTTACTCTCTTAACAGCAAACACGTTGCTATCTTCATTGTTATTTAACTAATTTTGTAAAGTATTTATGTAGCATCAATTATTTGGAAGAAGGCGTTTTTGAAAACCTTACAAAAATTTTAAAAAAACACTCTCATGAAATAATAACTCTACATAAAAGTAGAGATATGAAACTTGGATGAGATAATAACATTGGAACGAATTTCATAACTCATGTAATTTAACTGGATAAACTTCAAACACATCCAATTTCCACGTGGCATCAGAGGATATTAGTAAACTACACAGACTTCTGACATGTAGATAAATTATCGGTTCTCAAAACCAATATATAGCCTATATGTGAAACCAATTATTCTATGCATTAAGAGATATAATAATCCGATGGCCTATTTCATAAACTGCTAATATAAGCTGATGAAATATTATTATACAACGCAAAAAATTATGATTTATAAAAGTATACAAGTTAGCTGATGTTTATTTAGTGTGGTTTATAACCTAGATTATTTACACAAATTTGCATTGTTGATTATTACATGTCAAAACAAAAGCGCTTTAAAGTATCAGAAATTAAAACTGAATTGTTTGATATATTTTCCCAACAATCACCGAGGATATAAAGAATGTAAATTGCACTGAAAAATGATCTAGGTTTCTTTTACTCCATTATACTAGTGTGAATGTTTTAGTGGGGATTTCAAACATCGGAATAGCCCTGGAATTCCTTCATTTTTAAATACCGATGTCATTAGTCTTAAATATAAATAATTAAATATAAAACAGATACGATTGCACAGATACTATTTACTATAAAAAAACTAACTAATAATAATTTATAGTCTGGAAGTTAAATATTTTATAATTATAACATAAACTTAGATTAAAAGTTATGAAATACAAATACACCCATGAGTACACAGTAGAGGGAAATTAGTCAAAAAAAGTTATGAGAAGATATGTAACTGGGAAGTTGAATTTTTGTTTATTTTTTACTTTTGTGCAACTGAGAGGGAAACAAACAAATTGCAAAATCGGACCTGAACTTTGCTAGAAGAGTGTATCTTCGATGCATTTTGAGTGCACTGCTACAATATTTTTTAAATATCTCTGGATCTATGGGTCGTAGAAAAAAGAGAAAAAAAGAAGAAAAAAAAATACTCGAAAATGAAGGGACTATCGATATGGTAGTGTATAGTAACATTAAGTACTTCCTAACCTCAAAAAATCGAATTTCTCTTTTTAAGATTTTTTTGTCTACAGTTGTTGACAAAGTGGCATTTTGTTCATTTAAATTAGTTTGCAAAACAGCTGATTTCTCAACAGTTTCACTTTGCCCACTACTTTGCTCACTCTGAATGGCAACCGAACAAAACGAAATTTAGGTTAAGATTATTTGAATTGATTTATAATATACAGGAAATGTCCCGTATGTAGGTTAGATTAATTCTTACATGTAAAATAACATAAATAAACAACAAAACAACGTTTTAAAGTTGAAAAAGGAAGTAATTATTCATAAAGATGATTGGCAGTGTATGTAGCCTACACGGAGAGTATTTTTCGTTTGCCGAGTTTTGAAGTTGGCAATCCCGTTTCCTCGACAATACACCTAAGTTATTTGTAATATTCATACATAACCTCAGTTTTGACGTGAGGTTGAACACTATTGTATTATATTAATGTTTTATTAAATTGTGTTACTGCTGTGGTATGTTTTTTATTTGTCACAAAATAACAACTGTAGACAAAGTATAATGTGCAATTCGTGAGCAAGGTGTCTTTTTTTAACTCGATAAAATTGACACACTCGGCAAGCCTCGTGCGTCAACATTTTTCTCTCGTTTAAAAAAGTGCCACTTTGCTCACTAGTTGCATAAATAACTAGTATTTCACTAATAGTCCACAAATGGGGTAAGAATCATCAGATCTTTACGAAAATTGGACGAAATATGTTGTTTTACACTATAAATCGGTGGTCAAATTTGAAAAAAAAAAATCATTTTTACGCCCAGAGTTGGCCATTTTCTAAAAAAAAAAAACGCAAAGCATTGTAATTTAATGAGAAGTAGTTGTAGAGTAAACTTATTTTAAATTGTGAGTTTTTTTACTTCCTAGTGAACATATGCGAGAATTTTTTTATCAAAGGTAAAGTACGATTTTCTCAAGATTAGCTACAACGAAAAAAAAAACCCCTCAAGTGTAGCCTTGAAGGGCCCGAACAACATCTCAGGTTGGCAAATTATCGAAAAAAAAAAAAAAAAAAAAAAAAAAAAAAAAAAAAAAAAAGTTACAGTCGCGGGACGGTAGACAAAAGTGAAACTATCAATTTAAAAAATAATAATAAATTAATAAAATTTTAAACTTTCAATAAATGTAATAAAAATATTAACTATATGTAATGGTTCATTTTTTATTGTTTAATACATATTTAAGTTAAAAACGATGTATGAAGTATACCTATTGCCACAGAGATAGTTTACGTAAAATTTCTTCTTCTTTTCAAAATTTATTTTATGTATGTATGGGTGAGAGAGAGTTAGTGCAATAGTTTTGTGAGTGTGTGAAAGTATTTACATACATATAGACACAAGCCTACATACATACGTGTGTATATTATATAGTGCATCGTGACGGAACAATCGAGCGTGATGCGTTACAGTAATTTCTTAAAATCCGCTCTACCGATTTCGAATCAAATTTTAGTGAAATGTGAAGATTAATGACCTACACCCGTGTCGAAAAAAATCGCGAATGAAAAATATATAACGGTTCAGGAAAGTTTGAATAAAAAATGAACACGATCACCAAAAGCTAATTTTAATCAAATATGAATACGCTGGCAACCCGTTTATGGTGAAGTTAACTTCAAAATTATCTTGGATTTATTAATTTTTGTAAAAAATTTAAAACATAATAAAAAAGTAAATTTAAAAATCGTGTAAGTGAATAATCAAAGATAATTATTTTAAAATGAAAACATTCCACTCCTTTTTATCCATTAAAAGAAGTAATGTATCACTAACCAACTAAAGTACAAGTTTTACATCTAAAGTACAAACATGGAATTAAGATGTAAAGTATAGAGAATCCCTGGTGTCAACTCACAAAGTTGAATTCACTCCCGCTGACTCTTAATTGTGTTTCAGATCAGACATATTCACCGAGTTGTGTCAGGTTTAGTTTCTGTAAGAATAATTCTATCCTGTCTACTCAAAACAAATTACAGTTTTTATCTGATTTTCATCACCAATCTTTATTGTACTCTGTCGTATTAAATGTTTATTTAATGCATAGCTTATCATAATGTATATAAACAGAAATATATGTTTTTCCTTTTTTTTTTAATACGAGTATTATACCATGTGTCCAAAAAGTCCCCTCTTATTCTTTTTTATTAATGGAAATAGACAGATTTGCTTAGGGAAAAGTTTAGATAACCAAAGGAGGAGTTTTTTGAAGTATCAAAATTTTCAACCCTTACCCCCAAAATGGGGTAGTTTGGGGATAAGTCAAGAATTTTAAATAGCAACCCCTATTGAGTGATACCTCATTTTAAAGGTCTTTTCAAAATAAGAATGATGGCGCAAACCAGAGGTCTCTAAGTTCATCTTACTCAACATAGCAACCAATCGAATTGTGAATGTTAAACTACAAACTTTAAAATGTTTATTACATTACAAACTGCTCTATGTTGGTAAAATGATAGTAAGAGCCTACCTTGTTTTTTTAGCTCATATTAAGTTCTTGAAATGGCTACCATTTACTTTTTGGGAGAAATAGATTCTGGACTCAAAAGCTTGTTGTACATTTCGTAACATTTCCGGTCTAATTATTAACGTAAAACTCACAATTCGATTGGTCGCTATGTTGGGTAGGATGAACTTAGAGACCTCTGGTTTGCGCCATTATTCTTATTTTGAAAAGACCTTTAAAATGAGGTATCACTCAATAGGGGTTGCTATTAAAATTCTTGACTTTCCCCCCAAACTACCTCATTTTGGGGTTAAGGGTTGAAATTTTTGATACTTCAAAAAACTCCTCCTTTGGTTATCTAAACTTTCCCCAAAGCAAATCTGTCTATTTCCATTAATAAAAAAAATAAGAGGGGGTGGGACTTTTTGGACACATGGTATAAGTGTTTATAAGTACTGTACCTTCTAGTATATTAATTAGATTGATTATCTAATTAGTATATTAATCTAGATAATTCTATTGATTTTGAGAATGCTAACTTTTACTATATAGTACTAAATGTTTATTTAATGCATACCTTATCATAATATTTGCAAATAGAAATATATTTTTGGTTTTTTTTTTAATATTTGTTAAATTTTCAATATTAGTAGGGAATTTTATGCTGTTTTCAATATTATTCTCTGTAATGCTGTTGCTTAAATGAGCAAATACTAAATTTACAAAAATAAATTGTGTAAATGCCAATATTATGTTTTAATACATATTTATTTATACACAGCTTATCACAATGTAAATAATAAAGTACAAATTATGTTTTATACTATTAGTATTATATTGTGTTCTTCTGTTTCATTAAAATCGGAAAGTACATATTTTTCGATAAAGATATACGATAGTGTTGTTTATTCACACTTATTAGTCATCATACTGTCATTCATTTTGTAGCAAACGTTGTTGATTTTGGACTCTATTAAAGTAAATTATACATTGTTTGCTCTCATTTTTCTTGTAATTAAGTGTAGAATCTATAGATAGTACAGATTTTATTTTAAAATATCAAATTAAATAAATGAAAGTTTGATCAAGTGAAGCACAGTAGGTAACTCATGCGGGTGGCTCACGGCAGGTACAGGCTAGTACTAATACTCTGCGCGCCTGTGTGTGATTGCGCGTGCGTTTGAGTGAGGCGACCCTTCGTACTAGCGATGTTGATACTCGGATGAAATGGATACTCGCATTACTCGGTTTCAAATGATTTCAATACTCGTATTATTATTTCGAAATCGAGTATCTGCGCAGAATGATTTTGCGCATCGGATTCGAACTCAGCTTTACCAATCAGATCGTTTTAGATCAACCTACACTTTTGCGTTCTATCTGTTAAGACTGATCCACCAAGTATTTATTTTTTTAAACAATATGTGATTGACACTTGTAATACGTAATTAAATGTTATCCTGCCTCGACACAAATTCAGTAATTTAACGTAAGTACAATTATTACCAACATTAATAATTTAGTTATTATTTAAAATAAGTTAATTTATTATATTTTTTTTATAAAGATGGTAACCTATTAATATTTATTTAAATATAAATAATAACAATTAAATAATAATTTAATTTACTTTTTGTTAATGTGGAAATAAATGAATATTATTGTTATTTTAGATTGAACTTTTTACCCAATCTAAATCATTTTAACTCAAAATCGTAATGTTTAATTAATGTGTAGTGAAAAATCAGCTTAGAAACTAATATAACCAAAGTAGAAACACCGAGCATTTTGTTTGGAATTGATACAACACTAACGAATATCGTTGTCCGAGGATTTTATTTCGAATTCATACTCGCACATTACCTCCTTGTTCCTAGTTACGAGGATATCGTCCGAATATTGTAATACGAAACCGAGGATTTTAATACTCGGAATGCTCCGAGGATTATGATACTCGGATTCACCGAGTATTTTAATTCGAACTCACACATCACTACTTCGTACAGCCGCATTCCCCGTTTGATTATAATATAGTTAATTCTCAACTTTTTTCCATATCAGGTTTCTCTTGACCAACTTTTAATCCTTTACGAACTTAACGCTAAGAGTGTTCGAGGGCTACGGGTCTTCATTTTATTTTATTTTTTATCAGACGATGAATACAGACCGTATCTTGAGGGTTTTTAAGTATTAAACTTAACTAGTTCCAAAGTACTAGAAGGGCAGGCGCACCTGAAGCCTCTCAGCACAACACCATACCCCCACTCTGTAGAAAGACAACGGGAGCAATCTAAGCCACTAGCATGCCACTACCACCGTGAAACCATTCCTCAGCCCATGTTCGCAGAAACCGAAACCGCTGACAGGCTTATCATGCTCCCATGGTACTCATGTCGGAAGGTTCCCCCAGCGACGTTGGATGAGTCACCGCCGGGTCGCTTACGCGATACCCTCCCCCACCGAATCACCTACTGGTGCCGGCGCCCATTATCCACCTACATGGGATAGGGTAGCCCACCAGGGGAACCTGGAAGCTAAAAAGCTTTTCCCCAGTTTTCTTGGGACGACACGTGGGCTTTATTGCACGACCCGATTTTAGGAGGATGAATACCGACAAAGTTTTTCGCCTTGAAACAGGACCAATTTAAATTGGTGTCTGGGGATATTTATATCGTGACATTGAGGACCCAAACATATTGTTCTAAAAATGATTGCTCTCGTGTTATCGGCAAACAACTAATCAGCCGTGAGCTGTTGTAAGAGACGGCGTTACCAATTTCATTAAAATATTAGCGAGATATGAAGATTAATGTCTCAAACCCATACAAGTAAAAAAATCATTACTGTTTAGGAAGAACTGACAAAAACAAAAATGAACTATTACCATTTGACGATGCATATTATTCATTTATCATATTTGTCCATTATTATTAAAGAAGCCTAGACAGCTAAACGCTGTTTATTTACACAGACATCCAACCTTTACATGTCAGTAAGTGAGATATCGACTAAACAAATTACAGGCGCAGTAGAAGAGGGAAATGTTGATAAGGAATGTTGGTATACGGGTTCCCATATAGCTCCCTGACAAATAAATATAGCTGTTCATCGATTGCCATAACACCCACTCAACTATCTCTTAAACTTCAAGTAATCGTCACTAAAAATCTGAATTCGGTAGTTGTCCGGTTGTCGGTCCAAAAGTGAAAAATCAGCCAAGGACGCAGTCATTGAATAAATATTTTGGACCTAAACTTTTGTAGCTTGTGTCATAAATGCGTCGATGTATATGAACAAATTTCACTAACATTTGATCGAAATCGGTTGAGCGACTTTTGAGAAATTACGTCTTTTATAACAGCTGCATAGTCGAGTTTTTTTACCGATAACCCGCCAACGAGTATTGAAGAAATGGCAACCCTTGTAGTGATGTGTGAGTTCGAATTAAAATACTCGGTGAGTCCGAGTATCAAAATCCTCGGAGCATTCCGAGTATTAAAATCCTCGGTTTCGTATTAAAATATTCGGACGAAATCCTCATAACTAGGAACAAGGAGGTAATGTGCGAGTATGAATTCGAAATAAAATCCTCGGACAACGATATTCGTTAGTGTTGTGTCAATTCCAAACAAAAAGCTGGGTGTTTCTACTTTGGTTATATTATTTTCTAAGCTGATTTTACACTACACATTAATTAAACATTACGATTTTGAGTTGAAATGAATTAGATTGGGTAACAAGTTCAATTTAAAATAATAATATTCATTTATTTCCACATTAACAAAAAGTAGATTAAATTATTACTTAATTGTTATTACTTATATTTAAATAAATATTAATAGGTTACCATCTTTATAAAAAATTATAGTAAATTAACTTATTTTAAATAACAACTAAATTATTAATGTTGGTAATAATTGTACTTACTAACGTTAAATTACTGAATTTGTGTCGAGGTAGGATAACATTTAATTACGTATTACAAGTGTCAATCACATATTGTTTAAAAAAATAAATACTTGGTGGATCAGTCTTAACAGAAAGAACGCAAAAGTGTAGTTTTATCTAAAACGATCTGATTGGTAAAGCTGAGTTCGAATCCGATGCGCAAAATCATTCTGCACAGATACTCCATTTCGAAATAATAATACGAGTATTGAAATCATTTGAAACCGATTAATTCGATTATCCATTTCACCCGAATATCAACATCGCTAGACCCATGTGTTTTGTTTGGGTACTATTGTCCGGTTAGGTGTTGCATATCAGCAAAATTGAACTAAAATCATTGTAACCTATTTTTGATAAAAAAAAATTTTGTTATGGTAAATTCTACTATTTTACAGCCCCCCCCACAATTATGAGTTATTGAAATAATCGAGAATAAAGATCCTAGATAGGGTCCAAATTTCATTAAAACCGACTCACTCGGTTGTTAGAGCACTCCACAGACGACAGACATCCACGGTTTTAGGACACAGAGGACCCTGAAACTGATATTTTTGCGAAAAACTCAACACCGGTTTTTGATCTATCACATAACTTTGTCTACAACATGTATATATATATGAGAGAGTAAATAGAGTAGAGGCTTACAGCTGAAATAAGTGAACCGATTGGCAAGTGGTATAGTTGTCATTTGTTATAATTCAATTTGGTGGTAGTTATAAGATCAAAACTAAAATTTTCAATATTTTTAAAATTATTTCTGAAAATTTTCATCAAATTTTCCAAAAAGCTCTGCTTCCAGGTTCATGCAAGTAGTTTTGATGCAAATCGCAACACTACAGACAACAGACGCAACACTCCAGACAACAGACGCAACACTCGAGACACCAGACGCAACACTCAAGACGCAACACTCGAGACAACAAACGCAACACTCAAGACAACAGACGCAACACTCGAGACACCAGACGCAACACTCAAGACGCAACACTCGAGACAACAAACGCAACACTACAGACAACAGACGCAACACTCGAGACAACAGACGCAACACTCGAGACACCAGACGCAACACTCAAGACGCAACACTCGAGACAACAAACGCAACACTACAGACAACAGACGCAACACTCGAGACAACAGACGCAACACTCGAGACACCAGACGCAACACTCAAGACGCAACACTCGAGACAACAAACGCAACACTACAGACAACAGACGCAACACTCGAGACAACAGACGCAACACTCGAGACAACAGACGCAACACTCGAGACAACAGACGCAACACTCAAGACAACAGACGCAACACTCGAGACACCAGACGCAACACTCAAGACGCAACGCTCGAGACAACAAACGCAACACTCAAGACAACAGACGCAACACTCAAGACAACAGACGCAACACTCGAGACAACAGACGCAACACTCAAGACAACCGACGCAACACTCAAGACAACAGACGCAACACTCGAGACAACAGACGCAACACTCGAGACAACAGACGCAACACTCAAGACAACAGACGCAACACTCGAGACAACAGACGCAACACTCAAGACAACAGACGCAACACTCAAGACAACAGACGCAACACTCAAGACAACAGACGCAACACTCGAGACAACAGACGCAACACTCAAGACAACAGACGCAACACTCGAGACAACAGACGCAACACTCAAGACAACCGACGCAACACTCAAGACAACAGACGCAACACTCGAGACAACAGACGCAACACTCAAGACAACCGACGCAACACTCAAGACAACAGACGCAACACTCGAGACAACAGACGCAACACTCAAGACGCAACACTCGAGACAACAGACGCAACACTCATGACAACAGACGCAACACTCCAGACAACAGACGCAACACTCAAGACAACAGACGCAACACTCAAGACGCACCACTCGAGACGCAACACTCAAGACGCAACACTCCAGACGCAACACTCATGACAACAGACGCAACACTCCAGACAACAGACGCAACACTCAAGACAACAGACGCAACACTCAAGACGCAACACTCGAGACAACAGACGCAACACTCATGACAACAGACGCAACACTCCAGACAACAGACGCAACACTCAAGACGCAACACTCGAGACAACAGACGCAACACTCATGACAACAGACGCAACACTCCAGACAACAGACGCAACACTCCAGACGCTAGACAGACGGACAAATTTTGTTAACCTATAACAACTTTTTCTATATTACGTATGTGTAAGAAAGTACAAAGGACTAAAGAGAGTAATACCTGATTAATTGTTAGTCAAAAAATTGACAGCACCTCACCTAAAGTTAACAACTGTTTTATTATTACGGGATTCCTGTTTCGATATGTCAGATGTACAATACAAAAATATGTTACACGAGACTAAGGATTTAAGTTTATATACAAAATACTCGTACTGGAATGTCATTTTAATTTATACTAGCGGACAGTAATCCCTGGAGACTGTGGAAGAGGGATCTTGTTTGCAATAGGAAATAACTATATCTCCATCGCATCCAATACCTTTGAAGGAAAGTTCTATGTCCCGTAGCTTAGATGTCTCAGGAATACGAAATTTCTCCCCCTATGTATGTGTATATCTGTTTAGTCTTTACACTAGAAATTGAATTACTGACGGTAGACAACGAAATTATTACATTAGGTCGAAACCCAAATTATACTAGAAACAGAATTTTGTATGTCTTATTAGTGCCTGGTTTAAGAGTATCAACTCGAAATTCTTTACTACTGAATTATCTATGAATGAAATGAAATAGAAATGTTCCTTCCTTGAATTATATAATTACAATAATTAAATAAAATCATATTTACAACTGTAGTAAAGGCAGATTTACAAGCTTTTACATTAAAATAACATAGGTTATGTTGTAATTTTAAATTACAATAATTTTTTTGTTTGTTTACAAATAAATCAATTGAAATGACAGTAAACTGACGCAAGTTGTTTCTATTTATAACAAGACTGTTTCTGCTTCTTAGAGAAAACAGTGACAACCAATCGTTAGCTCTTTGGAAGAGACCTTGTTCATGTCTGAAATTGCATAACAAACATAAACACCCTCTATTGATCGTAACTCGTCGTTTAGTGCAGTTGTGTTTTCT
This sequence comes from Aphrophora alni, assembly GCA_963513935.1. Lineage (NCBI taxonomy): Eukaryota > Metazoa > Arthropoda > Insecta > Hemiptera > Aphrophoridae > Aphrophora > Aphrophora alni. The sequence goes on along the minus strand of OY740765.1, from coordinate 13,748,173 downwards.
GTCCTATACCAGAATAACGCAAAGTTTAAAAGTTAAAAGTCAATATTTTCCGAAAAACAGTTTTTCACTTTAACTAACTTCTAAGGTAATTTTTTGTTACCATTATATTTTTCTCATATGTGGGACTGTACAAACAATATAAATGCAAAGTTTTAAATATATAGGACTTATAATCTTGTCTGTACTTTGCGACTAATGAACAGACACTCGCGTGAAATAATAGCGGTCCTTGATTTTACCTAGGGGCCCTTAGAACTACCAGATTTGTAGAAAAATGTTTTTATTCTTCATTAGGAGAATTCACCTGCTGACACAGCACCCTCTGTGAAACAGTTTTTTTTCAACCCTTACCCCCAAAATGGGGTAAGTCAAGAATTTTAAATAGCAACCTCTATTGAGTGATACCTCATTTTAACGGTCTTATCAAAATAAGAATAATGGCGCAAACCAGAGGTTACTAAGTTCATCCTACCCAACATAGCGACTAATCGAATTGTGAATTTTACGTTAATAATTAGACCGGAAATGTTACGAAATGTACAACAAGCTTTTGTGTCCAGAATCTATTTCTGCCACAAAAAGTAAATGGTAGCCATTTCAAGAACTTAGTATGAGCTAAAAAAACAAGGTAAGGCTCTTACCATCATTTAACCAACATAGAGCAGTTTGTAATGTAATAAAAACAACAGGAGTTTGTAGGTTAACATTCACAATTCGATTGGTCGCTATGTTGGGTGGGATGAACTTAGAGACCTCTGGTTTGCGCCATTATTCTTATTTTGAAAATACCTTTAAAATCAGGTATCACTCAATAGGGGTTGCTATTTAAAATTCTTGACTTACCCCCAAACTACCCCATTTTGGGGGTAAGGGTTGAAAATTTTGATACTTCAAAAAACTCCTCCTTTGGTTATCTAAACTTTCCCCAAAGAAAATCTGTCTATTTCCATTAATAAAAAAAATAAGAGGGGGGTGGGACTTTATGGAGACATGGTATATTACCACATTGGAACTCGCTAAATTGGAACCATAAGACTTCTGCTTTTTCTTACAGTGGAATCTGTACTTAAAGGAACACGTTTTCAGACAGTTGATGCAGTAACGAAAAAACGACAGATGTGTTTAAACAGCTGACAGAAACTGATCTGCTTCGACCATTGGAAAACAATACTGTATCGGTGTGTAAATGCGAATGAGGAACAAGAATCAATTGAAATACTCACATAAAGGTGAGTTATAGTGCAAAATAGGCACACTACATATTGTTGTTATTTTAAATTTAAAAAACTTAAATGTAAACAAACAAATGTTTGTCAAAAGAAACATTTTTACTTGTAAATAAACAAATATTGATTGCCATTGTTCATTGTATGATCAGCTGCTGTCGCCTTACCTTACTGCCTATCGCACAGTTATATATATGTACGTGAATGTTCTTGTGTTTGATAATTGCAATTACTTTTTATTATTTTTGTAGTATTTATATTTTTATTAGTGTTTATTGTTTATTCTTGTATATATTGTGAGATAACGAACACTTGAGAATTAGTGGATTAGGCATTGTTACATATTGAACTAATGAATAGTTTACTTATTTCTTTCAATACTTTTGATGACATTTCTAATACAGAATTACATTTTTAACTTGGTGTAGATGTTGGAGCCTGAGGTTTCAATGTAGCAAAATATAGAATCAATAACAGCTGTTTTAATGTTATAAGTTTCACATAATCTATGCAAACTTATACATGTACCACGTGTCCCCACCCCCCTATTATTATTTTTATTAATGGAAATAGACAGATTTGCTTTGGGGAAAGTTTAGATAACTAAAGGAGGAGTTGTTTGAAGTACCAAACTTCTCAACCCTTACTCCTAAAATGGGGTAGTTTGGGGGTAAGTCAAGAATTTTAAATATCAACCCCTATTGGGTGATACCTCATTATAAAAGTCTTTTAAAAATAAGAATAATGACGTAAACTAAAGGTCTCTAAGTTCATCCTATCCAACATAGCGACCAATCGAATTGTGAATGTTAACCTATAAACTCCGGTGTTTTTATTGCATTACAAATTGCTCTATGTTCGTAAAATGATGGTAAGAGCCTTACCTTGTTTTTTTAGCTCAGGTTCTCGAAATGGCTACAATTTACTTCTTGGCAGAAATAGATTTTGGACTCAAAAGCATGTTGTACATTTCGTAACATTTCGTGTAATTATTAATGTAAAATTCACAAATCGATAGGTCGCTATGTTGGGTAGGATGAACTTAGAGACCTCTAGTTTGCGCCATTATTCATATTTTTAAAAGACCTTTAAAATGAGGTATCACTCAATAGGGGTTGCTATTTAAAATTCTTGACTTACCCCCAAACTACCCCATTTTGGGGTCAGGGTTGAAAATGTTGATACCTAAAAAAACTCCTCCTTTGGTTATCTAAACTTTTCCCAAAGCAAATCTGTCTATTTCAATTAATAAAAAAAAGAATAGGGGGATTGGACTTTTAGGACACTTGGTATATATATATACAATCTGGGATAAGGTTTTTGAATAATGGATCAACAATCGATGGCAGTTTGTACTGTGCTGTCCACTGTCTCCAAAAAGTGTTTCTCTCTGAAGTCTCCCGTGTGTGCATTAGTATAAAGCCCAAAAGCGTTAATTTAATTGAGCAGTCGATTTGAATCAATTTTTATACTCTTGCAGTTACCATAAGAAGGAAAAAAAAAGTAAAATTTTGATTTTTTCAAAATCGGATATAACGATTTTGATCAAATTTAGCTTAAGCGTAACCTCTAGGAGAAAAAAAAACTTATTGGAAACTGTCTCTCGAAATTATGAACGTTTGAGGGTTATAGGTAAAAAAAAATTGATGTTATTTAACATGCCATTTCTCAAAATTGCCTCTATAGATCTTGTTAATGACCCACACCTGTGTTCAAAATCTCAAATAAAAAAAAAAACACGGTTCAGGGATAATTTACAAAAAACAACTTTTAACAGCCGGTATTAAATGGATTTTAATCCAAAGGCCGAGTTCGTGGCATAACAGCATCAAATCTATTTAAATATACTGCGTGTTCGAAAAGTCCCGGCCCGATTTAATAACTTAAAAACCAAAAAAAAAAAAAAAAAATTATATGTGCCTTCTGGTGATAAAAAAACTACTTTTTTCCAAATGAGAGATTTTTACTTGTTTCCCGAAAATGAGGGTTTTGGGGGGCCAACTCAATAATCTTAAATGGAAGCCCCCTTCGAGTGACCCCTCATGTTAAAGTGCTTATTAGTCAAATACAACTGTACAAACTAGAGGACGATTTCTTGCTTCTATTTAAAATGGCTGCCGTTTAAATATTTGAAACAGCTATTTTACTTTATGTATTTCATTCACAATTAATTAGAAAGCGAGAATATGTGATCAAAATGTATTTAAAAAATGTAATGTTGTAATTATAATTACTATTATTGAATTTGGAATTAAATACAGATTCCCAGTACAGGGTGTGTAAGGAACTTTTAATGAGTGATTGTATTATATACCAATACATTATGGTTTAGAGCAAGTTAAAGCTGACAATTCCCAATAAAGTGTCGAGATTAGTATTTAATTCTTTTAAAAAGAACTTTTAACTATGTTTTTAGTTAAAGTGAAAAGCCCACTAAAACCTAAACTTCTCGAAATCTACTGTTGTATTTGTTGATATGTTGGACAACTGGGAAAATCCGCTTTACAAAATTAAATATTAAAATTACATCAACTAACATATCACTTTTGTAGACCCTGTAATAGGAATTCATACTATTTTAAATATAAAATAATTATGATTACAACCAACTGTCACTAATGTTTTTAATACATTTTGATCCCGTATTCGTCATCTAATTGTGAATGAAATAAATAAAGTAAAAAAGCTTTTTGAAATATTTGAACGGCCGCCATTTTAGATAGGAACAAGATATCGACCTCTAGTTTGCGCAGTTGTATTTTACTAAATAAGCTCTTTAACATGAGGGGTCACTCGATGGGGGTTTATATTTAACATTAATGAGTTGCACCCCCAAAACCCCCATTTTTTGGGGAACAGGTAAAACTGTCATTTTTTAAAAAGTAGTTTTTTTATCATCAGAAGGCACATATCAAATATTATGTTTCTATCTATTTTGTTTGTCGAGTTATTGAACCGGTCCGGGAGTTTTGGCACACACTGTATTTTTTTGAAGACACCGTCTGGACCATTTTCACTTCTTAACCTGCTTGATTGGTTTCTGAGAAGCTCAGTGACAAAGTCCGTGCAATGTTTTTACACCGTTTATTTGACTATTACATATTCATTTATAATATTTCCCTACAATTAAAAACACATTAATGAAAAATTTAAGTTCAACGGTTCCTTCATTTTTATCAAAAATATACCAATCTTTATCTGAAGTGATGCTATTTAATATCTGACTCTCTCCGATTATTATCTTGTCTTAATTAAACTATTATAAACACAACAGCCGCTCTTCAAACATGGTTAAAGTCTTATATAATCCCTCTCTCCCACATACTGGTAATTACCCAGTTCTGTAAACCTACACAATGTCACAAAAGACGACATTTCCAGTTCCTAAAAAATCGGTTACTCTTCTAGTATAAAACCCTCGACTATCGACTGTTATATCAATGCATGACATGACAGCTGTCAAGAGGGAAATGTGAATCTCTGGGCTACTTGCTATTTTATCATATTAATGTAGAGATTGGTGATCAATACACTATGACAGGTTTCACTTAATCGATCAGACGTCTTTTGATGAATTATCCTGTACATTTCATATTGTTGTTTTACATAACGTTTATTTAAAACATTTATTTTTTTAAAGATTTATTGACCTTTTAATTCACCCAAATCAATATAAAAAGTAAGCAAACATTTTCGTCAAAAAGTGACAGTCTTGTAATTGTCAGTCAAAAAAGTTAAAATGGACGCCGTCATAGATAAAGTATTTACATATTTAAATAGGGCGCACACTCGCTTCGCTTGTGCCGTAAACGTGTCCTTGTGGGAAATCGTATTTGATTAAACTGGCTTTGTTTGTTATTCCTAAACAGTGCAACCTACATATCTCTCATTGAAATTAGTTGCTTAGTGACTATAATTAAATTGACTTTATATTGTTTGAATGGTCCGTGGTCGACAATACTCCTATTGTTCAACTTGTCGACTTGGCATACCGCCTACCGCTGCTATATCACGGATTTGTCACTCCTGACCAGCTATCTTTGACGAATACACAATTAACTTAATTTATAACTAAATAATTTAATATTAATAATTTAGATTTACGCGAAATAGAGAAAATCGAATTGGGATTGCACTAGTGTTTAGAACAAAAGCATAATCCTCCATTTTGGTATAGCTACTACAAATTAATTTAATAATTACGAAGTGCTAAGCCCAAAACCCCCAAAGTCCGATCCTTCCCAGAAAAACACCACCCACTCATTTGTGTGGAGTTAAGGCAAATTACCATAAAAACCGCTTACAGGATGAAACACAAGTCACTTCTCTGTATAAATGGACAGGTTTCATCTGAGCTGTGAGCTGCGCGTGGAAGGTAGGTACAAGTTTGTAGTTCAAGGCCGCGTGGGGGATCGAGGCATTGTAGGGGAAACAGTCTTGCAGACATCGTTGTTAGTACCAACACCCAACACAGATTGAGGCGACCGCTTCCCCCACCACCTCACTGCTGCTTAGACCACGCCTAGACCCACTGCGCACCCAAACTCCACATCTCAGATGAAACCTGTCCATTTATACGATACACGCACTCTGCACTCCGCGGAGCCGTTGGGTTTGATAGGCATCTCATCGTACTTTTGAGTAAAGTAAGGTGTAAATACACGGTCATCACAACGTTATGAGTTTGTACTTGAGACATTACTTACGAGTTTCACTCATAGTACAATGAAATCTCAACGTAAATGATACGACCATGTGAAAAAATTTATGGACATTTTATCAAAATTCTTTGAACCAAATTTTTGACAAATTGTCATTTTGTGTTTATTCCTTCCTAGACCAGCTAACCGCTAAATTCTGGGTTACAGAATAAATGGAAAAAGTCTCGAAAATATGGGTAAAATATGACGACAAACCTAATTTGATTAAATCTGTTAAAACGGTTGGGCTATAGAGCACCGTACAGACGACAGACATCTTTCCAAAACCTCTCTTTTCACTAAGGGAACCTCCAATGGGATAAATTCAATGTTAGAAAATAGAAATTAAATAATATTTTAAAGCGCTATTCAGTTTTTCATAGTTAAAATTAAAATGAAAAGTACCAAATATACCATGTGTCCAAAAAGTCCCACACCCCTCTTCTTTTTTTTATTAGGCCTAATGGAAATAGACAGATTTGCTTTGGGGAAAGTTTAGATAACCAAAGGAGAAGTTTTTGAAATATCAAAATTTTCAACCCTTACCCCCAAATTGGGGTAGTTTGGGGGTAAGTCAAGAATTTTAAATAGCAACCCCTATTGTGTGATACCTCATTTCAAATGTCCTTTCAAAATAAGAATAATGGCTCAAACCAGAGGTCTCTAAGTTCATCTTACCCAAAGATGCAAAAATTGCTATTTAAAATACTTGACTTACCCCCAAACTACCCCATTGGGGGGTAAGGGTTGAAAATTTTGATACTTCAAAAAACTCCTCCTTTGGTTATCTAAACTTTCCCCAAAGCAAATCTGTTTATTTCCATTAATAAAAAAAGAGAGGGGGGTGGGACTTTATGGACACATGATATATACAAATAGCTTATACACAGGGTGTCCAAAAAGTATCAGAACGGCGTTATATTTTCTGAACCATTGCAGATTAAACAATAAAACTTAGCACATCAATACTTTACCTTAAAATCTACTCTTTGAAGGAACTATAAATTGTTCATCACCTTACGGGGGGGGATCTTAAATGAGAGCATAGGTCGAGTTTTACATCATGTTAAAGGTCTCTGTCTGACCTCAAAAGGTTCACCCTATATAAAATGGCGACGGTTTTAAGGTTACAATGTTGGGCTTGTTGTAAATGGCTTAATTGTCTCTCTTGCTATGAGTTACGTAAAACCCCGACAATCCACACTGGATGTAAGGAACAGTGTTTCTGGATAGTGATTGACTTTTCACCTCCAGTGGGAACAGTCTACGAGGAGTACGGAGAAAAATGTTAATTTGATGTGCTAGTTGCTCTAAGCTTACATAAGGTGGTACAAAGTTGGTGTTGCTATTTAACATTTATGAGCTGCACCCATTCTTTTAAAATAGGTTGGGGAGGGGGTACAAAATCTTATAATATAGGTATTAAGTTTGTTTCTGTTACCATTACAAAATTAATCAGATGTTACAGAACTTATTTCCCACCCTCTATATCATGTCTATAGTTAAATACGTTACTATACGGGTATAGTAACGTATATATTACTATAGACCTGATATAAAGTAGGGAGTGGGATATAGGAGTAACCTTCAGAAAATATAGGCGTCAGGGTCAGAAAGTAACAAGAATTGGTCAAGAGAGATACTATAGGGAAGATCAATTAGAGGGATCTAACCCAAGACTAGATGAATGAAAGGGTGATTGTGTGCTGAGCGAGTGTGTATAAAGTAAGAGAATTTGTACAGTTTTAGTTGACAATAGTCATTGTGTTGAGTAATAGAAAAGAAATTCTACATTGTATTCAGTCTTATCTTTGTGACTCTGAGATAACAAAAACAAACATGTAGTAGCTTCAGATAGACCTAAGTACAATAAATACAGATTTTGAATCCTGAAAATGTATGTTGGACTCCTGCAACGTCTACAACGAAACACTGTAAGCTTCTGAAATTACAGCTTTAATACCCTCTTTACTAAATACCCTATGTTACAACTGAAAATAAAATGTAAAAACACGATCCAACTTTCTTTGTAGATCTCGTAACAAAACGCGCTCTTCATTGATTCTCCTTTAAAAAACATTAAATTACATTCGTTTGGAACTTATTTGAAACAACCATTGTACTTTTGAAAACTTAGATTTCATATAAACTTCAGGCGTTTTGTCCGATGAGATTGAATTAGTCGGCACAGGTTGGTTTTATTAAAAGTAAGCTTAGAATTTAAGTTATTTGAAGTCCGAATGAAATTTTAAGCCTTTTTGAAATACGACATGTGGTCTATGCTTCTAGATAGAATAATAGCTTGGGGTTGTGACTTTAAATCTATACTGACTAGATGTCATGAAACTTGCCTAAGAAAATAAAAAACTTATTCATTAAACGATCTATTCAATGAGTTAAAAGTTTTAAATATAGGCAACTCCTTATTAAAAAAATTGATTTTTGTGTTTAAAAATTCAAATTAAATTTTAAATACCAGTATTTTACGCGACATTATCAATCAGCTGGCAATAGTTGTACACAACGTTTGACTTACCAAGTCTTATTAATGACGATTTTTTTTCAAACTTTGAGGTTATGTTAATAAAGAAAATATTTTACTAATAACTTTCGTATATGTTTGACGTCTTCATCGGATGCAGATTTTAAAGCTGTACAAAATGAGCTAGAGTTCAGAAGCCCACGGATAGTTTATTATTGCGTTATTGTAGCCATATTTATCAGTCTCTCTGGCCCCCTCCACTACTCTGTCGTCATGTCTGATGCTGCACATTTAAAGGTTAACACACAGCGTGTCAAATAAATCCCGTGAGACTTGTTAATTGTTAACCATTACAAGTAGAGCTACAAAGCTTTGCACATTGTTAATGGACACCAAAACCAATTTTAGTACGTATTCAGTGGACCGTTACCTTTCCAGGGGGACGGCCCACAAGGAGTAAGTAGGAAATCTTAAATGAGAGCATAGGTCGAGTTGTACATCTAATAAAGGTCTTTATGAGTAGAACACAATGCTGCAAATCTGACCTCAAAAGGTTCACCCTAGCTAAAATAGCTTGGGTTTAAATTTCATATTAAATCAAACAAGAAAAATGGATTAACCACGATAGGCTTAAAAGAGTAAGTTGTTTGTGACTGATTAGTGGGTTTTCCCGCAAACAGGAAACATACTTGCTTTAGGTAGTTGTTATTTGCAGCATTGTACTCTACTAATAAAGACCTTTAATTTGATGTACATATCAACCTATGCTTACATTTAAAATATCCTTTTGACTAATTGAGGGCCGTCCCCCATTGGAGGTAAAGAGCCAGTGAGCAGTCTAAAAAATATTTTTTAAAGCCAGATATGGGTTTGTAAAGTTTTTATTTCATAACCTCTACCTAGTAAATATTATTAAGCTGTTTTCAACATACCTGACGTTGTAGCTAATAGGAACTCTAAACCCACGCTATTTTAGGTAGGGTGAACCTTTTGAGATCAGATTTTCAGCAATGTGTTCTACTCATAAAGACCTTCCATTCGATGTACAACTCGACCTATGCTCTCATTTATGATTTCTTACTTACTCCTTGAGGGTCGTCCCCTTGGAAAGGTAGCGGTCCACTGAATACGTACTAAAATAGGTTTTGGTGTCCATTAACAATGTACAAAGCTTTGTAGCTCTATCTGTAATGGTTGAAAAATGTTAAGCCCTCCCAGGACTTATTTAACACGCTGTATATGATTTAAGGCAAGAAACAATCTCGGTCATCATTGCCATAAGAGAAACATGAAAATAAAATGCTAGTTAACATAAAAGAACAAAATTCCCGATGTGGATCAAATGTTCTGGGGATTTGACCTCCTGCGATGCAGTCAAATTAACTTCCTTTTCAAAAACTATTCAATTTATATATTTACTAATTGGGAAGATAAGGTATAAGAAAAAAACCTCCTAACCCTCGAAAACTCTAGTAGCGTCAGGGTCAGAAAATAACAAGAGTTGGTCAAGAGAGATCCGATAGGAAAGATGAAATAGAGGGATCTAACCTAAGACTAGATGAATGAATGAGTAAATCCAGCCAGGGTGATTCAACATCCTACTCACTATAAATGAACCCTTGAGAGGTAAAACTTATTAATAAATCATGAAAATAGCATATTTTTTGTGTAAAGAGTTATAATATAACATTATAATAAAATTTGTAGACACTGCACGATAATACACATAGGACTAACCTCTAAAACACCCTTAGCCTTAGTTCATATCTACAAAACAAGTAAAATAAAATGTTCTCATCTTGCACGATAATGTACATAGGACTAACCTCTAAAACACCTTTAGCCTTCGTTCATATCTACAAAACAAGTCAAATAAAATGTTCTCATCTTGCACGATAATGTACAAAGGACTAACCTCTAAAACACCTTTAGCCTTCGTTCATATCTACAAAACAAGTCAAATAAAATGTTCTCATCTTGCACGATAATGTACATAGGACTAACCTCTAAAACAGCTTTAGCCTTCGTTCATATCTACAAAACAAGTCAAATAAAATGTTCTCATCTTGCACGATAATGTACATAGGACTAACCTCTAAAACACCTTTAGCCTTCGTTCATATCTACAAAACAAGTCAAATAAAATGTTCTCATCTTGCACGATAATGTACATAGGACTAACCTCTAAAACACCTTTAGCCTTCGTTCATATCTACAAAACAAGTGAAATAAAATGTTCTCATCTTGCACGATAATACACATAGGACTAACCTCTAAAACACCTTTAGCCTTAGTTCATATCTACAAAACAAGTCAAATAAAATGTTCTCATCTTGCACGATAATACACATAGGACTAACCTCTAAAACACCTTTAGCCTTAGTTCATATCTACAAAACAAGTCAAATAAAATGTTCTCATCTTGCACGATAATACACATAGGACTAACCTCTAAAACACCTTTAGCCTTAGTTCATATCTACAAAACAAGTCAAATAAAATGTTCTCATCTTGCACGATAATACACATAGGACTAACCTCTAAAACACCTTTAGCCTTAGTTCATATCTACAAAACAAGTCAAATAAAATGTTCTCATCTTGCACGATAATACACATAGGACTAACCTCTAAAACACCTTTAGCCTTAGTTCATATCTACAAAACAAGTCAAATAAAATGTTCTCATCTTGCACGATAATACACATAGGACTAACCTCTAAAACACCTCCAGCCTAAGTTCATATCTACAAAACCAGTCAAATAAAATGTTCTCATCTTGCACGATAATATACATAGGACTAACCTCTAAAACACCTACAGCCTAAGTTCATATCTACAAAACAAGTGAAATAAAATGTTCTCATCTTGCACGATAATACACATAGGACTAACCTCTAAAACACCTCCAGCCTAAGTTCATATCTACAAAACAAGTCAAATAAAATGTTCTCATCTTGCACGATAATATACATAGGACTAACCTCTAAAACACCTACAGCCTAAGTTCATATCTACAAAACAAGTCAAATAAAATGTTCTCATCTTGCACGATAATACCCATAGGACTAACCTCTAAAACACCTACAGCATAAGTTCATATCAACATTAGGTAGAATATCCCTAATAATGTAAAAGAAAATGTTCATAGCTTCCATGATAAAAAAACAAACACCATGATAGGCCTAGCCTATAAAACAACTATAGCTAAAGTTCATCTCAACATGACGCAGATATTCTACAATAAAGTAAAACAAAATGTCATCATACGTACGATAAAAATAAATCATAGACCTAACCTCAAAAACAACTACTATGCTCGTATCAACAATTCGCAGATAATTTCTAATAAAATAAAATATATTTTTGCTTAACCTTAGAACAACTTATATTTTAATAAATAACTTCTGGTAGTCTTTTTTTTTTTATTACACTTAGTCAATTACTAACAAAACAACACACACAACACTAAAACATATGTAATATTAAAAAAATATATATCCGCTTAACATTTCTATTAAATATCAATAATATCCTGGAAGTACGGTACTGACTAGAAGACTAGTAAAATTAAATATTTCATAGGCCTAACCTAAAAGTAATTCTAGTGACATTAGTATCTTGATAAAAAATTACTTTACTTGCAAAATAAAATTTCTCCTTGAAATAGAGCGAAGTTTTTGATTGACCACTGGTATTATAATCCAACAACAACAGAACTTACAAACACACCTCACCATGTAACAAATACAATAAAGCTGGCCCACACCGGAACAGGAAGTGGCCATGTTTAGTGTGAGTGGTTATCTCTTCAAACTTATCAGTCTAATTTATTAAAAAAGACTAATAATATTTGTCCGATTGTTTGTACGATACTTTGGGAAAATTTATTTCAGCCTCGTATTAAAAGTGAGTTTAAAACTATTTAGATGTAAACAATTTTATAATCATTGAAATTATCTAAATTATAAGCTACTACTTTCAATTTTATACAAGACTATTAGTACAGTTGTTAGAGGAGAAACTGTTGGTTGTTGGAAACTGTTGGAAAAAGTTGGCTTAAAACGAAGCTAAGAGTTTTTTTTTTTTACTGGTTAGTATTTATTTATTTATTTTTTTAATGTGCACATTGGCAGTTTTTCACTTTCTCACACAGACTACGTAGTTTAGTGTTGGATGAAAATATATGATATCGATTTTTTTACGCACAGATCCATTTTGAAGTGCCTTGAATTTTAAGAAATGGTTTTTGGAATGTTTCTACAGCCCAAACTCGTTGGAAGAGTTTAATCAGATTTGGTAAGTGGGAATATTTTGGTCATATCTCGGGTCATTTTTTATTTGTTAACTTAAAATTTTGGGGGAGCTGCTATAAAACCACCCACGGGGTTATCTTACGACAAAATTCTAAAAACAGCTGCTCCTTTCATGTACACCTGAGGAACTCTCTCTCCATTCATTCTAGATAGTGGCTCTGTCTGACTACCATAATCTATAGTTAACTTTTACAATACACTAAGTTGCTGGAAATAATACAATATACTACAGTAAACATACTACAATATCCAAACCCTTCAAAACATACTAAATTATCAAACCCGCTAAACATACTACAATACAATTAACTAACCCCCTGAACATGGTAAAATATCCTAACTACCTTAAATATACCATAAAATTAACCTACCCCATTAACGTAAAATGAATTATGTCTTTGACATGCTTAAACATACTAAAATATACAATCCCCCAAAATATACTACAATTAACTCACTCCCTAAACTTACAATACTAATACAACTCCTTAACAAACTACAGTATACCTACTCCTAAATATATTAAAATTAACTAATCCCATAAAGAGACTACTATCAATTATTAATCTCCTAAACTTACAATACTAAACAAATCCCTTAGCATACTACAATATACCTATCCCTAAATATATTAAAATTAATTAATTCTTAAAAAAGACCTAAAAATATAAAATTATTAAACACAATTAAACAAGCTACTGTATGCCCTAAATTACTACAATATACTAACCTCTTAACTTATTACAATTAACTAACTTGCTACAATAACCTAACCCGTTAAATTAATTCAATATACTAACCCCTAAACATACTAAAATAAACAAACACCTAAACATACTAAACATCCTAACCCCCAAACATACTTCAATATGATAACCCCTTTATTAAATATACTCCAATTAACTAACTCCCTAAACATATTACAAATAACCAATCCCTAAACAAGCTAAAATATCCTAACCTACTAAACATACCATCATTACATATCACCGTAAAAGTACTATAATTAACAAAACCCTTAACATTTCTACCATTAATTAACCTCCAAAACGTGCTACAATAACAAAACCCGTTAAATAAATTCAATATACTAACCCCCAAACATACTTCAATATGTTAACCCCCCTAAACATAGCACAATTAACTACTCCCTAAATATACTCCAATTACTAACTCCCAAAACAATTAATTAACAAAATAAATATGCTACAATGCCCTAACCCCCAATCATAATCAGTTTTTCTAACCCCGATACTACCTACAATATACTAAGCCCCAAATATACTACAATTAACTATCCCCATAAAAATCTAATTAATTAAACTGTTAAACATGCTACACAAACCTAACCATTTAAACATACTACAAAATAATAACCTCCTACACATACTGTAAATAAATAATCCCCTAAACATACTACAATATACTTAACATCTAAACATGGTAAAATAACCTAACTTCCTAAAAATACTGCAATTAACTAACCACTAAACATACTACAATAACATAACCCCTTAAACATTTGACAATAAACCAACTCCACAAAAATACTAACCCCTAAACATATTACAATAAACTAACACCTTAAGAAACAAAACTAAATTAACCCCATAAGCATACCACAGTTTACTGATCCTCTAAACATCCATAGTGTAATAATGACCTAAACATACCACAAAATACACTAAACCCTTAACATACCATAGCGTAATAACGACGTAAATATGCAATAGCGTAATAAGTAACCGTAATGCAACGTAATGACTACTTTAACATACCACAACTTATTTAAAGTACCTGCTAACCGTATCACAACGTAATGACTACCTAAACATACCACAACTTATTTACAGTACCTGCTAACCGTATCACAACGTAATGACTACCTAAACATACCACAACTTATTTAAAGTACCTGCTAACCGTATCACAACGTAATGACTACCTAAACATACCACAACAAATTCACCAACTGAACGTAACACACCACAACACATTTACCAATAAACATACCACAACTTATTTACAGTACCTGCTAACCGTATCACAACGTAATGACTACTTTAACATACCACAACTTATTTACAGTAGCTGCTAACCGTATCACAACGTAATGACTACTTTAACATACCACAACTTATTTACAGTAGCTGCTAACCGTACCACAACGTAATGACTAACGTAATGACTACCTAAACATACCACAACAAATTCACCAACTGAACGTAACACACCACAAAACATTTACCTATTAAACATACCACAACCCTTTTACAGTACATGCTAACCGGGACACAACGTAATGACTACCTAAACATACCACAACAAATTTACAGTACCTGCTAACACTACCACAACGTAATGACTACCGAAACATACCACAACAAATTTACAGTACCTGCTAACACTACCACAACGTAATGACTACCTAAACATACCACAACAAATTTACAGTACCTGCTAACACTACCACAGCCTAAAGACTACCGAAACATACCACAACAAATTTACAGTACCTGCTAACACTACCACAACGTAATGACTATCGAAACATACCACAACAAATTTACAGTACCTGTTAACACTACCACAACGTAATGACTACCTAAACATACCACAATAAATTTACAGTACCTGCTAACCGTATCACAACGTAATGACTACCTAAACATACCACAACGTAATGACTACCTAAACATACCACAACTTATTTATAGTACCTGCTAACCGTATCACAACGTAATGACTACCTAAACATAGCACAACTTATTTACAGTACCTGCTAACCGTATCACAACGTAATGATTACCTAAACATACCACAACGTAATGACTACCTAAACATACCACAACTTATTTACAGTACCTACTAACCGTATCACAACGTAATGATTACCTAAACATAGCACAACTTATTTACAGTACCTGCTAACCGTATCACAACGTAATGATTACCTAAACATACCACAACGTAATGACTACCTAAACATACCACAACTTATTTACATTACCTGCTAACCGTAACACAACGTAATGATTACCTAAACATACCACAACGTAATGACTACCTAAATATACCACAACTTATTTACAGTACCTGCTAACCGTATCACAACGTAATAACTACCTAAACATACCACAACTTATTTACAGTACCTGCTAACCGTATCACAACGTAATGATTACCTAAACATACCACAACGTAATGACTACCTAAATATACCACAACTTATTTACAGTACCTGCTAACCGTATCACAACATAATGACTACCTAAACATACCACAACTTATTTACAGTACCTGCTAACCGTATCACAACGTAATGATTACCTAAACATACCACAACGTAATGACTACCTAAACATACCACAACTTATTTACAATACCTGTTAACCGTATCACAACGTAATGATTACCTAAACATACCACAACGTAATGACTACCTAAACATACCACAACTTATTTACAGTACCTGCTAACCGGGACACAACGTAATGATTACCTAAACATACCACAACAAATTCACCAACTGAACGTAAAATACCACAACACATTTACCTATTAAACATACCACAACGTAATGACTACCTAAACATACCACAAGTTATTTACAGTACCTGCTAACCGTATCACAACGTAATGACTACCTAAACATACCACAACGCAACGACTACCTAAACGTACCAGAACACATTTATCTGCTACCTACCTAAATATACAACACTACACCCTATTAAAGAAACAGACCTGAAAGCTAAGAATTGACATTTTTTTAACAATAAACTATATGTAACACACATCATATTATATTTTGTAATTATGGATTTGTATCTCACCAATATAGTTGTGTATTTCACACGACTCTTGTAGATAACACTTTAAACAAACTGTGACGGGACAAAGAGACTGAAAATTAACTTCTCGCTGTTTACGTCAAATTAATAACTCTACGGCTTCCACTGCACCCGCTAACCGCTGTGAAGTCTACTTCGTAATGATTGCTCGCTCGCTTTACCAAAACTTTTGGACGTGACGTCAACAGAGTTTTTTTATCGTATTGTTTCCTTATCTCGACTCTACTGGTGGTACTGCAGTCAGTCGCCTACAATAAATAATAGCCTACTCTAGATAATATTTAGCATTTAATATAAAAAAAGTCGCTTAAATACAACAAACGTGAAACAGTGAACACACTGATTTCACAATCAAAACAAAATGTTGGGTTTTTAAGACACGTCTTCATTTCCACTATGATTATTTTTCAATGAGACCTTCGTGAGTGGTGCTGAGCCTAAAAGAAAGGTTAAGTGCTTTTGTTTGTTTAAACTGCTCTTTAATAAAACCAACAAATCGAAACATAAACAACAAAAACATTAAATTTTTATTTCGCTGACGGGTTGACAGGTTTCGACCTCTGAATCGAAGTCAAATTAACTTTCTTTTCACTATTTATATTACATATTTACAAACTGAGAAGAGAAGGTATAAGGAGAGGTGCTGAGCCTAAAAGAAAGGTTAAGTGTTTTTGTGTGTTTAAACTGCTCTTTAATAAAACCAACAAATCGAAACATAAACAACAGAAACATTAAATTTTTATTTCGCTGACGGGTTGACAGGTTTCGACCTCTGAATCGAAGTCAAATTAACTTTCTTTTCACTATTTATATTACATATTTACAAACTGAGAAGAGAAGGTATAAGGAGAGGTGCTGAGCCTAAAAGAAAGGTTAAGTGTTTTTGTGTGTTTAAACTGCTCTTTAATAAAACCAACAAATCGAAACATAAACAACAAAAACATTAAATTTTTATTTCGCTGACGGGTTGACAGGTTTCGACCTCTGAATCGAAGTCAAATTAACTTTCTTTTCACTATTTATATTACATATTTACAAACTGAGAAGAGAAGGTATAAGGAGAGGTGCTGAGCCTAAAAGAAAGGTTAAGTGTTTTTGTGTGTTTAAACTGCTCTTTAATAAAACCAACAAATCGAAACATAAACAACAAAAACATTAAATTTTTATTTCGCTGACGGGTTGACAGGTTTCGACCTCTGAATCGAAGTCAAATTAACTTTCTTTTCACTATTTATATTACATATTTACAAACTGAGAAGAGAAGGTATAAGGAGAGGTGCTGAGCCTAAAAGAAAGGTCAAAGTGTTTTTGTGTGTTTAAACTGGTCTTTAATAAAACCAACAAATCGAAATATAAACAACAAAAACTTAAAATTTTAATTTCGCTGACGGGTTGACAGGTTTCGACCTCTGAATTGCAGTCAAATTAACTTTCTTTTCACTATTTATATTACATATTTACAAACTGAGAAGAAAAGGTATAAGGAGAAAAACCTTGAATACTCATTGATGCTTTTCTTCTGGATTAAAATATTCAGAAATATTACAAAAAATAAATTATGAAAAGTTTTACTTACACATTATAAAAATCTATACTGTTAGTAATTTAGATATATGTTTTAGAAATGCTACGATTTTATCCAGTTGAAACAAAACCTCCAATAACAGTGAGAAGATAAGTTCCTGTCACTCGGCCAGGTAACACGGCTTAAGTATAATTAAAACTTTATTTGGAATTAAAATTATTATTAAAATCGCTTCACAGGTTTCAAAGTTAAATAGTTTTTGTTTTAAACACAGCGTGCGGAATAGTATAATAAATTATGGCTAACTTTTATTTTAAAAATTGTTTTTATTATAATTCTTTTGAATGCACTCTTATACAAATTAACTACTGTACATATTATATAAAAAAAAAAATCGTATATATTTTCAAATACGCCTTCCGTTTTTTGGAGTTTTTTTGCTAAAACTCATCATCAATGTACTGATACGATGAAAAATTATATGATTTATTTTTGGAATTATGAAAGGAACTCAGAAACAGATGGCTGGATCGTGAAATAGGTCTCAATTACATAATATTTACAAGAAAATATTTTTCTTTAGGGCAAAGTGCTTACATAAATGATAAACTTACAATGAATGAAACTATCACAATATTTTAAGTTACGAGTACCATGTTAATCCCAGTAGATGAGACAGGGAAGGTTATGCAAGATGCTGTTCTGTGTATAATTGCATAGAAGAAGGAATTAGAATAAGAAAGTCACAGGTATAGGCTCTAGCGTGATGACCTCGATCGCCAAAATATCCTTAGTTTGGTTACTGGACAACAGAAAGCGCTAGTAGCATCGCTGCCATGCTGACGGGGTGGGGGGGGGCTTGACAGGGCTGGCTGTGGAGATACAGCGCCGGGGTGGCACGGTGGCAGTAACCGAAACTACTTGAAAACAAGAACTGTTACAAAACAACTAGTGGCGCTCCTAGGGGCCGATCGCCCTCGTATCACGCTGTTTAACATGGGTTGTGACTTTCTTATTATAATTCCTTCTTCTATGATAATTGTCGGGAGGAGCAAAACACTGTACACTTTATGGGTAAATATTTAACTTTAGGTGAAATTAGAAAATGGTTTTTAGAAGCAGCCTCCTGGGGAGCAACAAATAATAAACGGGGGAAATTGGTATAATTTGGTAAAATATAAGCGGAAAATAGTGAAATATAGACATAAACTTATTATTTAATTGAATTATTTCTAATTTGGGAATTGAGTTATTTCTAACTGGGCATTCTATGAAATACAGTTAAATTAATATTAATACAGTTAATATTACCAATCTGGCAGAGGACTTCTGGATCATACATTAAGTATGCCAGTACTGTATAATAAATAGTTTCAATGTTATTTTCATTTCACATCATTGATTTTAATTCCGTTGTATTTTAATTTTTGATTTTGTTAGATATTTTATTCTTAATATAAAATGTGTATATTTTTCTAGGAAATGTGTAATACAGCGAATGAACGAACTATTATTATTATTATTACTACTGATATGCAGTGCAATATAATAAATTGTATCTAAATATGCTCATCTATATATACACAACACACGCATAGTTTTATTCAATAAATTATAATCACAGGCAACAACACCGATAAACATCTCGTACTATGAGAGTGTGGCCTCGTGTTTATTGCCTCTACAAATAGTTTATCCATGGAAAATTGAAATATAACTTCATACACGATATTGCGTTAGTCTATTTAACTGACTATTTATTTTATTAATTAATCTTAATTTAAGCAAAAAACTATTGTGATCATAATCATCTTAACAAAAACAAATCATAGAATTATCCTTAACAAAAACAAAGCATAGAATGCTCCTTAACAAAAAACAAAGTATATATTTCTCCTTAAGAAAAACAAAAGCATAGAATGCTGCTTAACAGCATAGAATGTTGCTTAACAAACAAAGCATAGAATGTTTCTTGACAAAAAAGCATAGAATGTTCCTTAACAAAAAACAAAGGATAAAATGCTCCTTTATAAAAATAAAGCATAGAATGATTCTTAACAAAAACAAAGCATAGAATGCTGCTTAACAGAAAAAATCATAGAATGATCCTTAACAAAAAACGAAGTATAGAATGTTCCTTAACAGAAACAAAGCATAGATTTCTCCTTAAGAAAAACAAAAGCATAGAATGCAGATTAAAAATAACCAAGCATAGAATGCTGCCTAACAAAAAAAGCATAGAATGTTTCTTGACAAAAAAAAAGAATAGAATGTTCCTTAACAAAAAACGAAGTATAGAATGTTTCTTCAAAAGCATAGAATGCTGCTTAAAAATACCAAAGCATAGAATGATCCCTAACAAAACAAAGCATAGAATGCTTCTTGACAAAAAAAAAAAAAACATTAAATGATACTTAACAAAAAAAACATAGCATAGAATGCCCTTTAACAAAAACAAAGCATAGAATGCTGCTTAACAAAAAAAGCACAGAATGTTTCTTGACAAAAAAAAGAATAGAATGTTCCTTAACAAAAAACGAAGTATAGTTTTATCTATACGCTCGTCCGAAGTCCTAATTCTCCCAGGAAGCTCTTACTAGCCGAGTCCGAAGTCTGGCTATCTTCAAGAATTCCACCAGCATCTTCACTTGACCAATCTTGGCCTACTGACCCCGTTTCCTCCCACGTAGCATCAATGACGTCTGCCTTGCTTGAAAGGTTAGCAAATTCGTCAGTTTTCACGTCCGTCACAATAATTGTTGTAAATTCTGGCTTCTTAAAAAGAACATAAACTCTATTTCTAACTAAAGCTATCCTAATTCCTAACAGCATGTAACTCTTGATGAAGCTAGGTACACTAATTCTAAGGAATGGATTTTGTCATACTCATAAATTATTTCATCGAAAATACCTCCTTGTGATTTATGAATTGTTATTGCACATGCAGAAACTAGTGGGAAATGTCTTCTTCTTGAGTTTATTGTTTTAATGTTACTGAGTGGTTTCCTGAAATTGTTTTACATTTCGGTATCCGGAAACTGTGCCTGGTATCATTGTTGAATATCTAGTGTGTATTTTCCTTTACACTGAAACACACCTTACACGAGGAATTATCACTCTTTATTATCAACACGCGTCTATTCCCTCACTACTTGGCTCAAAATGACAGTTTGGTAACAGACTTTCATGGGCAGGAGCACTCAACTATGTGAAGGACGAATGAAACTAATAATAATTTAAAACAAACAGAATTTGCTTGAAACTAGTATTAAATATGTGTAAAACAGACAGAACCATACAAAATGAGATCTAAAATTAATTTGTCAATAGAAGACCACTCTCAGTATAAATCTGACTAATAACAAATTATAATTTTATAAGTGTTGTGTTTTTTTGTCTCGTGATTTGTGTTAGTGTGTGCGTTGTACATTTCATAAATTGACAAGCTCCTGAGGATAGGTTATAGTCATGTAATAAATGTATTGAATTAAATAAATTGGACACTCCGGACGTAATTACAAGTAAATTTACTATCAAATATCCCTGTACGGATTGAAAATTTGCCAAACGGATGTAAAAATCTCACAAAAGTAATTTTAGTTGTACCTACTAATTAAACATTGTACGCATTTTAAAATAATCAAATTAATTGATTGATTAGCACTTTGTATAATGTATAATAATTCTGTAGCCTTTCGAATTAAGTACTTATTCAACATTTGAGGCCGACATTTTGGAAAAGGTCGTCATTGAGTGATTTTCTTTCCACCATTTTCTGGCTTTCATGAGACCTTTAAAAATGAGATGTCACACTGTAAGTGTCATTATTTAAACTGTTTCTTTCCTCTATTGTCGGCATTATTGAAAAAAATATCAAAAATTAAAGGAACGAACCTAAGAGGTTGTACATGAGTTGATTAAGTCTCTATATATCACTATTACAATATTAGTCAATGCTCGCATAACTCATTTCCCATTCTGTATATAATATCAGGGAAAATATAAGTCTTTCAAGAATATTATCCGCTATTGAAATTTAATTTAATAACAGCTATTCACGAACTGTGGAAATGCGAGAAATAGTTTTTACTACAACAGTGACACAATAGAGATTGCCTCAGTTATTGATTTAACACTAAAAGTGAGGTTAGTTGAAACATAAATGTTTCAATGTTTGTTTTACTCTTGGAGGGAAAGTTAGAAGTTGATTGGACGATCGGTAATACATAGCAAACATTTTAAGTGTATCTAAACTTTTAGTTATGAAAGCTATATTTACATTTGAAGATAAATACGAGCGTTACACGATCATTAATTGAGCGCAATGTTGAACGAACACATTATTTTGACTGTAACAATAATTGTCCTAACTAGGAACAAAAACGCTTTACACATGACCATTGTATCATCTAACATACTGGTGCGAGGTACCAGTTTATGTATCACTTTGACAATGCTGAGCCTGTCTCAACTAGGAACAAAAACGCTTTACACATGACCACTGTATCATCTAACATACTGGTGCGAGGTACCAGTTTATGTTTCACTTTGACAATGCTGAGCCTGTCTCTACTAGGAACAAAAACGCTTTACACATGACCATTGTATCATCTAACATACTGGTGCGAGGTACCAGTTTATGTATCACTTTGACAATGCTGAGCCTGTCTCAACTAGGAACAAAAACGCTTTACACATGACCATTGTATCATCTAACATACTGGTGCGAGGTACCAGTTTATGTTTCACTTTGACAATGCTGAGCCTGTCTCAACTAGGAACAAAAACGCTTTACACATGACCATTGTATCATCTAACATACTGGTACGAGGTACCAGTTTATGTATCACTTTGACAATGATGAGCCTGTCTCTACTAGGAACAAAAACGCTTTACACATGACCATTGTATCATCTAACATACTGGTACGAGGTACCAGTTTATGTATCACTTTGACAATGATGAGCCTGTCTCTACTAGGAACAAAAACGCTTTACACATGACCATTGTATCATCTAACATACTGGTACGAGGTACCAGTTTATGTATCACTTTGACAATGATGAGCCTGTCTCTACTAGGAACAAAAACGCTTTACACATGACCATTGTATCATCTAACATACTGGTACGAGGTACCAGTTTATGAATCACATTGACAATGATGAGCCTGTCTCTACTAGGAACAAAAACGCTTTACACATGACCATTGTATCATCTAACATACTGGTACGAGGTACCAGTTTATGTATCACTTTGACAATGATGAGCCTGTCTCTACTAGGAACAAAAACGCTTTACACATGACCATTGTATCATCTAACATACTGGTGCGAGGTACCAGTTTATGTATCACTTTGACAATGCTGAGCCTGTCTCAACTAGGAACAAAACGCTTTACACATGACCACTGTATCATCTAACATACTGGTGCGAGGTACCAGTTTATGTATCACTTTGACAATGATGAGCCTGTCTCAACTAGGAACAAAAACGCTTTACACATGACCATTGTATCATCTAACATACTGGTACGAGGTACCAGTTTATGTATCACTTTGACAATGATGAGCCTGTCTCTACTAGGAACAAAAACGCTTTACACATGACCGTTGTATCATCTAACATACTGGTGCGAGGTACCAGTTTATGTATCACTTTGACAATGCTGAGCCTGTCTCAACTAGGAACAAAAACGCTTTACGCGTGACCATTGTATCATCTAACATACTGGTGCGAGGTACCAGTTTATGTATCACTTTGACAATGCTGAGCCTGTCTCAACTAGGAACAAAAACGCTTTACACATGACCGTTGTATCATCTAACATACTGGTGCGAGGTACCAGTTTATGTATCACTTTGACAATGCTGAGCCTGTCTCAACTAGGAACAAAAACGCTTTACGCGTGACCATTGTATCATCTAACATACTGGTACGAGGTACCAGTTTATGTATCACTTTGACAATGCTGAGCCTGTCTCAACTAGGAGCAAAAACGTTTTACACATGACCATTGTATCATCTAACATACTGGTGCGAGGTACCAGTTTATGTATCACTTTGACAATGCTGAGCCTGTCTCAACTAGGAACAAAAACGTTTTACACATGACCATTGTATCATCTAACATACTGGTGCGAGGTACCAGTTTATGTATCACTTTGACAATGCTGAGCCTGTCTCAACTAGGAACAAAAACGCTTTACACATGACCGTTGTATCATCTAACATACTGGTGCGAGGTACCAGTTTATGTATCACTTTGACAATGCTGAGCCTGTCTCAACTAGGAACAAAAACGCTTTACGCGTGACCATTGTATCATCTAACATACTGGAGCGAGGTACCAGTTTATGTATCACTTTGACAATGCTGAGCCTGTCTCAACTAGGAACAAAAACGCTTTACACATGACCATTGTATCATCTAACATACTGGTGCGAGGTACCAGTTTATGTATCACTTTGACAATGCTGAGCCTGTCTCAACTAGGAACAAAAACGCTTTACACATGACCATTGTATCATCTAACATACTGGTACGAGGTACCAGTTTATGTATCACTTTGACAATGCTGAGCCTGTCTCAACTAGGAACAAAACGCTTTACACATGACCACTGTATCATCTAACATACTGGAGCGAGGTACCAGTTTATGTATCACTTTGACAATGCTGAGCCTGTCTCAACTAGGAGCAAAAACGTTTTACACATGACCATTGTATCATCTAACATACTGGTGCGAGGTACCAGTTTATGTATCACTTTGACAATGCTGAGCCTGTCTCAACTAGGAGCAAAAACGTTTTACACATGACCATTGTATCATCTAACATACTGGTGCGAGGTACCAGTTTATGTATCACTTTGACAATGCTGAGTCTGTCTCAACTAGGAACAAAACGCTTTACACATGACCGTTGTATCATCTAACATACTGGAGCGAGGTACCAGTTTATGTATCACTTTGACAATGCTGAGCCTGTCTCAACTAGGAACAAAACGCTTTACACATGATCGTTGTATCATCTAACATACTGGAGCGAGGTACCAGTTTATGTATCACTTTGACAATGCTGAGCCTGTCTCAACTGGGAACAAAAACGCTTTACACATGACCGTTGTATCATCTAACATACTGGTGCGAGGTACCAGTTTATGTATCACTTTGACAATGCTGAGCCTGTCTCAACTAGGAACAAAAACGCTTTACACATGACCACTGTATCATCTAACATACTGGTGCGAGGTACCAGTTTATGTATCACTTTGACAATGCTGAGCCTGTCTCAACTAGGAACAAAAACGCTTTACACGTGACCATTGCATCATCTAACATACTGGTGCGAGGTACCAGTTTATGTATCACTTTGACAATGCTGAGCCTGTCTCAACTAGGAACAAAAACGCTTTACACATGACCACTGTATCATCTAACATACTGGTGCGAGGTACCAGTTTATGTATCACTTTGACAATGCTGAGCCTGTCTCAACTAGGAACAAAAACGCTTTACACGTGACCATTGCATCATCTAACATACTGGTGCGAGGTACCAGTTTATGTATCACTTTGACAATGCTGAGCCTGTCTCAACTAGGAGCAAAAACGCTTTACACGTGACCATTGTATCATCTAACATACTGGTACGAGGTACCAGTTTATGTATCACTTTGACAATGCTGAGCCTGTCTCAACTAGGAACAAAAACGCTTTACACATGACCATTGCATCATCTAACATACTGGTGCGAGGTACCAGTTTATGTATCACTTTGACAATGCTGAGCCTGTCTCAACTAGGAGCAAAAACGCTTTACACGTGACCATTGCATCATCTAACATACTGGTGCGAGGTACCAGTTTATGTATCACTTTGACAATGCTGAGCCTGTCTCAACTAGGAGCAAAAACGCTTTACACGTGACCATTGCATCATCTAACATACTGGTGCGAGGTACCAGTTTATGTATCACTTTGACAATGCTGAGCCTGTCTCAACTAGGAGCAAAAACGCTTTACACGTGACCATTGTATCATCTAACATACTGGTACGAGGTACCAGTTTATGTATCACTTTGACAATGCTGAGCCTGTCTCAACTAGGAACAAAAACGCTTTACACATGACCATTGTATCATCTAACATACTGGTGCGAGGTACCAGTTTATGTATCACTTTGACAATGCTGAGTCTGTCTCAACTAGGAACAAAAACGCTTTACACATGACAATTGTATCATCTAACATACTGGTACGAGGTACCAGTTTATGTATCACTTTGACAATGCTGAGCCTGTCTCAACTAGGAACAAAAACGCTTTACACATGACAATTGTATCATCTATCATACTGGTGCGAGGTACCAGTTTATGTATCACTTTGACAATGCTGAGTCTGTCTCAACTAGGAACAAAACGCTTTACACATGACCACTGTATCATCTAACATACTGGAGCGAGGTACCAGTTTATGTATCACTTTGACAATGCTGAGCCTGTCTCAACTAGGAACAAAAACGCTTTACACGTGACCATTGTATCATCTAACATACTGGTACGAGGTACCAGTTTATGTATCACTTTGACAATGCTGAGCCTGTCTCAACTGGGAACAAAACGCTTTACACGTGACCATTGTATCATCTAACATACTGGTACGAGGTACCAGTTTATGTATCACTTTGACAATGCTGAGCCTGTCTCAACTAGGAACAAAAACGCTTTACACATGACAATTGTATCATCTATCATACTGGTGCGAGGTACCAGTTTATGTATCACTTTGACAATGCTGAGTCTGTCTCAACTAGGAACAAAACGCTTTACACATGACCACTGTATCATCTAACATACTGGAGCGAGGTACCAGTTTATGTATCACTTTGACAATGCTGAGCCTGTCTCAACTAGGAGCAAAAACGTTTTACACATGACCATTGTATCATCTAACATACTGGTGCGAGGTACCAGTTTATGTATCACTTTGACAATGCTGAGCCTGTCTCAACTAGGAACAAAAACGCTTTACACATGACAATTGTATCATCTAACATACTGGTACGAGGTACCAGTTTATGTATCACTTTGACAATGCTGAGCCTGTCTCAACTAGGAACAAAAACGCTTTACACATGACAATTGTATCATCTATCATACTGGTGCGAGGTACCAGTTTATGTATCACTTTGACAATGCTGAGTCTGTCTCAACTAGGAACAAAACGCTTTACACATGACCACTGTATCATCTAACATACTGGTACGAGGTACCAGTTTATGTATCACTTTGACAATGCTGAGCCTGTCTCAACTGGGAACAAAAACGCTTTACACATGACCGTTGTATCATCTAACATACTGGTGCGAGGTACCAGTTTATGTATCACTTTGACAATGCTGAGCCTGTCTCAACTAGGAACAAAAACGCTTTACACGTGACCATTGCATCATCTAACATACTGGTGCGAGGTACCAGTTTATGTATCACTTTGACAATGCTGAGCCTGTCTCAACTAGGAGCAAAAACGCTTTACACGTGACCATTGCATCATCTAACATACTGGTGCGAGGTACCAGTTTATGTATCACTTTGACAATGCTGAGCCTGTCTCAACTAGGAGCAAAAACGCTTTACACGTGACCATTGCATCATCTAACATACTGGTGCGAGGTACCAGTTTATGTATCACTTTGACAATGCTGAGCCTGTCTCAACTAGGAGCAAAAACGCTTTACACGTGACCATTGTATCATCTAACATACTGGTACGAGGTACCAGTTTATGTATCACTTTGACAATGCTGAGCCTGTCTCAACTAGGAACAAAAACGCTTTACACATGACCATTGTATCATCTAACATACTGGTGCGAGGTACCAGTTTATGTATCACTTTGACAATGCTGAGTCTGTCTCAACTAGGAACAAAAACGCTTTACACATGACAATTGTATCATCTAACATACTGGTACGAGGTACCAGTTTATGTATCACTTTGACAATGCTGAGCCTGTCTCAACTAGGAACAAAAACGCTTTACACATGACAATTGTATCATCTATCATACTGGTGCGAGGTACCAGTTTATGTATCACTTTGACAATGCTGAGTCTGTCTCAACTAGGAACAAAACGCTTTACACATGACCACTGTATCATCTAACATACTGGAGCGAGGTACCAGTTTATGTATCACTTTGACAATGCTGAGCCTGTCTCAACTAGGAACAAAAACGCTTTACACGTGACCATTGTATCATCTAACATACTGGTACGAGGTACCAGTTTATGTATCACTTTGACAATGCTGAGCCTGTCTCAACTGGGAACAAAACGCTTTACACGTGACCATTGTATCATCTAACATACTGGTACGAGGTACCAGTTTATGTATCACTTTGACAATGCTGAGCCTGTCTCAACTAGGAACAAAAACGCTTTACACATGACAATTGTATCATCTATCATACTGGTGCGAGGTACCAGTTTATGTATCACTTTGACAATGCTGAGTCTGTCTCAACTAGGAACAAAACGCTTTACACATGACCACTGTATCATCTAACATACTGGAGCGAGGTACCAGTTTATGTATCACTTTGACAATGCTGAGCCTGTCTCAACTAGGAGCAAAAACGTTTTACACATGACCATTGTATCATCTAACATACTGGTGCGAGGTACCAGTTTATGTATCACTTTGACAATGCTGAGCCTGTCTCAACTAGGAACAAAAACGCTTTACACATGACAATTGTATCATCTAACATACTGGTACGAGGTACCAGTTTATGTATCACTTTGACAATGCTGAGCCTGTCTCAACTAGGAACAAAAACGCTTTACACATGACAATTGTATCATCTATCATACTGGTGCGAGGTACCAGTTTATGTATCACTTTGACAATGCTGAGTCTGTCTCAACTAGGAACAAAACGCTTTACACATGACCACTGTATCATCTAACATACTGGTACGAGGTACCAGTTTATGTATCACTTTGACAATGCTGAGCCTGTCTCAACTGGGAACAAAAACGCTTTACACATGACCGTTGTATCATCTAACATACTGGTGCGAGGTACCAGTTTATGTATCACTTTGACAATGCTGAGCCTGTCTCAACTAGGAACAAAAACGCTTTACACATGACCATTGTATCATCTAACATACTGGTGCGAGGTACCAGTTTATGTATCACTTTGACAATGCTGAGCCTGTCTCAACTAGGAACAAAAACGCTTTACACATGACAATTGTATCATCTAACATACTGGTACGAGGTACCAGTTTATGTATCACTTTGACAATGCTGAGCCTGTCTCAACTAGGAACAAAAACGCTTTACACATGACAATTGTATCATCTATCATACTGGTGCGAGGTACCAGTTTATGTATCACTTTGACAATGCTGAGTCTGTCTCAACTAGGAACAAAACGCTTTACACATGACCACTGTATCATCTAACATACTGGAGCGAGGTACCAGTTTATGTATCACTTTGACAATGCTGAGCCTGTCTCAACTAGGAGCAAAAACGTTTTACACATGACCATTGTATCATCTAACATACTGGTGCGAGGTACCAGTTTATGTATCACTTTGACAATGCTGAGCCTGTCTCAACTAGGAACAAAAACGCTTTACACATGACAATTGTATCATCTAACATACTGGTACGAGGTACCAGTTTATGTATCACTTTGACAATGCTGAGCCTGTCTCAACTAGGAGCAAAAACGTTTTACACATGACCATTGTATCATCTAACATACTGGTGCGAGGTACCAGTTTATGTATCACTTTGACAATGCTGAGTCTGTCTCAACTAGGAACAAAACGCTTTACACATGACCACTGTATCATCTAACATACTGGAGCGAGGTACCAGTTTATGTATCACTTTGACAATGCTGAGCCTGTCTCAACTAGGAGCAAAAACGTTTTACACATGACCATTGTATCATCTAACATACTGGTGCGAGGTACCAGTTTATGTATCACTTTGACAATGCTGAGCCTGTCTCAACTAGGAGCAAAAACGTTTTACACATGACCATTGTATCATCTAACATACTGGTGCGAGGTACCAGTTTATGTATCACTTTGACAATGCTGAGTCTGTCTCAACTAGGAACAAAACGCTTTACACATGACCGTTGTATCATCTAACATACTGGAGCGAGGTACCAGTTTATGTATCACTTTGACAATGCTGAGCCTGTCTCAACTAGGAACAAAAACGTTTTACACATGACCATTGTATCATCTAACATACTGGTGCGAGGTACCAGTTTATGTATCACTTTGACAATGATGAGCCTGTCTCAACTAGGAGCAAAAACGCTTTACACATGACCATTGTATCATCTAACATACTGGAGCGAGGTACCAGTTTATGTATCACTTTGACAATGCTGAGCCTGTCTCAACTAGGAACAAAAACGCTTTACACATGACCATTGTATCATCTAACATACTGGAGCGAGGTACCAGTTTATGTATCACTTTGACAATGCTGAGCCTGTCTCAACTAGGAACAAAAACGCTTTACACATGACCATTGTATCATCTAACATACTGGAGCGAGGTACCAGTTTATGTATCACTTTGACAATGCTGAGCCTGTCTCAACTAGGAGCAAAACGCTTTACACATGACCATTGTATCATCTAACATACTGGAGCGAGGTACCAGTTTATGTATCACTTTGACAATGCTGAGCCTGTCTCAACTAGGAACAAAACGCTTTACACATGACCACTGTATCATCTAACATACTGGAGCGAGGTACCAGTTTATGTATCACTTTGACAATGCTGTGCCTGTCTCAACTAGGAACAAAAACGCTTTACACATGACCGTTGTATCATCTAACATACTGGAGCGAGGTACCAGTTTATGTATCACTTTGACAATGCTGTGCCTGTCTCAACTAGGAACAAAAACGCTTTACACATGACCGTTGTATCATCTAACATACTGGAGCGAGGTACCAGTTTATGTATCACTTTGACAATGCTGAGCCTGTCTCAACTAGGAACAAAAACGCTTTACACATGACCATTGTATCATCTAACATACTGGTGCGAGGTACCAGTTTATGTATCACTTTGACAATGCTGAGCCTGTCTCAACTAGGAACAAAAACGCTTTACACATGACCATTGTATCATCTAACATACTGGTGCGAGGTACCAGTTTATGTATCACTTTGACAATGCTGAGCCTGTCGCAACTAGGAACAAAAACGCTTTACACATGACCATTGTATCATCTAACATACTGGTGCGAGGTACCAGTTTATGTATCACTTTGACAATGCTGAGCCTGTCTCAACTAGGAACAAAAACGCTTTACACATGACCGTTGTATCATCTAACATACTGGTGCGAGGTACCAGTTTATGTATCACTTTGACAATGCTGAGCCTGTCTCAACTAGGAACAAAAACGCTTTACACATGACCGTTGTATCATCTAACATACTGGTGCGAGGTACCAGTTTATGTATCACTTTGACAATGATGAGCCTGTCTCTACTAGGAACAAAAACGCTTTACACGTGACCATTGTATCATCTAACATACTGGTGCGAGGTACCAGTTTATGTATCACTTTGACAATGATGAGCCTGTCTCTACTAGGAACAAAAACGCTTTACACATGACCGTTGTATCATCTAACATACTGGTGCGAGGTACCAGTTTATGTATCACTTTGACAATGATGAGCCTGTCTCTACTAGGAACAAAACGCTTTACACATGACCATTGTATCATCTAACATACTGGTACGAGGTACCAGTTTATGTATCACTTTGACAATGATGAGCCTGTCTCTACTAGGAACAAAAACGCTTTACACATGACCATTGTATCATCTAACATACTGGTGCGAGGTACCAGTTTATGTTTCACTTTGACAATGCTGAGCCTGTCTCAACTAGGAACAAAAACGCTTTACACATGACCATTGTATCATCTAACATACTGGTGCGAGGTACCAGTTTATGTTTCACTTTGACAATGCTGAGCCTGTCTCAACTAGGAACAAAAACGCTTTACACATGACCATTGTATCATCTAACATACTGGTGCGAGGTACCAGTTTATGTATCACTTTGACAATGCTGAGCCTGTCTCAACTAGGAACAAAAACGCTTTACACATGACCATTGTATCATCTAACATACTGGTACGAGGTACCAGTTTATGTATCACTTTGACAATGATGAGCCTGTCTCTACTAGGAACAAAAACGCTTTACACATGACCATTGTATCATCTAACATACTGGTGCGAGGTACCAGTTTATGTTTCACTTTGACAATGCTGAGCCTGTCTCAACTAGGAACAAAAACGCTTTACACATGACCATTGTATCATCTAACATACTGGTACGAGGTACCAGTTTATGTATCACTTTGACAATGATGAGCCTGTCTCAACTAGGAACAAAAACGCTTTACACATGACCGTTGTATCATCTAACATACTGGTGCGAGGTACCAGTTTATGTTTCACTTTGACAATGCTGAGCCTGTCTCAACTAGGAACAAAAACGCTTTACACATGACCATTGTATCATCTAACATACTGGTACGAGGTACCAGTTTATGTATCACTTTGACAATGATGAGCCTGTCTCTACTAGGAACAAAAACGCTTTACACATGACCATTGTATCATCTAACATACTGGTACGAGGTACCAGTTTATGTATCACTTTGACAATGATGAGCCTGTGTCTACTAGGAACAAAAACGCTTTACACATGACCATTGTATCATCTAACATACTGGTACGAGGTACCAGTTTATGTATCACTTTGACAATGATGAGCCTGTCTCTACTAGGAACAAAAACGCTTTACACATGACCATTGTATCATCTAACATACTGGTACGAGGTACCAGTTTATGAATCACATTGACAATGATGAGCCTGTCTCTACTAGGAACAAAAACGCTTTACACATGACCATTGTATCATCTAACATACTGGTACGAGGTACCAGTTTATGTATCACTTTGACAATGATGAGCCTGTCTCTACTAGGAACAAAAACGCTTTACACATGACCATTGTATCATCTAACATACTGGTGCGAGGTACCAGTTTATGTATCACTTTGACAATGCTGAGCCTGTCTCAACTAGGAACAAAACGCTTTACACATGACCACTGTATCATCTAACATACTGGTGCGAGGTACCAGTTTATGTATCACTTTGACAATGATGAGCCTGTCTCAACTAGGAACAAAAACGCTTTACACATGACCATTGTATCATCTAACATACTGGTACGAGGTACCAGTTTATGTATCACTTTGACAATGATGAGCCTGTCTCTACTAGGAACAAAAACGCTTTACACATGACCGTTGTATCATCTAACATACTGGTGCGAGGTACCAGTTTATGTATCACTTTGACAATGCTGAGCCTGTCTCAACTAGGAACAAAAACGCTTTACGCGTGACCATTGTATCATCTAACATACTGGAGCGAGGTACCAGTTTATGTATCACTTTGACAATGCTGAGCCTGTCTCTACTAGGAACAAAAACGCTTTACACATGACCATTGTATCATCTAACATACTGGAGCGAGGTACCAGTTTATGTTTCACTTTGACAATGCTGAGCCTGTCTCAACTAGGAACAAAAACGCTTTACACATGACCGTTGTATCATCTAACATACTGGAGCGAGGTACCAGTTTATGTATCACTTTGACAATGCTGTGCCTGTCTCAACTAGGAACAAAAACGCTTTACGCGTGACCATTGTATCATCTAACATACTGGAGCGAGGTACCAGTTTATGTATCACTTTGACAATGCTGAGCCTGTCTCTACTAGGAACAAAAACGCTTTACACATGACCATTGTATCATCTAACATACTGGAGCGAGGTACCAGTTTATGTTTCACTTTGACAATGCTGAGCCTGTCTCAACTAGGAACAAAAACGCTTTACACATGACCGTTGTATCATCTAACATACTGGAGCGAGGTACCAGTTTATGTATCACTTTGACAATGCTGTGCCTGTCGCAACTAGGAACAAAAACGCTTTACACATGACCATTGTATCATCTAACATACTGGTGCGAGGTACCAGTTTATGTATCACTTTGACAATGCTGAGCCTGTCGCAACTAGGAACAAAAACGCTTTACACATGACCATTGTATCATCTAACATACTGGTACGAGGTACCAGTTTATGTATCACTTTGACAATGATGAGCCTGTCTCTACTAGGAACAAAAACGCTTTACACATGACCATTGTATCATCTAACATACTGGTACGAGGTACCAGTTTATGTATCACTTTGACAATGATGAGCCTGTCTCTACTAGGAACAAAAACGCTTTACACATGACCATTGTATCATCTAACATACTGGTACGAGGTACCAGTTTATGAATCACATTGACAATGATGAGCCTGTCTCTACTAGGAACAAAAACGCTTTACACATGACCATTGTATCATCTAACATACTGGTACGAGGTACCAGTTTATGTATCACTTTGACAATGATGAGCCTGTCTCTACTAGGAACAAAAACGCTTTACACATGACCATTGTATCATCTAACATACTGGTGCGAGGTACCAGTTTATGTATCACTTTGACAATGCTGAGCCTGTCTCAACTAGGAACAAAACGCTTTACACATGACCACTGTATCATCTAACATACTGGTGCGAGGTACCAGTTTATGTATCACTTTGACAATGATGAGCCTGTCTCAACTAGGAACAAAAACGCTTTACACATGACCATTGTATCATCTAACATACTGGTACGAGGTACCAGTTTATGTATCACTTTGACAATGATGAGCCTGTCTCTACTAGGAACAAAAACGCTTTACACATGACCGTTGTATCATCTAACATACTGGTGCGAGGTACCAGTTTATGTATCACTTTGACAATGCTGAGCCTGTCTCAACTAGGAACAAAAACGCTTTACGCGTGACCATTGTATCATCTAACATACTGGTACGAGGTACCAGTTTATGTATCACTTTGACAATGATGAGCCTGTCTCTACTAGGAACAAAAACGCTTTACACATGACCGTTGTATCATCTAACATACTGGTGCGAGGTACCAGTTTATGTATCACTTTGACAATGCTGAGCCTGTCTCAACTAGGAACAAAAACGCTTTACACATGACCATTGTATCATCTAACATACTGGTGCGAGGTACCAGTTTATGTATCACTTTGACAATGCTGAGCCTGTCTCAACTAGGAGCAAAAACGTTTTACACATGACCATTGTATCATCTAACATACTGGTGCGAGGTACCAGTTTATGTATCACTTTGACAATGCTGAGCCTGTCTCAACTAGGAGCAAAAACGTTTTACACATGACCATTGTATCATCTAACATACTGGTGCGAGGTACCAGTTTATGTATCACTTTGACAATGCTGAGCCTGTCTCAACTAGGAGCAAAAACGTTTTACACATGACCATTGTATCATCTAACATACTGGTGCGAGGTACCAGTTTATGTATCACTTTGACAATGCTGAGTCTGTCTCAACTAGGAACAAAACGCTTTACACATGACCGTTGTATCATCTAACATACTGGAGCGAGGTACCAGTTTATGTATCACTTTGACAATGCTGAGCCTGTCTCAACTAGGAACAAAACGCTTTACACATGATCGTTGTATCATCTAACATACTGGAGCGAGGTACCAGTTTATGTATCACTTTGACAATGCTGAGCCTGTCTCAACTAGGAACAAAAACGCTTTACACGTGACCATTGTATCATCTAACATACTGGTGCGAGGTACCAGTTTATGTATCACTTTGACAATGCTGAGCCTGTCTCTACTAGGAACAAAAACGCTTTACACATGACCATTGTATCATCTAACATACTGGTACGAGGTACCAGTTTATGTATCACTTTGACAATGCTGAGCCTGTCTCTACTAGGAACAAAAACGCTTTACACATGACCGTTGTATCATCTAACATACTGGTGCGAGGTACCAGTTTATGTTTCACTTTGACAATGCTGAGCCTGTCTCAACTAGGAACAAAAACGCTTTACACGTGACCATTGTATCATCTAACATACTGGTGCGAGGTACCAGTTTATGTATCACTTTGACAATGCTGAGCCTGTCACAACTAGGAACAAAAACGCTTTACACGTGACCATTGTATCATCTAACATACTGGTGCGAGGTACCAGTTTATGTATCACTTTGACAATGCTGAGCCTGTCTCAACTAGGAACAAAAACGCTTTACACGTGACCATTGTATCATCTAACATACTGGAGCGAGGTACCAGTTTATGTATCACTTTGACAATGATGAGCCTGTCTCTACTAGGAACAAAAACGCTTTACACGTGACCATTGTATCATCTAACATACTGGTACGAGGTACCAGTTTATGTATCACTTTGACAATGCTGAGCCTGTCTCAACTGGGAACAAAACGCTTTACACGTGACCATTGTATCATCTAACATACTGGTACGAGGTACCAGTTTATGTATCACTTTGACAATGCTGAGCCTGTCTCAACTAGGAACAAAACGCTTTACACATGATCGTTGTATCATCTAACATACTGGAGCGAGGTACCAGTTTATGTATCACTTTGACAATGCTGAGCCTGTCTCAACTAGGAACAAAAACGCTTTACACGTGACCATTGTATCATCTAACATACTGGTGCGAGGTACCAGTTTATGTATCACTTTGACAATGCTGAGCCTGTCTCTACTAGGAACAAAAACGCTTTACACATGACCATTGTATCATCTAACATACTGGTACGAGGTACCAGTTTATGTATCACTTTGACAATGCTGAGCCTGTCTCTACTAGGAACAAAAACGCTTTACACATGACCGTTGTATCATCTAACATACTGGTGCGAGGTACCAGTTTATGTTTCACTTTGACAATGCTGAGCCTGTCTCAACTAGGAACAAAAACGCTTTACACGTGACCATTGTATCATCTAACATACTGGTGCGAGGTACCAGTTTATGTATCACTTTGACAATGCTGAGCCTGTCTCAACTAGGAACAAAAACGCTTTACACGTGACCATTGCATCATCTAACATACTGGTGCGAGGTACCAGTTTATGTATCACTTTGACAATGCTGAGCCTGTCTCAACTAGGAACAAAAACGCTTTACACGTGACCATTGTATCATCTAACATACTGGAGCGAGGTACCAGTTTATGTTTCACTTTGACAATGCTGAGCCTGTCTCAACTAGGAACAAAAACGCTTTACACGTGACCATTGTATCATCTAACATACTGGTGCGAGGTACCAGTTTATGTATCACTTTGACAATGCTGAGCCTGTCTCAACTAGGAGCAAAAACGCTTTACACGTGACCATTGTATCATCTAACATACTGGTGCGAGGTACCAGTTTATGTATCACTTTGACAATGCTGAGCCTGTCTCTACTAGGAACAAAAACGCTTTACACGTGACCATTGTATCATCTAACATACTGGTACGAGGTACCAGTTTATGTATCACTTTGACAATGATGAGCCTGTCTCTACTAGGAACAAAAACGCTTTACACGTGACCATTGTATCATCTAACATACTGGTACGAGGTACCAGTTTATGTATCACTTTGACAATGCTGAGCCTGTCTCAACTGGGAACAAAACGCTTTACACGTGACCATTGTATCATCTAACATACTGGTACGAGGTACCAGTTTATGTATCACTTTGACAATGCTGTGCCTGTCTCAACTGGGAACAAAAATTTCAGCATTATCGATGAATCACTTTAACGTTCTAGCGTGAAATATCAGTTTAAGTTATACTTTAGCAATGCCCTGGCTGCCCTAACTAGGAACAAAAACGCTTTGTACAAGACAATTGTATGAAATAACATACTGGTGCAAGTTACCTTTTTAAATATCAGTTTGGCAATACTAATTCTGTACCAACCACAAAACTAGTAACAAAAAGGCTTTGCACAATAGCAATGTTTCATCTAACGTAATGGCTTATGGTATCAGTTTAGGTATCACTTTAGCAATGCCTTCCCAAATGGGCAACTGACAACAAAGTCGCTTTTTGCATGATCGTTGTATCATCTAACATACTGGTGTAAGGTAACAGTTTAAGTACCACTTTAGTAATGCTGAGCCTGTCCCGAGAACAAACACGCTTCCCGCATGATCGTTGTATCACTTTAACGTACTGCGTAAAGTATCTGTTTAAGAATCACGTTCACAATGCTAAACCTGTGACAACTTGGAGTATAATGGCTTTGTGTATCATAGTTGTATCACTTTAACACAGTGTCGTAAATTATTACTTTAAATATCACGTTATAAATGCTTCGCCTGTGACAACAAGGAACTAAAACACTTCGCAAATGGCCATTGTTTGATCTAATGTAATGTGTTATGTTATCAGTTTAAGTACCACTTTAGCAATGCTAAGCCTGTGTCTCAACTACGAAACTAGTAACAAAGTGCTTTGCGCAATACCGTTGTATCATCTAACGTATTAGCTTATGAGTTCAGTTTAAGTATCAGTTTACAATGCTAATCCCCTGCCAAATGGGCAACTATTAGTAAAATAGCTTTCTCATATTCGTTGTATCATCTAACTTACTGGTATAAAGTACAAGTTTAAGTATCACTTTAGCCGTGCTAGGCTTGTAGAAACTAGGAACGTTGTATTATTTTTAACATACCAGCATAAAATCATTTTAAGCATCACATTGGCAATGAAAAACGAATACTAGGATGGTTGGTAGTTCTGTATAACATTAATGCGCCTTGGCCCAATTGCACTGAAGCTACTATAGTCCACTGCACGAAATCGGGCGGGTGGCTTGTTTAGCGCTGTTGTCACATATGGAACCGGCCTAGCGAGGGATGGTCGAAAGTCGCTTACCCCTACGCACTATTTGACAACCTTGAGCGTCCAGTGTTGCCTAGTTCGAGCGTCAGACTATTTGCCTGTCCGTGCCTGTCGCTGCTCCGTACATTCGCTTTAAGTTTCCGTAATTGTTTTTAAAGTATTTGTATTTTTGTGTGATATTTAATAGTGTATAAATTTTAAATAGTACAGTGTATATATAGTGGTAATATGTAAATTATATTTTTAAGCGTTATGAACTGTTAATTTCTGGACATATTTCATTATTTTTGTTTTACGGCTTTATTTATAAAACATGTCAAATATGGACTGTCTTCTGCGAATTCCTGTGAAACAACGCAGACTTAAAAGTTTGTGTAAGAACGACAATTCCGACTCTAATAAAAAACTATGTTTTTATAAAACAACGATTTTATAAAAACGTTCTTTTTTTTATTAATGTCGGAAATGAGTTTGCCTAAAAACGAAAAAGAAAATATAGGTATTAATTTAACAACCTTTAAAACACCTAATACATTTTCCGGGCAACTAAACTATGTAAATCAATTGGTTTTCGATTCGAATACTCTCAACAATATTATCCGATTTCCACCAATTATAATGTTAGAATAATAAATATTTCTCTCAATTAAACGCTTCATGAAACGAACTCGGGTGTGATAATTGATAATTGTATGAATTATCATTCATACAGCAGGTTACTGTAAACCTTAACATAACAGGTTCAACCGTCCCTGTAATCTAGGTGACACATTATTTACCATTGTTTATAGAAATTTAATACGCAAAATTTACCTTTGCGATTGGCTTCTACAATCGACATTATTTAAAAGTAACTATCATATTAAGCACTCAATGTATAATTCTCTTGTGAATGAAACTTGTAATACGGGATGTTCTGACCGTTTTACGAGCCATGTGGCAACACTGCATTTTCAGCCACCCGCCCGATTTCGTGCAGTGGACTATAGTAGACTATCAAATCGAGTAGTTAGAGTGATACAAAATGTATCCTACA
This sequence comes from Aphrophora alni, assembly GCA_963513935.1. Taxonomy (NCBI): domain Eukaryota; kingdom Metazoa; phylum Arthropoda; class Insecta; order Hemiptera; family Aphrophoridae; genus Aphrophora; species Aphrophora alni. Next base: position 13,708,109 of record OY740765.1, on the reverse strand, counting down.
TTTTGAGTACTAATTAATTAAGAATATTAAGTTGATACTTAATGATACACATCTATTTTTTCTATTTTTTTTTAAATCTGTCCAACATTTCAATACTTGCACAATATTCTCAATACAATTGTGTATATTGTGTAAAATTTCATCGATGATAATCCAACAAACACAGAATTCCACATTTTAACCTTAGGTGTGGCGACTCAGGCATGTGTCTTTCACGATTAACGAAATCGATTCCCTGTAACGTATATCTCCGCTCTCATTAAGTAGTATATGTAATATTCCCAAGTACTACGACCGTCATCAAATCCCTATTATATTACAGGAAGACTTTTGTTCGTTTGTTTATGAAAGTGTACCATATGCTGTTTTTTAAAGCAGGTGTTGTGACTGGTAGAACCGCTCATGGCTGAAAGGTTAGGTTAGGTTAGGTTAGGTTATTTCCCGGTGTTAGTAAAGGTGTTGTTTCTATTTTTCCGGTTTTCATAGAATAACTTAGGGTAGCACTTTGTGGAAAGATGCCGGGAATACAAATGTATACACCTCCAACTACAGGAAAACAAACTCTTAAAAGAAAAAAATATTGCTTCGCTATGTTGAAACAAATGGGGTATATTAAACATACGTTAATAAACATTATATAACAACCAGTTTCTTCCCACCCTTCGCACGAAAAATAAACTTGTACTATTAAAGAATATAGATACAAAATTTCTATTTACATTTGTTGTTTAAAATGGAAAGAAATTTGCGGTTTGACATGATTAGATGCGATTTTAAAATTACATAAAATGAGCAATTGCGAAAATTGTACGATATAAGAGAACATTACCAAAAGAAGCTACAGATTGTTTTCTATTCACATAAATGTAATAAAGTGATGGGTAAAAAAAACTGGTGTTAGGTTTTTCGCTGAAAAATTCATTTTGAGGTAATCTGAGTGCTAAAAAAAAATGGTTTTGAGAATGATGTATGTTTGACTACCTAGAGTCTGTCATCTGTATAGTCCTAAGGAATGGACCGATTCTAATTGAATTTGTTTCATTTCTTCCGATATCTCAAACTTTGGAGGTACCTGTCTTAAGGAAAAAAATACTAAAATATTATTATATCAAAATCGTCTTCAATGATTTTCATACAATGTGTAGCCTCTAAGTACCCAAACACAACAAATTCTATTATTGTATTTGTAGCCATATCCGATTGCTATTGTATATAATATAATCTTATTTATACTTGCCTTAGCAATTCATTTTTAGACGTTTTCACTGTTTACAGCTGTTTCACCTTTCATTTCAGGCATCATCAGAACTGATATTGCCAAAACACTTTTCTCGTATTTACACTTATTAACATATTAATATCACATTTAATGCACAAACAAAATAAAACTATAATAATAAAAACACATTATGACACTTCGTCGAGCATTTGAATCACTTGTTAAGTTTTTTTCGAGTCACAGTTGTGACTGTCATCAATTCTATTAAATCTCATACTGTAAAAAAATATGTTCAAACTAGGCAGTCATCAATGAGGGGGGGGGGAGAAATCTTATCTATTAAATCAATAATATAACGATATAAAAAAATCAGTTACGGAACTATTTATTTAAAAGACGTAATTTCTTAAAACCTGCTCTACCGATTCCACTGAAATTTTGGTGAATTGTAAAGATTAGTAACTCAACTCTGTGACACTCGTGGTGTCACTCGAAGCTGCGTAGTTTTTAGGTTCTTTACCGCCCTTTGAATAATCACAATAATTCGGGTGAGGGCCCGGACCGTCGTTCTCTCGATTCAACTCCCCGCCCCCAACATGCAAGATTTCATTCACTCACCTGCCTTTATTGGTCTCATCTGACCAGTCATTTTCAAAGAATTCTAATTCTATTATTAATTTCTAATTCATATTACTCAGCTTGACTCACGTAAAAATACAGTTGGACACTAACGGTATTGAAAAAGTCATCAACAATGACAGACTATTCGACCTTTTTGGTTTAATTTACCGTGCTATAATTTATTAGGGGTGCGCGGGGGGCTCAAACTACCAAGGGGTCGTCCGACCCATTAAAAAAATCTCCTAGTCACTCTTTTTTGTGAGTTTGACCCACAAATTAAATACTATATTCCCTGAGATCTAAACACACTTGTCTTGACGAAATCTGTACGCATTGTTAGTCCGCTTGCTGTTATCAGTTTGGACTTGGATCAAAGTAGTGGGAGCAGCACTCCATTATCGAAACGGCAGAACCCCTGCTATTCAGAGGTATGCAACTTATGGTGCATATGATGCGTGGCGTCAAAGACACGTGTACAAACATTACTGTTAAAAATTAATTTCCATGACTGCTGTCATTTACACTTGATTATAACACAAGTTTAATTCACTAGTTGTTTATTATTTACGTTAGATGAGTTTATGACACACATGTAGCTAATTTAAATATAAATAATCTAAACAATCGATCTGAGACTGCTCCCGTCATCGAGTTTCATATTTTTACTGATAACTAATGTAATGATAATTTTGAGCGGCATAATCTATTTGGTTAGTATTTCATTGTGAATGGGTGTGTTACAAGTATGAGTTACTGAAATGTGTTTTCAGAGTTTATTATTATATCCCGTCTGAAAATAATTTTGGAAAGAAACACTAAAAACGATAGTTCTGAATTTTAAATAAAAACGTTACGTTTAAAATATTACTTTAATTTTAATAAATTTTAACGTTAAAAACTATATTTGTGAGATAGAAATGCAATGCGACGTTTCAATGACTAAGTCATCATCATAAGTTACAGTCCAGTGTCAGTAGGGTTTGTGTGTATCTAACATAACAAGTAAAGATTAATTAAAACATAATTATCCACAAATAACACTTTATTTGTGTAATAGAAATGCAAGGCGACGTTTCAATGACTAAGTCATCATCATAAGTTACAGTCCAGTGTCAGTAGGGTTTGTGTGTATCTAACATAACAAGTAAAGATTAATTAAAACATAATTATCCACAAATATCACTTTATTTGTGTAATAGAAATACAAGGCGACGTTTCAATGACTCAGTCATCATCATAAGTTACAGTCCAGTGTCAGTAGGGTTTGTGTGTATCTAACATAACAAGTAAAGATTAATTAAAACATAATTATCCACAAATATCACTTTATTTGTGTAATAGAAATGCAAGGCGACGTTTCAATGACTAAGTCATCATCATAAGTTACAGTCCAGTGTCAGTAGGGTTTGTGTGTATCTAACATAACAAGTAAAGATTAATTAAAACATAATTATCCACAAATAACACTTTATTTGTTGTAATAGAAATACAAGGCGACGTTTCAATGACTAAGTCATCATCATAAGTTACAGTCCAGTGTCAGTAGGGTTTGTGTGTATCTAACATAACAAGTAAAGATTAATTAAAACATAATTATCCACAAATAACACTTTATTTGTGTAATAGAAATGCAAGGCGACGTTTCAATGACTCAGTCATCATCATAAGTTACAGTCCAGTGTCAGTAGGGTTTGTGTGTATCTAACATAACAAGTAAAGATTAATTAAAACATAATTATCCACAAATAACACTTTATTTGTGTAATAGAAATGCAAGGCGACGTTTCAATGACTAAGTCATCATCATAAGTTACAGTCCAGTGTCAGTAGGGTTTGTGTGTATCTAACATAACAAGTAAAGATTAATTAAAACATAATTATCCACAAATAACACTTTATTTGTGTAATAGAAATGCAAGGCGACGTTTCAATGACTAAGTCATCATCATAAGTTACAGTCCAGTGTCAGTAGGGTTTGTGTGTATCTAACATAACAAGTAAAGATTAATTAAAACATAATTATCCACAAATAACACTTTATTTGTGTAATAGAAATGCAAGGCGACGTTTCAATGACTAAGTCATCATCATAAGTTACAGTCCAGTGTCAGTATGGTTTGTGTGTATCTAACATAACAAGTAAAGATTAATTAAAACATAATTATCCACAAATAACACTTTATTTGTGTAATAGAAATGCAAGGCGACGTTTCAATGACTAAGTCATCATCATAAGTTACAGTCCAGTGTCAGTAGGGTTTGTGTGTATCTAACATAACAAGTAAAGATTAATTAAAACATAATTATCCACAAATAACACTTTATTTGTGTAATAGAAATGCAAGGCGACGTTTCAATGACTAAGTCATCATCATAAGTTACAGTCCAGTGTCAGTAGGGTTTGTGTGTATCTAACATAACAAGTAAAGATTAATTAAAACATAATTATCCACAAATAACACTTTATTTGTGTAATAGAAATGCAAGGCGACGTTTCAATGACTAAGTCATCATCATAAGTTACAGTCCAGTGTCAGTATGGTTTGTGTGTATCTAACATAACAAGTAAAGATTAATTAAAACATAATTATCCACAAATAACACTTTATTTGTGTAATAGAAATGCAAGGCGACGTTTCAATGACTAAGTCATCATCATAAGTTACAGTCCAGTGTCAGTAGGGTTTGTGTGTATCTAACATAACAAGTAAAGATTAATTAAAACATAATTATCCACAAATAACACTTTATTTGTGTAATAGAAATGCAAGGCGACGTTTCAATGACTAAGTCATCATCATAAGTTACAGTCCAGTGTCAGTAGGGTTTGTGTGTATCTAACATAACAAGTAAAGATTAATTAAAACATAATTATCCACAAATAACACTTTATTTGTGTAATAGAAATGCAAGGCGACGTTTCAATGACTAAGTCATCATCATAAGTTACAGTCCAGTGTCAGTAGGGTTTGTGTGTATCTAACATAACAAGTAAAGATTAATTAAAACATAATTATCCACAAATAACACTTTATTTGTGTAATAGAAATGCAAGGCGACGTTTCAATGACTAAGTCATCATCATAAGTTACAGTCCAGTGTCAGTAGGGTTTGTGTGTATCTAACATAACAAGTAAAGATTAATTAAAACATAATTATCCACAAATAACACTTTATTTGTGTAATAGAAATGCAAGGCGACGTTTCAATGACTAAGTCATCATCATAAGTTACAGTCCAGTGTCAGTAGGGTTTGTGTGTATCTAACATAACAAGTAAAGATTAATTAAAACATAATTATCCACAAATAACACTTTATTTGTGTAATAGAAATGCAAGGCGTCGTTTCAATGACTAAGTCATCATCATAAGTTACAGTCCAGTGTCAGTAGGGTTTGTGTGTATCTAACATAACAAGTAAAGATTAATTAAAACATAATTATCCACAAATAACACTTTATTTGTTGTAATAGAAATGCAAGGCGACGTTTCAATGACTCAGTCATCATCATAAGTTACAGTCCAGTGTCAGTAGGGTTTGTGTGTATCTAACATAACAAGTAAAGATTAATTAAAACATAATTATCCACAAATAACACTTTATTTGTGTAATAGAAATGCAAGGCGACGTTTCAATGACTAAGTCATCATCATAAGTTACAGTCCAGTGTCAGTAGGGTTTGTGTGTATCTAACATAACAAGTAAAGATTAATTAAAACATAATTATCCACAAATAACACTTTATTTGTGTAATAGAAATGCAAGGCGACGTTTCAATGACTAAGTCATCATCATAAGTTACAGTCCAGTGTCAGTAGGGTTTGTGTGTATCTAACATAACAAGTAAAGATTAATTAAAACATAATTATCCACAAATAACACTTTATTTGTTGTAATAGAAATGCAAGGCGACGTTTCAATGACTCAGTCATCATCATAAGTTACAGTCCAGTGTCAGTAGGGTTTGTGTGTATCTAACATAACAAGTAAAGATTAATTAAAACATAATTATCCACAAATAACACTTTATTTGTGTAATAGAAATGCAAGGCGACGTTTCAATGACTAAGTCATCATCATAAGTTACAGTCCAGTGTCAGTAGGGTTTGTGTGTATCTAACATAACAAGTAAAGATTAATTAAAACATAATTATCCACAAATAACACTTTATTTGTGTAATAGAAATACAAGGCGACGTTTCAATGACTAAGTCATCATCATAAGTTACAGTCCAGTGTCAGTAGGGTTTGTGTGTATCTAACATAACAAGTAAAGATTAATTAAAACATAATTATCCACAAATAACACTTTATTTGTGTAATACAAATACAAGGCGAGGTTTCAATGACTAAGTCATCATCATAAGTTACAGTCCAGTGTCAGTAGGGTTTGTGTGTATCTAACATAACAAGTAAAGATTAATTAAAACATAATTATCCACAAATAACACTTTATTTGTTGTAATAGAAATACAAGGCGACGTTTCAATGACTAAGTCATCATCATAAGTTACAGTCCAGTGTCAGTAGGGTTTGTGTGTATCTAACAAGTTAAGATTAATGAAAACATAATTATCCACAAATAACACTTTATTTGTGTAATAGAAATGCAAGGCGACGTTTCAATGACTCAGTCATCATCATAAGTTACAGTCCAGTGTCAGTAGTGTTTGTGTGTATCTAACATAACAAGTAAAGATTAATTAAAACATAATTATCCACAAATAACACTTTATTTGTGTAATAGAAATGCAAGGCGACGTTTCAATGACTCAGTCATCATCATAAGTTACAGTCCAGTGTCAGTAGGGTTTGTGTGTATCTAACATAACAAGTAAAGATTAATTAAAACATAATTATCCACAAATAACACTTTATTTGTGTAATAGAAATACAAGGCGACGTTTCAATGACTAAGTCATCATCATAAGTTACAGTCCAGTGTCAGTAGGGTTTGTGTGTATCTAACATAACAAGTAAAGATTAATTAAAACATAATTATCCACAAATAACACTTTATTTGTTGTAATAGAAATGCAAGGCGACGTTTCAATGACTAAGTCATCATCATAAGTTACAGTCCAGTGTCAGTAGGGTTTGTGTGTATCTAACATAACAAGTAAAGATTAATTAAAACATAATTATCCACAAATATCACTTTATTTGTGTAATAGAAATGCAAGGCGACGTTTCAATGACTAAGTCATCATCATAAGTTACAGTCCAGTGTCAGTAGGGTTTGTGTGTATCTAACATAACAAGTAAAGATTAATTAAAACATAATTATCCACAAATAACACTTTATTTGTTGTAATAGAAATACAAGGCGACGTTTCAATGACTAAGTCATCATCATAAGTTACAGTCCAGTGTCAGTAGGGTTTGTGTGTATCTAACAAGTTAAGATTAATGAAAACATAATTATCCACAAATAACACTTTATTTGTGTAATAGAAATGCAAGGCGACGTTTCAATGACTCAGTCATCATCATAAGTTACAGTCCAGTGTCAGTAGTGTTTGTGTGTATCTAACATAACAAGTAAAGATTAATTAAAACATAATTATCCACAAATAACACTTTATTTGTGTAATAGAAATGCAAGGCGACGTTTCAATGACTCAGTCATCATCATAAGTTACAGTCTAGTGTCAGTAGGGTTTGTGTGTATCTAACATAACAAGTAAAGATTAATTAAAACATAATTATCCACAAATAACACTTTATTTGTGTAATAGAAATACAAGGCGACGTTTCAATGACTAAGTCATCATCATAAGTTACAGTCCAGTGTCAGTAGGGTTTGTGTGTATCTAACATAACAAGTAAAGATTAATTAAAACATAATTATCCACAAATAACACTTTATTTGTTGTAATAGAAATGCAAGGCGACGTTTCAATGACTAAGTCATCATCATAAGTTACAGTCTAGTGTCAGTAGGGTTTGTGTGTATCTAACATAACAAGTAAAGATTAATTAAAACATAATTATCCACAAATATCACTTTATTTGTGTAATAGAAATGCAAGGCGACGTTTCAATGACTAAGTCATCATCATAAGTTACAGTCCAGTGTCAGTAGGGTTTGTGTGTATCTAACATAACAAGTAAAGATTAATTAAAACATAATTATCCACAAATATCACTTTATTTGTGTAATAGAAATGCAAGGCGACGTTTCAATGACTAAGTCATCATCATAAGTTACAGTCCAGTGTCAGTAGGGTTTGTGTGTATCTAACATAACAAGTAAAGATTAATTAAAACATAATTATCCACAAATATCACTTTATTTGTGTAATAGAAATGCAAGGCGACGTTTCAATGACTAAGTCATCATCATAAGTTACAGTCCAGTGTCAGTAGGGTTTGTGTGTATCTAACATAACAAGTAAAGATTAATTAAAACATAATTATCCACAAATATCACTTTATTTGTGTAATAGAAATGCAAGGCGACGTTTCAATGACTAAGTCATCATCATAAGTTACAGTCCAGTGTCAGTAGGGTTTGTGTGTATCTAACATAACAAGTAAAGATTAATTAAAACATAATTATCCACAAATATCACTTTATTTGTGTAATAGAAATGCAAGGCGACGTTTCAATGACTAAGTCATCATCATAAGTTACAGTCTAGTGTCAGTAGGGTTTGTGTGTATCTAACATAACAAGTAAAGATTAATTAAAACATAATTATCCACAAATAACACTTTATTTGTTGTAATAGAAATGCAAGGCGACGTTTCAATGACTAAGTCATCATCATAAGTTACAGTCTAGTGTCAGTAGGGTTTGTGTGTATCTAACATAACAAGTAAAGATTAATTAAAACATAATTATCCACAAATATCACTTTATTTGTGTAATAGAAATGCAAGGCGACGTTTCAATGACTAAGTCATCATCATAAGTTACAGTCCAGTGTCAGTAGGGTTTGTGTGTATCTAACATAACAAGTAAAGATTAATTAAAACATAATTATCCACAAATATCACTTTATTTGTGTAATAGAAATGCAAGGCGACGTTTCAATGACTAAGTCATCATCATAAGTTACAGTCCAGTGTCAGTAGGGTTTGTGTGTATCTAACATAACAAGTAAAGATTAATTAAAACATAATTATCCACAAATAACACTTTATTTGTTGTAATAGAAATACAAGGCGACGTTTCAATGACTAAGTCATCATCATAAGTTACAGTCCAGTGTCAGTAGGGTTTGTGTGTATCTAACAAGTTAAGATTAATGAAAACATAATTATCCACAAATAACACTTTATTTGTGTAATAGAAATGCAAGGCGACGTTTCAATGACTCAGTCATCATCATAAGTTACAGTCCAGTGTCAGTAGTGTTTGTGTGTATCTAACATAACAAGTAAAGATTAATTAAAACATAATTATCCACAAATAACACTTTATTTGTGTAATAGAAATGCAAGGCGACGTTTCAATGACTCAGTCATCATCATAAGTTACAGTCCAGTGTCAGTAGGGTTTGTGTGTATCTAACATAACAAGTAAAGATTAATTAAAACATAATTATCCACAAATAACACTTTATTTGTGTAATAGAAATGCAAGGCGACGTTTCAATGACTAAGTCATCATCATAAGTTACAGTCCAGTGTCAGTAGGGTTTGTGTGTATCTAACATAACAAGTAAAGATTAATTAAAACATAATTATCCACAAATAACACTTTATTTGTGTAATAGAAATGCAAGGCGACGTTTCAATGACTAAGTCATCATCATAAGTTACAGTCCAGTGTCAGTAGGGTTTGTGTGTATCTAACATAACAAGTAAAGATTAATTAAAACATAATTATCCACAAATAACACTTTATTTGTGTAATAGAAATACAAGGCGACGTTTCAATGACTAAGTCATCATCATAAGTTACAGTCCAGTGTCAGTAGGGTTTGTGTGTATCTAACATAACAAGTAAAGATTAATTAAAACATAATTATCCACAAATAACACTTTATTTGTTGTAATAGAAATGCAAGGCGACGTTTCAATGACTAAGTCATCATCATAAGTTACAGTCCAGTGTCAGTAGGGTTTGTGTGTATCTAACATAACAAGTAAAGATTAATTAAAACATAATTATCCACAAATAACACTTTATTTGTTGTAATAGAAATACAAGGCGACGTTTCAATGACTAAGTCATCATCATAAGTTACAGTCCAGTGTCAGTAGGGTTTGTATCTAACATAACAAGTAAAGATTAATTAAAACATAATTATAAATAAATAACACTTTATTTGTGTAATAGAAATGCAAGGCGACGTTTCAATGACTAAGTCATCATCATAAGTTACAGTCCAGTGTCAGTAGGGTTTGTGTGTATCTAACATAACAAGTAAAGATTAATTAAAACATAATTATCCACAAATAACACTTTATTTGTGTAATAGAAATGCAAGGCGACGTTTCAATGACTCAGTCATCATCATAAGTTACAGTCCAGTGTCAGTAGTGTTTGTGTGTATCTAACATAACAAGTAAAGATTAATTAAAACATAATTATCCACAAATAACACTTTATTTGTGTAATAGAAATGCAAGGCGACGTTTCAATGACTCAGTCATCATCATAAGTTACAGTCCAGTGTCAGTAGGGTTTGTGTGTATCTAACATAACAAGTAAAGATTAATTAAAACATAATTATCCACAAATAACACTTTATTTGTGTAATAGAAATGCAAGGCGACGTTTCAATGACTAAGTCATCATCATAAGTTACAGTCCAGTGTCAGTAGGGTTTGTGTGTATCTAACATAACAAGTAAAGATTAATTAAAACATAATTATCCACAAATAACACTTTATTTGTGTAATAGAAATGCAAGGCGACGTTTCAATGACTAAGTCATCATCATAAGTTACAGTCCAGTGTCAGTAGGGTTTGTGTGTATCTAACATAACAAGTAAAGATTAATTAAAACATAATTATCCACAAATAACACTTTATTTGTGTAATAGAAATGCAAGGCGACGTTTCAATGACTAAGTCATCATCATAAGTTACAGTCCAGTGTCAGTAGGGTTTGTGTGTATCTAACATAACAAGTAAAGATTAATTAAAACATAATTATCCACAAATAACACTTTATTTGTGTAATAGAAATACAAGGCGACGTTTCAATGACTCAGTCATCATCATAAGTTACAGTCCAGTGTCAGTAGGGTTTGTGTGTATCTAACAAGTTAAGATTAATTAAAACATAATTATCCACAAATAACACTTTATTTGTGTAATAGAAATGCAAGGCGACGTTTCAATGACTCAGTCATCATCATAAGTTACAGTCCAGTGTCAGTAGGGTTTGTGTGTATCTAACAAGTTAAGATTAATTAAAACATAATTATCCACAAATAACACTTTATTTGTGTAATAGAAATACAAGGCGACGTTTCAATGACTAAGTCATCATCATAAGTTACAGTCCAGTGTCAGTAGGGTTTGTGTGTATCTAACATAACAAGTAAAGATTAATTAAAACATAATTATCCACAAATAACACTTTATTTGTTGTAATAGAAATACAAGGCGACGTTTCAATGACTAAGTCATCATCATAAGTTACAGTCCAGTGTCAGTAGGGTTTGTATCTAACATAACAAGTAAAGATTAATTAAAACATAATTATAAATAAATAACACTTTATTTGTGTAATAGAAATGCAAGGCGACGTTTCAATGACTAAGTCATCATCATAAGTTACAGTCCAGTGTCAGTAGGGTTTGTGTGTATCTAACAAGTTAAGATTAATGAAAACATAATTATCCACAAATAACACTTTATTTGTGTAATAGAAATACAAGGCGACGTTTCAATGACTAAGTCATCATCATAAGTTACAGTCCAGTGTCAGTAGGGTTTGTGTGTATCTAACATAACAAGTAAAGATTAATTAAAACATAATTATCCACAAATAACACTTTATTTGTGTAATAGAAATGCAAGGCGACGTTTCAATGACTAAGTCATCATCATAAGTTACAGTCCAGTGTCAGTAGGGTTTGTGTGTATCTAACATAACAAGTAAAGATTAATTAAAACATAATTATCCACAAATAACACTTTATTTGTGTAATAGAAATGCAAGGCGACGTTTCAATGACTAAGTCATCATCATAAGTTACAGTCTAGTGTCAGTAGGGTTTGTGTGTATCTAACATAACAAGTCAAGATTAATGAAAACATAATTATCCACAAATAACACTTTATTTGTGTAATAGAAATGCAAGGCGACGTTTCAATGACTAAGTCATCATCATAAGTTACAGTCTAGTGTCAGTAGGGTTTGTGTGTATCTAACATAACAAGTAAAGATTAATTAAAACATAATTATCCACAAATAACACTTTATTTGTGTAATAGAAATGCAAGGCGACGTTTCAATGACTAAGTCATCATCATAAGTTACAGTCTAGTGTCAGTAGGGTTTGTGTGTATCTAACATAACAAGTAAAGATTAATTAAAACATAATTATCCACAAATAACACTTTATTTGTTGTAATAGAAATACAAGGCGACGTTTCAATGACTAAGTCATCATCATCATAAGTTACAGTCCAGTGTCAGTAGGGTTTGTGTGTATCTAACATAACAAGTAAAGATTAATTAAAACATAATTATCCACAAATAACACTTTATTTGTGTAATAGAAATGCAAGGCGACGTTTCAATGACTAAGTCATCATCATAAGTTACAGTCTAGTGTCAGTAGGGTTTGTGTGTATCTAACATAACAAGTCAAGATTAATGAAAACATAATTATCCACAAATAACACTTTATTTGTTGTAATAGAAATACAAGGCGACGTTTCAATGACTAAGTCATCATCATCATAAGTTACAGTCCAGTGTCAGTAGGGTTTGTGTGTATCTAACATAACAAGTAAAGATTAATTAAAACATAATTATCCACAAATAACACTTTATTTGTGTAATAGAAATGCAAGGCGACGTTTCAATGACTAAGTCATCATCATAAGTTACAGTCTAGTGTCAGTAGGGTTTGTGTGTATCTAACATAACAAGTCAAGATTAATGAAAACATAATTATCCACAAATAACACTTTATTTGTGTAATAGAAATGCAAGGCGACGTTTCAATGACTAAGTCATCATCATAAGTTACAGTCTAGTGTCAGTAGGGTTTGTGTGTATCTAACATAACAAGTAAAGATTAATTAAAACATAATTATCCACAAATAACACTTTATTTGTTGTAATAGAAATACAAGGCGACGTTTCAATGACTAAGTCATCATCATCATAAGTTACAGTCCAGTGTCAGTAGGGTTTGTGTGTATCTAACATAACAAGTAAAGATTAATTAAAACATAATTATCCACAAATAACACTTTATTTGTGTAATAGAAATGCAAGGCGACGTTTCAATGACTAAGTCATCATCATAAGTTACAGTCTAGTGTCAGTAGGGTTTGTGTGTATCTAACATAACAAGTCAAGATTAATGAAAACATAATTATCCACAAATAACACTTTATTTGTGTAATAGAAATGCAAGGCGACGTTTCAATGACTAAGTCATCATCATAAGTTACAGTCCAGTGTCAGTAGGGTTTGTGTGTATCTAACAAGTAAAGATTAATGAAAACATAATTATCCACAAATAACACTTTATTTGTGCAATAGAAATGCAAGGCGACGTTTCAATGACTAAGTCATCATCATAAGTTACAGTCCAGTGTCAGTATGGTTTGTGTGTATCTAACATAACAAGTAAAGATTAATTAAAACATAATTATCCACAAATAACACTTTATTTGTGTAATAGAAATGCAAGGCGACGTTTCAATGACTAAGTCATCATCATAAGTTACAGTCCAGTGTCAGTAGGGTTTGTGTGTATCTAACATAACAAGTAAAGAATAATTAAAACATAATTATCCACAAATAACACTTTATTTGTGTAATAGAAATACAAGGCGACGTTTCAATGACCAAGTCATCATCATAAGTTACAGTTCAGTGTCAGTAGGGTTTGTGTGTATCTAACATAACAAGTAAAGATTAATTAAAACATAATTATCCACAAATAACACTTTATTTGTGTAATAGAAATGCAAGGCGACGTTTCAATGACTAAGTCATCATCATAAGTTACAGTCCAGTGTCAGTAGGGTTTGTGTGTATCTAACATAACAAGTAAAGATTAATTAAAACATAATTATCCACAAATAACACTTTATTTGTGTAATAGAAATGCAATGCGACGTTTCAATGACTAAGTCATCATCATAAGTTACAGTCCAGTGTCAGTAGGGTTTGTGTGTATCTAACATAACAAGTAAAGATTAATTAAAACATAATTATCCACAAATAACACTTTATTTGTGTAATAGAAATGCAATGCGACGTTTCAATGACTAAGTCATCATCATAAGTTACAGTCCAGTGTCAGTAGGGTTTGTGTGTATCTAACATAACAAGTAAAGATTAATTAAAACATAATTATCCACAAATAACACTTTATTTGTGTAATAGAAATGCAAGGCGACGTTTCAATGACTAAGTCATCATCATAAGTTACAGTCCAGTGTCAGTATGGTTTGTGTGTATCTAACATAACAAGTAAAGATTAATTAAAACATAATTATCCACAAATAACACTTTATTTGTGTAATAGAAATGCAAGGCGACGTTTCAATGACTAAGTCATCATCATAAGTTACAGTCCAGTGTCAGTAGGGTTTGTGTGTATCTAACATAACAAGTAAAGATTAATTAAAACATAATTATCCACAAATAACACTTTATTTGTGTAATAGAAATGCAAGGCGACGTTTCAATGATTAAGTCATCATCATCATAAGTTACAGTCCAGTGTCAGTAGGGTTTGTGTGTATCTAACATAACAAGTAAAGATTAATTAAAACATAATTATCCACAAATAACACTTTATTTGTGTGTGTAATAGAAACGCAAGGCGAGGTTTCAATGACTAAGTCATCATCATAAGGTACAGTCCAGTGTCAGTAGGGTTTGTGTGTATCTAACATAACAAGTAAAGATTAATTAAAACATAAATTATCACAAATAATACTTACGAGTATGTGTAATAGAAACGCAAGGCGAGGTTTCAATGACTAAGTCATCATCATAAGTTACAGTCCAGTGTCAGTAGGGTTTGTGTGTATCTAACATAACAAGTAAAGATTAATTAAAACATAATTATCCACAAATAACACTTTATTTGTGTAATAGAAACGCAAGGCGAGGTTTCAATGACTAAGTCATCATCATAAGTTACAGTCCAGTGTCAGTAGGGTTTGTGTGTATCTAACATAACAAGTAAAGATTAATTAAAACATAATTATCCACAAATAACACTTTATTTGTGTAATAGAAATGCAAGGCGAGGTTTCAATGACTAAGTCATCATCATAAGTTACAGTCCAGTGTCAGTAGGGTTTGTGTGTATCTAACATAACAAGTAAAGATTAATTAAAACATAATTATCCACAAATAACACTTTATTTGTGTAATAGAAACGCAAGGCGAGGTTTCAATGACTAAGTCATCATCATAAGTTACAGTCCAGTGTCAGTAGGGTTTGTGTGTATCTAACATAACAAGTAAAGATTAATTAAAACATAATTATCCACAAATAACACTTTATTTGTGTAATAGAAATGCAAGGCGACGTTTCAATGACTAAGTCATCATCATAAGTTACAGTCTAGTGTCAGTAGGGTTTGTGTGTATCTAACATAACAAGTAAAGATTAATTAAAACATAATTATCCACAAATAACACTTTATTTGTGTAATAGAAATGCAAGGCGACGTTTCAATGACTAAGTCATCATCATAAGTTACAGTCCAGTGTCAGTAGGGTTTGTGTGTATCTAACATAACAAGTAAAGATTAATTAAAACATAATTATCCACAAATAACACTTTATTTGTGTAATAGAAATGCAAGGCGACGTTTCAATGATTAAGTCATCATCATAAGTTACAGTCTAGTGTCAGTAGGGTTTGTGTGTATCTAACATAACAAGTAAAGATTAATTAAAACATAATTATCCACAAATAACACTTTATTTGTGTAATAGAAATGCAAGGCGACGTTTCAATGACTAAGTCATCATCATAAGTTACAGTCTAGTGTCAGTAGGGTTTGTGTGTATCTAACATAACAAGTAAAGATTAATTAAAACATAATTATCCACAAATAACACTTTATTTGTGTAATAGAAATGCAAGGCGACGTTTCAATGACTAAGTCATCATCATAAGTTACAGTCCAGTGTCAGTAGGGTTTGTGTGTATCTAACATAACAAGTAAAGATTAATTAAAACATAATTATCCACAAATAACACTTTATTTGTGTAATAGAAATGCAAGGCGACGTTTCAATGACTAAGTCATCATCATAAGTTACAGTCCAGTGTCAGTAGGGTTTGTGTGTATCTAACATAACAAGTAAAGATTAATTAAAACATAATTATCCACAAATAACACTTTATTTGTGTAATAGAAATGCAAGGCGACGTTTCAATGACTAAGTCATCATCATAAGTTACAGTCCAGTGTCAGTAGGGTTTGTGTGTATCTAACATAACAAGTAAAGATTAATTAAAACATAATTATCCACAAATAACACTTTATTTGTGTAATAGAAACGCAAGGCGAGGTTTCAATGACTAAGTCATCATCATAAGTTACAGTCCAGTGTCAGTAGGGTTTGTGTGTATCTAACATAACAAGTAAAGATTAATTAAAACATAATTATCCACAAATAACACTTTATTTGTGTAATAGAAACGCAAGGCGAGGTTTCAATGACTAAGTCATCATCATAAGTTACAGTCCAGTGTCAGTAGGGTTTGTGTGTATCTAACATAACAAGTAAAGATTAATTAAAACATAATTATCCACAAATAACACTTTATTTGTGTAATAGAAATACAAGGCGACGTTTCAATGACTAAGTCATCATCATAAGTTACAGTCCAGTGTCAGTAGGGTTTGTGTGTATCTAACATAACAAGTAAAGATTAATTAAAACATAATTATCCACAAATAACACTTTATTTGTGTAATAGAAACGCAAGGCGAGGTTTCAATGACTAAGTCATCATCATAAGTTACAGTCCAGTGTCAGTAGGGTTTGTGTGTATCTAACATAACAAGTAAAGATTAATTAAAACATAATTATCCACAAATAACACTTTATTTGTGTAATAGAAATGCAAGGCGACGTTTCAATGACTAAGTCATCATCATAAGTTACAGTCCAGTGTCAGTAGGGTTTGTGTGTATCTAACATAACAAGTAAAGATTAATTAAAACATAATTATCCACAAATAACACTTTATTTGTGTAATAGAAACGCAAGGCGAGGTTTCAATGACTAAGTCATCATCATAAGTTACAGTCCAGTGTCAGTAGGGTTTGTGTGTATCTAACATAACAAGTAAAGATTAATTAAAACATAATTATCCACAAATAACACTTTATTTGTGTAATAGAAATGCAAGGCGAGGTTTCAATGACTAAGTCATCATCATAAGTTACAGTCCAGTGTCAGTAGGGTTTGTGTGTATCTAACATAACAAGTAAAGATTAATTAAAACATAATTATCCACAAATAACACTTTATTTGTGTAATAGAAATACAAGGCGACGTTTCAATGACTAAGTCATCATCATAAGTTACAGTCCAGTGTCAGTAGGGTTTGTGTGTATCTAACATAACAAGTAAAGATTAATTAAAACATAATTATCCACAAATATCACTTTATTTGTGTAATAGAAATACAAGGCGACGTTTCAATGACTAAGTCATCATCATAAGTTACAGTCCAGTGTCAGTAGGGTTTGTGTGTATCTAACATAACAAGTAAAGATTAATTAAAACATAATTATCCACAAATAACACTTTATTTGTGTAATAGAAATACAAGGCGACGTTTCAATGACTAAGTCATCATCATAAGTTACAGTCCAGTGTCAGTAGGGTTTGTGTGTATCTAACATAACAAGTAAAGATTAATTAAAACATAATTATCCACAAATAACACTTTATTTGTGTAATAGAAATGCAAGGCGACGTTTCAATGACTAAGTCATCATCATAAGTTACAGTCCAGTGTCAGTAGGGTTTGTGTGTATCTAACATAACAAGTAAAGATTAATTAAAACATAATTATCCACAAATATCACTTTATTTGTGTAATAGAAATACAAGGCGACGTTTCAATGACTAAGTCATCATCATAAGTTACAGTCCAGTGTCAGTAGGGTTTGTGTGTATCTAACATAACAAGTAAAGATTAATTAAAACATAATTATCCACAAATAACACTTTATTTGTGTAATAGAAATACAAGGCGACGTTTCAATGACTAAGTCATCATCATAAGTTACAGTCCAGTGTCAGTAGGGTTTGTGTGTATCTAACATAACAAGTAAAGATTAATTAAAACATAATTATCCACAAATAACACTTTATTTGTGTAATAGAAATGCAAGGCGACGTTTCAATGACTAAGTCATCATCATAAGTTACAGTCCAGTGTCAGTAGGGTTTGTGTGTATCTAACATAACAAGTAAAGATTAATTAAAACATAATTATCCACAAATAACACTTTATTTGTGTAATAGAAATGCAAGGCGACGTTTCAATGACTAAGTCATCATCATAAGTTACAGTCCAGTGTCAGTAGGGTTTGTGTGTATCTAACATAACAAGTAAAGATTAATTAAAACATAATTATCCACAAATAACACTTTATTTGTGTAATAGAAATGCAAGGCGACGTTTCAATGACTAAGTCATCATCATAAGTTACAGTCCAGTGTCAGTAGGGTTTGTGTGTATCTAACATAACAAGTAAAGATTAATTAAAACATAATTATCCACAAATAACACTTTATTTGTGTAATAGAAATGCAAGGCGACGTTTCAATGACTAAGTCATCATCATAAGTTACAGTCCAGTGTCAGTAGGGTTTGTGTGTATCTAACATAACAAGTAAAGATTAATTAAAACATAATTATCCACAAATAACACTTTATTTGTGTAATAGAAATGCAAGGCGACGTTTCAATGACTAAGTCATCATCATAAGTTACAGTCCAGTGTCAGTAGGGTTTGTGTGTATCTAACATAACAAGTAAAGATTAATTAAAACATAATTATCCACAAATATCACTTTATTTGTGTAATAGAAATACAAGGCGACGTTTCAATGACTAAGTCATCATCATAAGTTACAGTCCAGTGTCAGTAGGGTTTGTGTGTATCTAACATAACAAGTAAAGATTAATTAAAACATAATTATCCACAAATAACACTTTATTTGTGTAATAGAAATACAAGGCGACGTTTCAATGACTAAGTCATCATCATAAGTTACAGTCCAGTGTCAGTAGGGTTTGTGTGTATCTAACATAACAAGTAAAGATTAATTAAAACATAATTATCCACAAATAACACTTTATTTGTGTAATAGAAATGCAAGGCGACGTTTCAATGACTAAGTCATCATCATAAGTTACAGTCCAGTGTCAGTAGGGTTTGTGTGTATCTAACATAACAAGTAAAGATTAATTAAAACATAATTATCCACAAATAACACTTTATTTGTGTAATAGAAATACAAGGCGACGTTTCAATGACTAAGTCATCATCATAAGTTACAGTCCAGTGTCAGTAGGGTTTGTGTGTATCTAACATAACAAGTAAAGATTAATTAAAACATAATTATCCACAAATAACACTTTATTTGTGTAATAGAAATGCAAGGCGACGTTTCAATGACTAAGTCATCATCATAAGTTACAGTCCAGTGTCAGTAGGGTTTGTGTGTATCTAACATAACAAGTAAAGATTAATTAAAACATAATTATCCGCAAATAACACTTTATTTGTGCAATAGAAATGCAAGGCGACGTTTCAATGACTAAGTCATCATCATAAGTTACAGTCCAGTGTCAGTAGGGTTTGTGTGTATCTAACATAACAAGTCAAGATTAATTAAAACATAATTATCCACAAATATCACTTTATTTGTTGTAATAGAAATGCAAGGCGACGTTTCAATGATTAAGTCATCATCATAAGTTACAGTCCAGTGTCAGTAGGGTTTGTGTGTATCTAACATAACAAGTAAAGATTAATGAAAACATAATTATCCACAAATAACACTTTATTTGTTGTAATAGAAATACAAGGCGACGTTTCAATGACTAAGTCATCATCATAAGTTACAGTCCAGTGTCAGTAGGATTTGTGTGTATCTAACATAACAAGTAAAGATTAATTAAAACATAATTATCCACAAATAACACTTTATTTGTGCAATACAAATACAAGGCGACGTTTCAATGACTAAGTCATCATCATAAGTTACAGTCTAGTGTCAGTAGGGTTTGTGTGTATCTAACATAACAAGTAAAGATTAATTAAAACATAATTATCCACAAATAACACTTTATTTGTGCAATACAAATACAAGGCGACGTTTCAATGACTAAGTCATCATCATAAGTTACAGTCTAGTGTCAGTAGGATTTGTGTGTATCTAACATAACAAGTAAAGATTAATTAAAACATAATTATCCACAAATATCACTTTATTTGTGCAATAGAAACGCAAGGCGACGTTTCAATGACTAAGTCATCATCATGAGTTACAGTCCAGTGTCAGTAGGGTTTGTGTGTATCTAACATAACAAGTAAAGATTAATTAAAACATAATTATCCACAAATATCACTTTATTTGTGCAATAGAAACGCAAGGCGACGTTTCAATGACTAAGTCATCATCATGAGTTACAGTCCAGTGTCAGTAGGGTTTGTGTGTATCTAACATAACAAGTAAAGATTAATTAAAACATAATTATCCACAAATAACACTTTATTTGTGTAATAGAAATACAAGGCGACGTTTCAAGGACTAAGTCATCATCATAAGTTACAGTCCAGTGTCAGTAGGGTTTGTGTGTATCTAACATAACAAGTAAAGATTAATTAAAACATAATTATCCACAAATATCACTTTATTTGTGCAATAGAAACGCAAGGCGACGTTTCAAGGACTAAGTCATCATCATAAGTTACAGTCCAGTGTCAGTAGGGTTTGTGTGTATCTAACATAACAAGTAAAGATTAATTAAAACATAATTATCCAC
Organism: Aphrophora alni; assembly: GCA_963513935.1. NCBI lineage: Eukaryota > Metazoa > Arthropoda > Insecta > Hemiptera > Aphrophoridae > Aphrophora > Aphrophora alni. The sequence continues at coordinate 13,687,068 of OY740765.1, read as the reverse complement.
AAATAACACTTTATTTGTGTAATAGAAATGCAAGGCGAGGTTTCAATGACTAAGTCATCATCATAAGTTACAGTCCAGTGTCAGTAGGGTTTGTGTGTATCTAACATAACAAGTAAAGATTAATTAAAACATAATTATCCACAAATAACACTTTATTTGTGTAATAGAAATGCAAGGCGACGTTTCAATGACTAAGTCATCATCATAAGTTACAGTCCAGTGTCAGTAGGGTTTGTGTGTATCTAACATAACAAGTAAAGATTAATTAAAACATAATTATCCACAAATAACACTTTATTTGTGTAATAGAAATACAAGGCGACGTTTCAATGACTAAGTCATCATCATAAGTTACAGTCCAGTGTCAGTAGGGTTTGTGTGTATCTAACATAACAAGTAAAGATTAATTAAAACATAATTATCCACAATTAACACTTTATTTGTTGTAATAGAAATGCAAGGCGACGTTTCAATGACTAAGTCATCATCATAAGTTACAGTCCAGTGTCAGTAGGGTTTGTGTGTATCTAACATAACAAGTAAAGATTAATTAAAACATAATTATCCACAAATAACACTTTATTTGTGTAATAGAAATGCAAGGCGACGTTTCAATGACTAAGTCATCATCATAAGTTACAGTCCAGTGTCAGTAGGGTTTGTGTGTATCTAACATAACAAGTAAAGATTAATTAAAACATAATTATCCACAAATAACACTTTATTTGTTGTAATAGAAATGCAAGGCGACGTTTCAATGACTAAGTCATCATCATAAGTTACAGTCCAGTGTCAGTAGGGTTTGTGTGTATCTAACATAACAAGTAAAGATTAATTAAAACATAATTATCCACAAATAACACTTTATTTGTTGTAATAGAAATGCAAGGCGACGTTTCAATGACTAAGTCATCATCATAAGTTACAGTCCAGTGTCAGTAGGGTTTGTGTGTATCTAACATAACAAGTAAAGATTAATTAAAACATAATTATCCACAAATAACACTTTATTTGTGTAATAGAAATGCAAGGCGACGTTTCAATGACTAAGTCATCATCATAAGTTACAGTCCAGTGTCAGTAGGGTTTGTGTGTATCTAACATAACAAGTAAAGATTAATTAAAACATAATTATCCACAAATAACACTTTATTTGTGTAATAGATATACAAGGCGACGTTTCAATGACTAAGTCATCATCATAAGTTACAGTCTAGTGTCAGTAGGGTTTGTGTGTATCTAACATAACAAGTAAAGATTAATTAAAACATAATTATCCACAAATAACACTTTATTTGTGTAATAGATATACAAGGCGACGTTTCAATGACTAAGTCATCATCATAAGTTACAGTCTAGTGTCAGTAGGGTTTGTGTGTATCTAACATAACAAGTAAAGATTAATTAAAACATAATTATCCACAAATAACACTTTATTTGTGTAATAGAAATGCAAGGCGACGTTTCAATGACTAAGTCATCATCATAAGTTACAGTCCAGTGTCAGTAGGGTTTGTGTGTATCTAACATAACAAGTAAAGATTAATTAAAACATAATTATCCACAAATAACACTTTATTTGTGTAATAGATATACAAGGCGACGTTTCAATGACTAAGTCATCATCATAAGTTACAGTCTAGTGTCAGTAGGGTTTGTGTGTATCTAACATAACAAGTAAAGATTAATTAAAACATAATTATCCACAAATAACACTTTATTTGTGTAATAGAAATGCAAGGCGACGTTTCAATGACTAAGTCATCATCATAAGTTACAGTCCAGTGTCAGTAGGGTTTGTGTGTATCTAACATAACAAGTAAAGATTAATTAAAACATAATTATCCACAAATAACACTTTATTTGTGTAATAGATATACAAGGCGACGTTTCAATGACTAAGTCATCATCATAAGTTACAGTCTAGTGTCAGTAGGGTTTGTGTGTATCTAACATAACAAGTAAAGATTAATTAAAACATAATTATCCACAAATAACACTTTATTTGTGTAATAGATATACAAGGCGACGTTTCAATGACTAAGTCATCATCATAAGTTACAGTCTAGTGTCAGTAGGGTTTGTGTGTATCTAACATAACAAGTAAAGATTAATGAAAACATAATTATCCACAAATAACACTTTATTTGTGTAATAGAAATGCAAGGCGACGTTTCAATGACTCAGTCATCATCATAAGTTACAGTCCAGTGTCAGTAGGGTTTGTGTGTATCTAACATAACAAGTAAAGATTAATTAAAACATAATTATCCACAAATAACACTTTATTTGTGTAATAGAAATGCAAGGCGACGTTTCAATGACTAAGTCATCATCATAAGTTACAGTCCAGTGTCAGTAGGGTTTGTGTGTATCTAACATAACAAGTAAAGATTAATTAAAACATAATTATCCACAAATATCACTTTATTTGTTGTAATAGAAATGCAAGGCGACGTTTCAATGATTAAGTCATCATCATAAGTTACAGTCCAGTGTCAGTAGTGTTTGTGTGTATCTAACATAACAAGTAAAGATTAATTAAAACATAATTATCCACAAATAACACTTTATTTGTTGTAATAGATATACAAGGCGACGTTTCAATGACTAAGTCATCATCATAAGTTACAGTCCAGTGTCAGTAGAGATTGTGTGTATCTAACATAACAAGTAAAGATTAATTAAAACATAATTATCCACAAATATCACTTTATTTGTTGTAATAGAAATGCAAGGCGACGTTTCAATGATTAAGTCATCATCATAAGTTACAGTCCAGTGTCAGTAGTGTTTGTGTGTATCTAACATAACAAGTAAAGATTAATTAAAACATAATTATCCACAAATAACACTTTATTTGTTGTAATAGATATACAAGGCGACGTTTCAATGACTAAGTCATCATCATAAGTTACAGTCCAGTGTCAGTAGAGATTGTGTGTATCTAACATAACAAGTAAAGATTAATTAAAACATAATTATACACAAATAACACTTTATTTGTTGTAATAGAAATACAAGGCGACGTTTCAATGACTAAGTCATCATCATAAGTTACAGTCCATTGTCAGTATATCACTCTTAGGGGCTCACTTATGGTAGAAATCCCTAGAGAGCTGGATCAACACCTTTTTCATGTAGACTTGTGTTAATTTTCTCACTTTCGTCTTTCCTATTGATCGGGTCTCTCTTGTTCTTTTCCGACAGTGACGCTATTGGAGTTTTCCATGGCTAGAAACTTAAATTTCATTTACTTTTCTTCCTAATGAGTTATAGGCTTTTCACCTTTAAGCAACAAGGGAGCAAAATATAAGTATATTAGTCTCGATTTCACTAGTCCACTATCTGCTTGTCAGTCATTAATCCAGATAGGTAATCTGTACGCCTTAAATATTTTTCACGTTTTAGTTTTACAACTTTAACTTAAACAAAATGTTCAAATCTATGTAGACCTTATCAAACCTTAAGAACAAGGCCAAGAAAGTTCCCAGAGAAGCTGCAATCAAATATCTCGCTTAAACCTAGATATCGTTAAACCTCCGCTACTTGCCTGGGCGTAAAGTTACTTTTAACACTGAAGTTTATACGTGGCAATGTTGTTTTTTAGATAATAGAGAGTTCTGTAGAGAAAAGATGGTGTGTGTGTGTGATTTGACTAATCAATAAAGTTTCGAATTAAGGATGAGCGGTTCCATTTAGCTCTCTGGAATATTATTTTCTTATCGAAGTTTAATATTCGGCAATCAAACTATAAATTGTTGAAAACTTAAGTTTTAAATTGTCCTTCCTAATGTTATGAAGAGGAGAGACGTAAGCTTGTCGTTATCAGTAAAATAGCAGATGATTTTCTAAGTACTTCTCCATGTTGTACTATGCAATCCATAAGGAATATAAAATACATTCTCAACTTCATTATGAGGCGTATTGGATTGAACCTAAAATCCAAAATTAATTGTGACGAGAATACAAACTTTTCCGACCTTTCTGTCTGACATAAAATCAATAATAAAATAATTAAAGTAACAACCTTCCATTTTCCATCTGCATTGAATTAATCAAATTGAAAAGGTTTTGGCATACCCCTTTTCAGACATCTGTGTGGTGTGTGTGTGTGTGCGCGCGTGTGTGCGCGCGTGTGCGCGTGTGCGTGTAAATGTGCGCATATGCGTCTGTGCGACTATGCGTCTATGCGTATATGCGTCTATGCGTCTATGCGTCTATGCGTCTATGCGTATCTGTGTATATGTGTGCGTGTGAATTTTTTAATTGATTTGATAACTCATTATTATATGAGATAAAACTCAATATGTTGATTTCTCATAATCACTTCTAACGATTTTGGTAAAATATTGCTCAAATCCCCCAAACAAAAAAAAATCGACAATGGAGCTGTTATAAAAAACATTTTCCTAAATCGGCAATAGGCTACCAATTTTGTTTAAATTTTGATGAAATCTATGAATAACCCACACCAGATGCAAAATTACGAATATCCAAGTGAAGCAAATTTAAACATTATTTAAATGTATATATATATATATATATATATATATATATATATATTTAAAAAAAATTTATATAGTTTAGACTTGTTTTGTTTTCAATTTAGTTGCTTTAAAATGCCTAACGGCGAAACATATGTCGCAATTAAAGCTATTTTGTGGAATTAAATAATCGTCTCATTATTTCCAGTATAAATATTGTTTAAAATAATTTAAGACAGCGTCCGTTGTTGATTTTAACTTATTTATCGAACTCAGGAAAATTGTGTTGCAACGATATGAGAAAGTCCATGCAATATATTGCACCGTTTATTTAACAAATGTCCAAACTACAGTCTATCACGGGAGAAAAAAAATGTCTTTAACCACATTTGGATTCACAGATATTATGTCCTACATACAAACCTTCCTCTAAGTATAACAAACATGGATAACATTGGTTGGATTCCTAATCCTTCTAGAGTCTGAGTCCGTAGGGAATAATAGTAAATTGAGTTTAATGATTGGGTTGTATAATGGTGTACGCCAAAGTGTAATGTAATTAGAGTCCGACAGGGTTTGCACTTCCTATGTCGAAGACCATTGTTTAGCAATAGCCATGAAGTTGTAGTCAATATATTGTTGTACAGTATATCCAACAGACCACATATTAAGCCTTTATAAGTCTATTACTCTGATGACTATCTTCTTACAAGGAAATACAAGAAGAACAAGAAAGAAGAAAACAAACAAACAGACTCAATTACCAAATAACTCTCGCATGCATGTCATAAATCACCCAAATACATACCACAATAGCTCACAAAAATTTGTCGTAACCATCCAATAAGAAAAATACTTAAAACTTAAATGTATATCATTAATAAAATATAAAAAACACACATGTTAATTAATGTGTAATTTTTAATAATGAAAACTATAGTTTCAAAAATAAAAATAAAAAATTCTTGTATATGTGCATTAAATTTCTAGTAAATCTCCTAAACAATGAGTCACAACTAACTTCCATGCACGACTCAGAAGAACTGTAACCAAACTCAACACTAAACTTTCAAAATCACCAAATAGACCAATTAATTTTATGTTACTAATTTACAAAATGGATAAAAAAAACTTTTAAGTAAAAACTTTTGGTATTTTTCTTCTTCATATTGGTAATACATTTTCAATAAAAACTAAAAGCACGGCCGATGCACCAATCGGGTTATAAATTAAATGATTTAGGCAAACAGTGATTCAGTGCTGAAATTGTTAGTATTGACACTATCTTTAGTTTAGTATTATATACAAGGTTATTCAAAAAGAAATTGACACTATTCTACATCAATGAAATTGAAAGTACATAATTTATACTGGTCATGTTGGCATTACTGGGCAGCTAATAAACTAAAGTTTTATTTTAACAGATGATTGTTGGAACATTGTTTCAAGACTACTGTTGATTTTGTTTATTTAAAAATAGGTAATAGTAGCGTTAACACTTTTTGTGCGCTTCATCTAGGGAAAACTCGATCAGTTACTTTAGTTCAAAGCAGTTTTAGGACGCGTTTTAAAAAAACCCCAACACCTAGGTAGTATATTTATGGGTGGCACAATAAATTCAAAAATACAGGTTGTTTGTGCAAATCGAAAAGTACTTGGAGGCCATCGCTGGAAGAAATCGTGTGCAACAGGTTCGAGCTTCTATCCTGCGTAGTCCAAAAAAGTAAACGTCCAGGGTAAGTGTAGAACTTAAATTCCACAGCCAACTGTTTGGAGGATTTTGAGAAAACGTCTAAACAGGCTACAGCTGTTGCAAACATTACGTGTTGATGTTAAGGAGAAACGTTTAGCGTTCAGTATGAAGATCCAGACACCAATGGATTCATTGATCGACTAATCTTTTGTGACGAATCAACGTTTCATATTAGTGGAAAGGTTAACAAACACAAGGTGTGTATCTGGGGAACAGAAAATCCTAGAGTAATTGTTGAACATGAGAGGGATTCTCCTAAGCTAAACGTCTTTTGTGCTGTATCAAAGCAAAATATATACGGGCCTTTCTTCTTTCAAGAAAGAATGGTCAGAGGCTCATCCTACTTGGACATGCTGAATGAATGGCTTATTCCTCAACTAGAGGAAGACAGTGATGACTATATATTTGTTCAAGATGGAGCTCCACAGCATTGGCAAAATGATGTCAGAGAATACCTTGATGTACAATTACCGGATCGCTGGATTAGTCGTGCAACTGACAACAATATGCCACTCATGCTTTGTCCACCTCGCAGTCCAGACTTGACCCCATGCGACTTCTTTCTGTGGGGTTACATTAAAGATCAAGTTTTTATTCCCCCACCACTCTTGGAATTAAGGCAGCGCCTAACAAGAGCTATAGAGAGTGTTGACGTCGATACCCTTAACAGAGTCTGGTCAAAACTTGACTATCGAATTAATCTCTGCCGTATAACCAGCGGGGCTCATATAACACTGTAATATATATATAGTGGTTGCTCACTAAATGGCTAAGGGTTTTAAAAAGTGCTAAGGGTTTTCTACGATTAACCCTGGTTTTCCTGTCTAATGGTCTAAAAACTCTCTCGAAAAGGTGACTGTGATTTCAAGACTTTTATAGTGTCATCTTAAGGTTCCACAATTATTGTCAATTCTCTCCATGGAGGTCGTTACATAAAACACAACACTAGTAATATCTGTTGTAACAACCTCCATGGAGAGAATTGACGATTGTGCAGCGTGAAGATGACACAATGAAAGTCTTGAAACCAGGGTCACCTTTACGAAGTGTGATTTTAAACCACTAGACAGGAAAAATAGAGTAAATTAGATTAAAATTAAATAGATCAGATAGATATGAACTCAAAACAAACAAGGAAACTGGATGAAATGTAATTGAGCGATTTAAATATACCACTAACATTCTCCACGCCCATCTACAAAACTTAAAAAAAAAATAAATACATTTTTTAAACGCATTTGTTTAAAAAAAAAGAAACAAATACAGATAGAAACAAAAACACTTAGTACAAAGTACTAATTCAAATTTAAAATACAAAGAACACTGTGGGCGCTCCTAAAATTAATAATCATAATTTAAAATTCTAAGCACTCACACTTTACTTTAATACTTTGTAACAAGTGTGCGTTTTTTGTTTTGTTTTTTATCTTTATTTCCTTTTTTAGAAAAGTTGGTTTAATTTAATTTTTTTTCTTTCTATTTTATAGTTATAAACAAATTTGTTATTTTTCAATTCGTTGGGCAAATGTCAACGTTGCAACTTGCTATCATTGCTTCGTACAAACTTCACAGATTTTGTCACAAAATTTGTTGATTACCTTTTTGAACGCCTTTTAGTAATTTTTTGTTTTTAATTTTGCTTGATATTTATTTATTTCTTTAAAAAGAAATCGAGTTTTTTTTCCGTCTGTTGTTCAGAGCGTAAAGCGCTTTTGATTAAAATCAAGTTTGTACTAATTGCGGTCAAAATTCATTTTTGGTTTTTTCTCAGAACCGAAATTTTATTTACTTGCGATTTTGCGTATCCGAGACACATTGCAGCTTCATGGCCGATTGTTTGTTTTTTACCGATAAATCACGACCTGACATTTTTTGAAAGATAGTGACCAATACGGTCTGTACGAGTACTTATAGTATTATCAATGGGGGGGGGGGGGTACTGAACGAAGAGTCGCCTTACTCTAACGCACGCGCCATCACACACAGGCGCGCAGAGTATTAGGACTGCCCGGTACCTGCCGTGGGCCACCCGCCTGAGTTGCCTACTGTGCTTCACTTGATCAAACTTTCATTTATTTAATTTGATATTTTAAATTAAACTCTGTAGTATATTTTTATTCTACACTTTCATTACAAGAAAAATTATACCAACCAAACAATGTATAATTTACTTTATAGCGTCCAAAATCAACAATGTTTGCTACAAAATGAATGACAGTGTGATGACTAATAGGTGTGAATAAACAATACTATCCTATATCTTTATGGAAAAATATTAACGTTTCGATTTTAATGAAACAAAAGAGCACAATATAATAATAATAGTATAAAACATAATTTTTGGCTACTGATGTTTCAATAAACTCATGCGTTACTGAGTCTCTCCATTACCCATCTCGTTCAGTAGTTAAACAAAACATGTGTAAAATAAAACAATCGAAGTTAAATGTCGTGGACAATCTTTTAAAGAAGTTTAAAAACAAACAGAATAGATTATAGATGCAAATGTGTTTGAGAAAATAACGAAGGGACGGAAAGTAAGCCACATTAGAAACACAGCAAATCATTCTATAACTTCTTAAAGTAAAGCTGCAAACCTATATCCTACATTGCTGACAAAACACAAGATATTCCAAAAGGTTTCAATCACAATGATTTTCTGGTTTGTTTTGGAGGTACCAAACTAAGAATCAATCGTTGGACAGGATTCTTCCAGTTTCTTTTCAAACCAATATTGTATTTCAATTCTAATTATTACAATTGCAAGTCCTCCAAGCAGCATGTTTAAAAAAAATGTAGTGAACCAAGTAGTTGAGCATTCATAAAATCCAGTGTTAACAAAAACATAAATTTAAATTTTATAAACAATAAAGTGTTATCACGTTATTTGACACAAAGTTGGCATTTGAATAAAGATGGGAAATTATTAAATTTTAAAAACAATTAGTGTTAACACACTATTTCACACAAAGTGGGCATTTGAATAAAAATGAGAGATTATTAAATTTTAAAAACAATTGGTGTTATCACGCTATTGCACACAAAGTGGGCATTTGAATAAAAATGAGAGATTATTAAATTTTAAAAACAATTAGTGTTATCACGCTATTGCACACAAAGTGGGCATTTGGATAACAATGAGAGATTAATAAATTTTTAAAATAAGTAGTGTTATCACGCTATTGCACACAAAGTGGGCATTTGGATAACAATGAGAGATTAATAAATTTTAAAAACAATTAGTGTTATCACGCTATTGCACACAAAGTGGGCATTTGAATAAAAATGAGAGATTATTAAATTTTAAAAACAATTGGTGTTATCACGCTATTGCACACAAAGTGGGCATTTGAATAAAAATGAGAGATTATTAATTTTTTAAAATAATTAGTGTTATCAAGCTATTTCACACAAAGTGGGCATTTGAATAAAAATGAGAGATTATTAAATTTTAAAAACAATTGGTGTTATCACGCTATTGCACACAAAGTGGGCATTTGAATAAAAATGAGAGATTATTAATTTTTTAAAATAATAAGTGTTACCACGCTATTTGACACAAAGTGAGCATTTGAATAAAAATGAGAGATTATTAAATTTTAAAAACAATTGGTGTTATCACGCTATTGCACACAAAGTGGGCATTTGAATAAAAATGAGAGATTATTAATTTTTTAAAATAATAAGTGTTACCACGCTATTTGACACAAAGTGAGCATTTGAATAAAAATGAGAGATTATTAAATTTTAAAAACAATTGGTGTTATCACGCTATTGCACACAAAGTGGGCATTTGAATAAAAATGAGAGATTATTAATTTTTTTAAATAATTAGTGTTATCAAGCTATTTCACACAAAGTGGGCATTTGAATAAAAATGAGGGATTATTAAATTTTATAAACAATAAGTGTTATCACGCTATTTGACGCAAAGTGGGCATTTGAATAAAGATGGGAAATTAATGATTTGTGAAAGGTTGACTGAACTGATTAATCATAAAACAAATACAGCTAGGAAGAAAACTGCCCTGGATGGATGGTTGGACACGACTAAGAACCACAGGACAAGACAACCTGACTGAAGGCGTGAGTGATGTCCAACAATGTAGGAAGAAGACAACTTCCCTTGAAAGATGGATGATGTCTGGAAAAATCCACTGCGTTCCAAATGACCATACACCACTTCAAATAAAGCTTTCTATAGAAACTTTCTCAGAAGTTTTAAATAATATGTCTTTATATATAGAACACACAATATACCACGAATAAAATAGACATTTTAAACTTGTTTAGTTCTGAACAGTATATTGATGTTCGGTGACAACCGAGACTGCATTTAAAGAAGACAATATTGATAGTTTTTACATATATTGGCAAATAGTTTTTGTAGACAAACAGGAAATAGAGGAGGTGTGATATATGTATTACAAACTCGATACCTTATAAAAATTTGTATACATGTAATCACATTTTTTTTTAGATTCTAACTCTGAGTTAGTGGTATCTAAACTGAAATATAAATCTTGAACTTTAGTTATTTTAGGATTCTATAGAGCTCTTTAAAGAAAACACATTTTTTTTTGGTCATCTTGAAGAAGTAATTATAGTCTTTCAAATATAACGTTTTAATTTGTGGGGATTGGATGTTTTGAAGGACCATAGTATAATGTAAATAGATTAAGGGGTGTGTCAACCACATACGGCTTAAAGCCACTAGAGTAACTGAATTCTCTGCAACCACAATAGACAATGCTATTTCAAATAATCCTCCAAATCGTATCATGATGGAGATTGTTCAGTCCGGTATCACAGAGCACTATGTCAAGGGAATTGTGTTATAGATTTTGGCCCGACGCATGTTTCCCAAATCAATGAAGGCAGAAATCTATATCCTGGCAATATAAAACTTTTAAAATATCTTATGCGTAGTGAAAATTAGGATAAGTTGAATCATATTAACAAAAAGGAGAATAAATTTGATTATTTATTCTTGTTCTTTTTAAATATATCCAATGAAATCAATACAAACCAATATGAATAAGAAAATTAATAATCAATTAATAACCAAAGGAATTCTAGTTTCCGGGAAAATATTTTAAACTATATTATGAATCTACAAGACTATAAACGATCAATTATTTAAGGATTTTTACCAAAAATATAGAAAGATTTATAGAAGAGTTGTGTTAAATCTTATGAAATCAATAAAACAAAATTTTAAATTTCAAATAAGGTTACCAAACATTTTTGGACATTATAAATAGTTTGAAAACTTTAAAAAGTAAAAAAAATGGTAACAGATTTGAAATAAGCTGTAAATATGTTGCGATTCCAATTCAGTTTTAAACACTTTTAATCATTTCATTATCAAAATTGCAGCATCAGGAAATACAAATGTATCAGGTGTTATAGAGAGTCAAGCGCCAACATCCATAACACCAGTGTCGATGTGTTTTCACCAGTGTCGGGAAAGGAGACCATTGAGGTTTTAAGGCAATTAAAGTCAAAACATTCTTCTGATATCGATGTAGTCTCTCCACCTGGATCCAGAAATATTCAAAATAACTTGTAGAACCCATTCGTATTTTAATAATTTTTTTCCCCCAGTAAATTGAAAAGCGAAAAATTTATCCAATTATTTATAAAGGGTGAGAAACTTGATAATAATTATTGTAGATCTATTTCCTTACCAACGGTGTTCAGTAAACGTATTTGAGAAGATTTTCTTATCAGGCTGATGGGTTTCTTGAAAAGTATCATATTTTCTCAAACAGTTTGCATTTCTAAAAGGAAAATGAAGAACTGATGCAATGGTGAAATTGATTTACGATATTGTTCAAGGTGAAAAGGTTATAGTGTTTTGCTCGATCTGTCCAAGGCTTTCGACTCAGTAGATTTTAAATTAATGCTGAAGAAACTTGAGCAGATTTTAGTGAGTTTATTTATCAAATAAACTCCGTACATTGGGGTCCCGCAAGACTCAGTCTTAAGACCGATCTTTTTCTTTTATATGTGATTTATGTTCATGTATCTGTATTGATAATTAGCTTCAGTATGCAGTTGACACAACTATTAACATAAGAGCAAAATATATTCAAATGTATGAATTAAAAAAATATATTATTAAAATAAACTCTGCATGTCAGTACTTTACAGAAAAAAAAAACTGTCAATCTAAACAAAACTAAATTTAAATCAAAGAAGTGCTGAACTCAGACCAACTGTTATGTTAAGTGATAATAAAATAGAAGAGGTTAGTTCTGCTAAGTTTGATCTTTGATAACAGACTAACTTGAATGTCATGTAGACAGTATTTACAAATCTATGCTCTCTGAGATTTTTATACTAAGAAATCTTAGAAATTACTCTAATTTTGTATAAAGTTAACAACCTACTATATTAAATGTTGAGCTTGACTTATGAGAAAAATTATACAGTATAACCAACACACAGAACACAATTCTCACAAAAAATACGCCTAAGTATCAGACGCGTTTCAACGACAAGATCGTCCTCTTCAGTGTGTTCTGTGTGTAGGTTATACTGTAACCTACTATAAGCATATACATCCTCACTTGAACTATGAAATCATACTATGGGGTGATTCATTAGTTCACCAAATGAAAAGGCTCTTTACATAACAAAAGAGTACAGCTAGTGGGAGGTATAAATCTAGCGACTTGTAGACATCTTATCGGGAGATGGGATTATTGACAATTCCTAAGTCAATTTTAAATTAAACACAAGTGTCATAATACTCTGAATAAGGACGTATATATTTATTATTCAGAAACTACTTAAGTTATGCCAGCACAGGCTTAGGAAGCATAAAAAGCTACCATCGCAAACAGGTAATAAATAAACTCCCAGTCAGCTTAAAGAGAATTCATAACTACAATACATAAGACGACTTTTATTAACCGGATCCTTTTATACAGTGGAGGACTTCATCAAATAGAAGTACTCTTCCTGTGGCTCTGTACAGAGATGAATGTCTTAAGATTTTTTGTTTTTGATATTGATTTTTAATAGTTTTAATGTTGTTGTTTTTTGAGTTTATTAGGAGCATCTTGATTGGCTGTAATGACTTACCTTTATTGTGTTTATAAATTAAGAAATTGTACTGAAACGTTGATTTTAGATTTCAATATAGTTAAGAGGTTGTCCTCAGTCCGTACCGAACACTGTCGGCTTCGTCAGGCCCGCACTAACACATAAACACCTAACACAACACAACACTAACACATATAAAATCAGAGTATGACTTATCGTACATAAATAATAAAATTGTTTGTGGCTACATTATAGGTCTTATTTGTCCAGCTGCAGTATGGTACTGGATCTATACAGCAGTTATCAGTATGATACTGATAATTAAGTTTAGTTGAAATGAAGTGTAGACATGTTTGCTATGTTTATTTAATTTTAATTTTTGTTATTATATCATATATAGGGTTGGAAGAAAAGTTCAGTTTGTCATTTAACATGTTGTCTGGGTTGTTCTTATATTCTGTATATATTTGGAATTCTTCTAATATATCCATTGTTATGCCTTTATTAGTTTCGTGTAATGTTTGCAAATTTGTGTTTATGTCCGTGTAAGTGTGGTCCTCATTAATTAGGTGTTCAGCATAATTCGATTTTTGTCTGTCTGTTGTTGTATTTTTATGGCTAGGTAAGGCTAGGTAAACATGGCTAGGTTTATGGTTCCTTGAATCTAGTCTTTAACGAGCGCCCTGTTTGTCCTATATACAGCGTGAGTCAAAAGTATGGATACACCCTGTTAGATTTTAAATGGATAAAGATAGAAAAATGAAACTCAGAACACCTTTCTAGGAAATAAAAGTGAACTTTTTAGTCACTATTACAACTTTTCCCATTTCCCCAAAATGGGATTTTTGGGGGGCAGCTCAAAATTTTTAAATATAAAGACCCATCAAGTGACACCTCATTTTAATGTCCTTGATTAAAGAAGAAGAACAGTGGAAACTAGAGCTTTCTATCTCAACCCAGTACAAAATGGCAGCTCATTGAAATTAAGTAAAACTTCATTGAGGCAAAATATGAACATCCACATTCAGGTGGTAAATAACCCCAATAGACAACCAATGAGATGCCATTTTGTACTGGGTTGAGATAGAAAGCTCTAGTTTCCACTGTTCTTCTTCTTTAATCAAGGACTTTAAAATGATGTGTTACTTATTGGGTCTTTATATTTAAAAATTTTGAGCTGCCCCCCCCCCCCCAAATCCCATTTTGGGGAAATGAGCAAAGTTGTAATAGTGACTAAAACGTTCACTTTTATTTCCTAGAAAGGTGTTCTGAGTTTCATTTTTCTATCTTTATCCATTTAAAATTTACTAGGGTGTATCCATACTTTTGACTCACACTGTATATCTTGTCAAAGTTGTTACAGGAAAGTTTATAATGCGGGCCTGACGAAGCCGACAGTGTTCGGCGAAACAGCGCTGTAGCCATAACTATACTACGGACTGAGGACAACCTCTAAGGTAATTAACTATATTATATATTAAACAGTCCAAGTCAACACATTATACTTTAGATTTTAATAACGATTTTAGATTTTAGTGTTCATTTCATATTTTCAAATATTATTTTACATTTTTTGGCTCGTGCTGAACAAAACACGTTTGATATTAACATTATAATATAAGTAACAATAAAACATAACAATTGTTTAATATAGATTATTATCAAAACCTGATTTACTTTTTCGTACATGCTTAGTATTTATAGAGTTATGTAATGGGTAAGAAATCGATGTCTAGTTTTTGCGAATGTATCCATTTTCAGGTCCTCTGCTGGATACAAACAAGTGGTTTTTGGAATGACACCCATGAACATAGTTTGGCAACATCTCGGGATAATGAAGTTCGAGGGCAGCTGACATAATGAAAAACACACAATTCTGATTTTCTCAAAATCAACCCTAATTATTATGATAACATTTTGGTCAAGTGAACCCTATAGGAACCTAAACAAAACGTATTGGTCACAATATCTCTAACAGTTATAGTAATTGTTACAAAAGATGTAATTTCTTAATTTGATCAATAAGCTTTACCGATTTTAGTTCAAATATTAATGACCTAATTCGGTGTGCAACATCGCAAGAAAGCCAATATTATGGTTTAGGAATAACTGACAAAACATAAATTAAATTTTAATCGCCGGCGTTAAAAAATCAATTTAAATTAACCGATTTAAGATTAGCACGCGTTTATGACACAGTCAAAGCAAGTTACATAATATTATGAGACATATCCAAATGATAAATTTCTATTTTTATTTTTGGATTTGTTAGTAGAGAGAAGACTTTGTTTTATCCACAAACACACAAGTCAGTCGGTCTCTAAATATTTTAGACTTTAAATTTACATAATATTATGAGACATATCCAAATGATAAATTTCTATTTTTATTTTTGGTATTGTTAGTAGAGAGAAGACTTTGTTTTATCCACAAACACACAAGTCAGTCGGTCTCTAAATATTTTAGACTTTAAATTTACATAATATTATGAGACATATCCAAATGATAAATTTCTATTTTTATTTTTGGATTTGTTAGTAGAGAGAAGACTTTGTTTTATCCACAAACACACAAGTCAGTCGGTCTCTAAATATTTTAGGCTTTAAATTTACATAATATTATGAGATATATCCAAATGATAAATTTCTATTTTTATTTTTGGATTTGTTAGTAGAGAGAAGACTTTGTTTTATCCACAAACACACAAGTCAGTCGGTCTCTAAATATTTTAGACTTTAAATTTACATAATATTATGAGACATATCCAAATGATAAATTTCTATTTTTATTTTTGGATTTGTTAGTAGAGAGAAGACTTTGTTTTATTCAAAAACACACAAGTCAGTCGGTCTCTAAATATTTTAGGCTTTAAATTTAGATAATATTATGAGACATATCCAAATGATAAATTTCTATTTTTATTTTTGGTATTGTTAGTAGAGAGAAGACTTTGTTTTATCCACAAACACACAAGTCAGTCGGTTTCTAAATATTTTATACTTTAAATTTAGATAATATTATGAGACATATCCAAATGATAAATTTCTATTTTTATTTTTGGATTTGTTAGTAGAGAGAAGACTTTGTTTTATCCACAAACACACAAGTCAGTCGGTTTCTAAATATTTTAGACTTTTAATTTAGCTAATATTATGAGACATATCCAAATGATAAATTTCTATTTTTATTTTTGGATTTGTTAGTAGAGAGAAGACTTTGTTTTATCCACAAACACACAAGTCAGTCGTTTTCTAAATATTTTATACTTTAAATTTAGATAATATTATGAGACATATCCAAATGATAAATTTCTATTTTTATTTTTGGATTTGTTAGTAGAGAGAAGACTTTGTTTTATCCACAAACACACAAGTCAGTCGTTTTCTAAATATTTTATACTTTAAATTTAGATAATATTATGAGACATATCCAAATGATAAATTTCTATTTTTATTTTTGGATTTGTTAGTAGAGAGAAGACTTTGTTTTATCCACAAACACACAAGTCAGTCGGTCTCTAAATATTTTAGACTTTAAATTTAGATAATATTATGAGACATATCCAAATGATAAATTTCTATTTTTATTTTTGGATTTGTTAGTAGAGAGAAGACTTTGTTTTATCCACAAACACACAAGTCAGTCGGTCTCTAAATATTTTAAGCTTTAAATTTAGATAATATTATGAGACATATCCAAATGATAAATTTCTATTTTTATTTTTGGATTTGTTAGTAGAGAGAAGACTTTGTTTTATCCACAAACACACAAGTCAGTCGGTCTCTAAATATTTTAAGCTTTAAATTTAGATAATATTATGAGACATATCCAAATGATAAATTTCTATTTTTATTTTTGGATTTGTTAGTAGAGAGAAGACTTTGTTTTATCCACAAACACACAAGTCAGTCGGTCTCTAAATATTTTAGGCTTTAAATTTACATAATATTATGAGACATATCCAAATGATAAATTTCTATTTTTATTTTTGGATTTGTTAGTAGAGAGAAGACTTTGTTTTATCCACAAACACACAAGTCAGTCGGTCTCTAAATATTTTAGGCTTTAAATTTACATAATATTATGAGACATATCCAAATGATAAATTTCTATTTTTATTTTTGGTATTGTTAGTAGAGAGAAGACTTTGTTTTATCCACAAACACACAAGTCAGTCGGTCCCTAAATATTTTAGGCTTCAAAGTTACATAACATTATGAGACATATCCAAATAATAAATTTCTATATTTGGGTATGTGAGTTAAGAGAAGACCTTGTTTTATAGACAATACACAAGCCAGTCGGTGCCCAAACCGTTCTTCTACAAACCAAAAATAATTTAAGGCTCATGCACATTAACAAGTGTAAAAATTATGGCTTTCATGAATTAATAATTAAATTTAAGTTCCAGTGATAGATTCTTAAAATAAGGGACAATAGGTTGTTCTCCATAAACCGGATAGCTTCTCCGTGGGTACACCCCCTATGTGGCTACAACATGTTGTTACTGTTTCTTTTGAGTGTAGTTTTCCTCATCACCTATGTAAATAGTTTTAGTTATTTTTACTCCTCAGACCTAGGTCTTGGATACGTCTACTATTAACTAACCTTTTTGATGTACAATTCGTAGTTTTGTTAATTTCAGACGATTTAAATTTTAATGTTGTAAATAATTTAAAATAGTAACACTCATCGAAATTAATATTGTCATCCATTGCACCATATTGTTAGTAGATTTATCTTTTTTTTCCGCTGAAGTCAAAACTATTTTTATTTATTTTTTTAATATGCTAGAACCTAATCTAGAATTCTAGCCAGCTTGACCAATATAAATTTTATACGATTTACACTATTGACCGAAGGTACTTGGTAGAACTCCATTTTAATGAAAAAACAAACACAATATTTAGTAAATTCTACAATTTTATTGAGTCTTGCCGACCATGGTTTCACCAGCAACGGTATTTACAATGCAGCTTATAACAAAGACTAAGAAAGATATTGAAAACTGACATATAATATTACAAAAAGAACAACAGTTACTTAGCTAGGGGGGGGGGGGAATCATGTGGTCATAAGGAAGACAATGGTTTTAAACAAACCATTGTGATAACTAAAACATGAAATGAATACTCTTGAATGAAATCCATCTAAATATCTTGTGAGTACATCACCGTCTATTGTAGTTCCATATATCTTGTTGTACTTATTATTTTCTCGTGATATTGTTAAGTGTAACTTGTCTTTTAAAACCTCAATCAGTGGATGAGACGATTTTTTCACCAAAATTTGTGTCGAAGTATCCACTTAATCATTGGTATTACGTGTAAATTTTCATAAGTAACATTGATGTTTATAGATGAACAAATTTCCGTGTAAATATTTTAAGATTTCTTCTTCAATTTTCAGACATATTGAAATTAAAAACTGGAGTCTTTCTTATATGAATCTCCATATGAGGACTTCACGACTAAAGTTACTATTTGGAGTTTTGGAGTTTTTATCTGTTGTTTCCAAAATTCTATGTATTTTTTAAATTTTTTAGTAAGGGGTAACTTAAAAACATCTTTAGAGAGGGTAACTTCTCACGAATCTAGGATACAAATTGGGTTTATGTAGGCTATCTTATGTGGTAACAATAAAACTAACTGTAAAACACTACATTTTTGAGGTTTTGGAACACCCTGTAATACGCAGTATGATTAGTTATTCCCCCCCCCCCCAAATGATCAGTGAACAGAGTCCTTTAAATTGAGGTGTCACTCGACCTACCTTTACGTTTGAAAATTGTCCAAAACGACCTCCACTCCCCCCCCCAAAAAAAACACTTTTGGGCATTTTTGAGATTTAAAAACTTTTTTACTAAATTATCTAGCGTCAAAATAGGGGGGTGTAAGTTAAAAAGAAGGCTGTAGCTCATTTGGTTCAGTCGCTATACATTGCGCACTGGTGGTCTGATTCACCTTATATAGTGGAGCGTGACTGGACAAACAAGCGTGATGCATTATTGATTGTTATGACGGCGCGTGACGGGACACGAGAGCGTGATGCGTTATGAATTGTTGTGATGACGGTGCGTGACGGGACACGGGAGAGTGATGTGTTATGAACTGTTGTAATGACGGTGCGTGGCGGGACACGGGAGAGTGATGTGTTATGGACTGTTGTGATGACGGTGCGTGACGGGACACGGGAGAGTGATGTGTTATGGACTGTTGTAATGACGGTGCGTGGCAGGACACGGGAGAGTGATGTGTTTTGGACTGTTGTAATGACGGTGCGTGACGGGACACAATATCGTGATGCGTTTGGATTGTTGTGATGACTGTGCGTGACGGGACACGAGAAAGTGATGCGTTGTGGATTGTTGTAATGGCGGTGCGTGACGGGACACGATAGAGTGATGCATTGTGGATTGTTGTAATGACGGTGCGTGACGGGACACGATAGAGAGGTGCGTTATGGATTGTTGTAATGACGGTGCGTGACGGGACACGATAGAGTGATGCGTTATGGATTGTTGTGATGACGGTGCGTGACGGGACAATAGAGCGTGGTGCGTTACTTCAATATATATTCTATTTGTTTATACAAGTTACGTCACGACATAGTGTTTAGGTTGTAGTTTATAAGTTGATGTTAGCATAAGTTTAACTGAGTAAGCGTAGTTAATAAGTAGCAGTAGAATCCTGAATACTTTAGTGTTTGTCAGAAGCTCACTCCGTACACTTCTAAATCTATATTACTTGTGACGAAAAACAATTATTGTTAAAGTTTAAATGAATATTAGATTATTAATAGTAATTAAATATTTTAATTAAAAAGAAAGTTCCTTCTTTAAAACCTAACGTTCCGGAAACGAAATGTAACTTACATTTTTTTAAAACAATTATTTAATTTTTGTTTACTATACTTGTTTAGAGCAAGACATTACTTTTTATAAATTCGAGTTTGCTCCTTTTTATTTAACTCTTTTTGTGAATATCACTATTTCTTGTTAGTGTACGCTTTGTCGGTCACTGTATTGGAAGGAAAGTTTGTTTTTATTTCAAAATGTTAATTCAACATGACATGCAATCGACGAGGTATGTGTTAAGGAAATCCATATTGTTCAGTCTAAGTCCACTTGAGGACCTCTTGTTCCTCCATAAATAAAGATTATTTATTGTTATTTTCCCGACAATTCATTCCATTACTGGTTTCACTTGAACAATGGCGAGAGAATTACACATCTCTCTACTTAAACCTCAAAGAAATAAATCTATTGGGAAAGGTCGTGAGATCTCTTCGGTAATAAAAACTTGGGGGTAATGTTTTCGCTATAAAAGTTTCTTTATTTCGTTAATCTTCAAATGGCCATGTGACATATACCAGATGCATTCTTTCTGTAAGGATTATTGTATAGGTAGTTTTAGTCCCCTATAGAAACAGTAATAAGAAACCGAGTATAATTTATAATTATAAGTTATACAAAAAATTTTTTCTTCTAAATTTTGTTGGTGTTCGCATTTTCTTTCTTTCTTTTTTGCCAATTAGAAACAGTAAAGAAATTTGGGTTATTATTTCTTTTAAATACACTTTAAATATTAATAATTAAGTAAATCCATTTAAAAGTCCCAACGTTCGCATGTATTTGCGACGAGGATGTGAAATAAAGAGCCAAATTGGGTGATTATCTAAGTTGCAGAACGTATTTGAAACCCGTCACACACACAAGCCAGCTTTAATGAGACTATAAATCACCAGAATCAAGGAGTAGAAAAACCGGTTAGATCTACAACTTATCTACGCTTGCCAAAATCGCTGTTGAGTTTGGAGCATCACATTATATCACTCATATTATTATATCTTTTTTTTCTGAAAAGACTAATAATTTGTTGAACAAAATTTTAAAATCTATAGATGAATTTATTACTTTTTTATTTTTGAATGGTGTCAAAGTTAAAAAATCGGGTAATTTTTTTTTTAAATGACTACGTGAATGTTAAATATCGTTGACGCATTCATAACCACACGAAAAACCAGGAAATTTTACACACACACAAACCTAAAAGATTATCAAATTCAGGCACACAAAAATAGCATAACTCCGTGAAAACCCATCAGAATTAATGTATGTATGCATTAATGGTTTTATTTAGTTTGTGCTATTTTAAAATTATCTTTAGTAATTTCATTGCATTTTTATAATCTGCAATTGAAATTACTTGCTATACATTCATTGAAATTTAAAATATTTAAATCAATATTTCACAGCATGTTCAAACTTCTTGAATTATTATTGACATAAAATGGGAACGGTTTAAGTATTTATTATTTCTTTTACCTTTTTTTTTTAATCCAGCTACTCTAAAATGGCAAGTTGAAAAAAATTGTAAATATTTTCGTAAAGTTAAAAATCTATTGATAATATTAGTTTTTGACTTAGGGGGAATGTGTATTTTATATTTATATTCAATAAATGTTTAAAATAGAATTGTTAGGTATCAGATACAAATCGATGTTAGACTCCCTATGCATTAAGTATAGTGAAAAGGAAGCAGGTGTACCCCTACAGGTTTAAACGTTACGGAATTTTGCCAGGACACCAATCGGTGGATTGCCGACGTCTCTGGCAGTAGTGCAACATTTCATTACTAACCAAACATATTGTGGTATATCAATCACAGGCTATGAAGTGTTAGAAAGTTACAGATATGTGTTAAATCAAGGTCAATTGTCGGTTGAAGAAGGAGGACAACTGGAGTTATATTTCAAATGAAAATATAAAAATACACTGTCAGAAGCGAGCCATAAATCGATTTTTAAAAAACTCAAAAGAAATCAAAACGGCACATTAAGCGGAAAGGTATGAGTGTCACTTAGGTTTTTAATTTTAAAAGTGAAAGTTTCTAGCATCGGCTAACTGATTTTAACGAACTTTAGTTTTTTAAAAAGGAAAATATCCCATATACAGCCTTAAAAAAACTTAATTTGAATTCGTCAATTGTTGCAAAATTTGAACATTTCATTTTGTCAGCATATTTGTCGATAGTAGGCCTTTATGTTGTTGTTATAATCTTTTTTTCCCCTCATCATTTGAACGTTTTGTGAATTAGTTCATAAGTGTAATTTTTAAAATTGTGTTGATTATTTATTATTAAGATTGTGGATGTTTTTGCTCGAATATTGAGCGAATTTTAAGGTAATTAGGAATACGAGCATCAATTTATCAACTTCTCAATAAATTATTAATCCTAATCCAAAGGTAATATCACAATATAATAACATGGATATAATGCAAGAACACTTACTTGAAAGAGTAATGTTTAAAGATGCTAAAATAAAAAAGATATTTTACTTTAACGAATATATACAGTCGACTCTCGCTAACTCGAACCTCGATAACTCGAAACCTTCGATATCTTGAATTATTTTCAATCCCCTTGGAAAAACCTGTATAAGTCCAAAAAATAACAATACATAACTCGAAATAATTTTACGGTTATATTTTACCTCTATAAGTCGAAGAGACACAAAACTTACCTCTATAACTCGAAGTTCAGTAGATAAGTCGAATTCAATTTGCACTTTACTTCCACAAGTCGAAGTTTACCTCTATATCTCGAGCAACGATGAGGATGCTCCTTCTGACGAAGAAAACAAGGAAGAGGAGCCAGCAGACATTACACCTAAAGAAGCCTAAAGCTGCAGTACGTACTTTATGTATGTTTTTAGAAAAAACCAGTGATACACCAGACAGTGTGTTTACTTAGATTGTTTCAATTGAAAATATGATTGACAAACGTGCTGCCAACAGTCTTAATCAGAAGAAGATTACGGACTTTTTTAATCTGTGAAATTAATATAAGGACTGTACTGTTTACCGTGTATGTACACGTATTTTATTATGTATGCTCTAAATACACCTGTTTTCTATTGATACAGTTAAAAGCTTAGTTTTTAGAGGGAATAAAGTACAGTACGGTACACTATTCTTTACCTCTGTAACTCGAATTTTTATTTGGAATACCTCTATATCTCGTTACCTCTGTAAGTCGAATTTAATCAACAATGACCTCTATAACTCGAACTATGCCTAAGTCGAACTACACGTAACTCGAAGAAAAATTGTAGTCCCATGAATTTCGAGTTAGCGAGAGTCGACTGTAGTAAGACGCTTTCAAACTGATTATAACAAAAATAAAATGAGTAAAAACAGTTCTTATATTTCACTACCTGAAATATCCCAAACACACTTGGGAACTTTTAAAAGACTCGAAAAGTCGGAACTTGAATGATCATCACATGTGACGAGACTTGGAAACGGAGACAATTGCTGTACTAGAAAACTAGAACATTTCCAAGAATGAAAATGGTCAGAAGAAGCAAGTCGAAGGTAAAGACAACGTTGTTGATTGGTTTTGATATTATTGACATGCCACACATGGGCGTACCCAGCGAGGGGCAGGGGGGCAGCTGCCCCCCTGGAAGCAAATAAATAAATCTTTATTATACATTTTGTTGCTGGAATTTAATACAATTCTTGTAATATTATTTTAGTAATCAATTGTATATTGAATGACCATGGCTTGCCCCCCCCCCCCCTAGTTTTGATCCTGGGTACGCCCTTGATGCCACGTTTAAATGGTTACCACCGAGTCAGATGTTAATCAACAGTTTTTCCTTCAGGTTCTAGCCAAGTTGATAGAACTAGTGAGGAAGGATCAGCCCGATTTGTAGAAGAACAATGATTGGATATTGTCTGTAAGGCAGTTTCTGAGCGATAACAAGCTCCGTGTAAGGTTTACCAATTTCCTAAGGTGAATCAGCGTGAAAGGAAATTCATTTTCTGATTGTGAACAAGGTAAAAAGAAAAACGCTGGAACTGCCGGTGAGGTCACGTGACAACCTGTCTACAGAAACAGAAAATTCGTAAGCAACTGTTGGGGGAGGCTGATTTGTTTAAGGAGAAGACCAAAAAATATAATATTGTAATAATATAGCACACTATTGTCACCATTATTGTTATTTAATAGCCATGCCACGTTAGTGTGAGAAAGAAGAAAATATAAGATTTATTTAACAAAACTGACGACCCACAAGACCGGAGAAAGTCATGCACAGTGTAAATTGTTTGATATTTCAAATTAGAATGTGTATCAATGTTTTGTTTGGTAAATAGTAAAACTAATTAGTTTATATTATCTTTAGTTGTATACTGTAACTAACTTGATCTGCAATTTTGCTGAGAATTGGCGACTCCAAATAAATACTTCTTAAAACGAAACGAAAGATTTGGTGTTAAATAATAAAACAGTTTTGTTTCTTTGTTCGGAAACACTGCTTACTAAATAAAACCACAGCTGACGTAAAAACTATTAACATTCAAATCAGGTGATTAAATCAACGATGTTGAACAGGAATGCCAATCACTTCAGCCTATAAGGGTCGTCACAGATCTTGACCGATGAATCGGCGCTACTAGCCCATTCTGAAACAGCGGTCCGCGCATCAGGCTATAATACGGCAAAACGGAGTAATCCAGAGCGGTGAGCGCGTTGTCGTTTACACGATCCTAGACATCTTGAGAATAATAAAACTATAATGAAACTTATATATGCCTTTTCTGCATGAATTTCCGCATACAACGGTATAAATATATTTTAGTTTTAAAATTATGTGTAATTTTTAATAATGAAAAATATTAGAAAGTTGAAACAAAATGACATGAAAAAGTCAGTAAGCGAGAACTTTTTTTATTTTTGAGGTTAGAAACAAATTTCCAGCGAGAAAGTTGTAGCAAATTAGTTGATCTTAAAAATGTATTCGAAAATATTTTTGATAGAACTTCTAGTTTGTTCAATACTCCGATGTAAATAACCGCTACGTTCAGTTCTACGCGCACCGCAGTCGGCGTTCCTCGCGGACCACGTTCCCATGCTGTTCAACCACATCAGCATAATTATGAAACCTGATAAAAATGTTTGTAAATCACCCTCATATACGTCATTGAAACTTGAAGCTGATACGTTTAATAGGCATTTAGTAATAATCGTCTGAAGTTGAGAATAACTCAAAAATTTTGAGATTAGTTGTGACATTGGTAAACCAATGTTTTAGGAAAGTATTCGCACTCCTCCCCTCGCCTATCCAAGCGCTTGCCAAAACAACAGTCAAGATCCGTGGCGACCCTTATAAATTATTGTCATTATATTTCTGTAAATATTGTTACTGTAAATAGAAGAAAGAAACAAAGAAATTAAGATAATAAATGAAAATAAATAAATAAAATAAAAAATAAATATATTGGCTGAATAATCTAACTCTGTCCGTTCGTTTCATTTATAAAATCATACTGTATATTTTTTCAAAAATATTCTAAAGATAAAAATGTATTCACCGCAATATGTCCAGCTTTTAAACAATGGAGTGTATAAAGGGAAGTATTCCATTAACAATCTACTCACCGGAATATTTGCTGCTGGAGTTGTTGACATTGATTCCTCTATTGAAGGCCCTGACGTCTTCTTAAAAGCCATTATGATTATAGGGCTCTTTTTACCTCTTGTATGACTTCTTATCACTTCACTTTAATTTTTTAGAAATTAGTAAATATCTCATTGTTGTTTTTTTAATGACACACAGTACAGTTTTATTTTAAATTCCTGTAAGTAATAAAATTGTAAGTTACGGTACACACACACACTCACACACAATTACACCATCAGATATACACAGGCAAACACATTCGCATCACTTCTCTTGCTATACGTGTGCACCAACAGACAGATGACCGAGTGAACACATTTTTATGGTGAGATTTTAAAAAGTAAATTTACGTAAAAATATTAGATAAGTACACTAACAGCATTCGATAATATACAACGCTCGCAAATGTTATTGGCTACATTTTAAATATCTATTGTAAATTAGGGATTTATTGATATTTTGAAGAATAATCAGATCCAGCCAGTGAGCGGAGGAGAGAAATCTGATTTGTGTTCAGGAGATGCTGCGTGAAGACTAGGGCTTTGACTCTATACACTATCCGCTTTAAACCAACTCCTTAATACGTTAGGGCTTTGAATCTATACACTATCCGCTTTAAACCAACTCCTTAATACGTTAGGGCTTTGAATCTATACACTATCCGCTTTAAACCAACTCCTTAATACGTTAGGGCTTTGAATCTATACACTATCCGCTTTAAACCAACTCCTTAATACGTTAGGGCTTTGAATCTATACACTATCCGCTTTAAACCAACTCCTTAATACGTTAGGACTTTGAATCTATACACTATCCGCTTTAAACCAACTCCTTAATATGTTAGGGCTTTGAATGTATACACTATCCGCTTTAAACCAACTCCTTAATACGTTAGGGCTTTGAATCTATACACTATCCGCTTTAAACCAACTCCTTAATACGTTAGGGCTTTGAATCTATACACTATCCGCTTTAAACCAACTCCTTAATACGTTAGGGCTTTGAATCTATACACTATCCGCTTTAAACCAACTCCTTAATACGTTAGGGCTTTGAATCTATACACTATCCGCTTTAAACCAACTCCCTAATACGTTAGGGCTTTGAATCTATACACTATCCGCTTTAAAACAAATCCTTAATACGTTAGGGCTTTGAATCTATACACTATCCGCTTTAAACCAACTCCTTAATACGTTAGGGCTTTGAATCTATACACTATCAGCTTTAAACCAACTCCTTAATACGTTAGGGCTTTGAATCTATACACTATCCACTTTAAACCAACTGCCTAATACGTTAGGGCTTTGAATCTATACACTATCAGCTTTAAACCAACTCCTAAATACGTTAGGGCTTTGAATCTATACACTATCCGCTTTAAACCAACTCCTTAATACGTTAGGGCTTTGAATCTATACACTATCCGCTTTAAACCAACTCCTTAATACGTTAGGGCTTTGAATCTATACACTATCCGCTTTAAACCAACTCCTTAATACGTTAGGGCTTTGAATCTATACACTATCCGCTTTAAACCAACTCCTTAATACGTTAGGGCTTTGAATCTATACACTATCCGCTTTAAACCAACTCCTTAATACGTTAGGGCTTTGAATCTATACACTATCCGCTTTAAACCAACTCCTTATTACGTTAGGGCTTTGAATCTATACACTATACGCTTTAAACCAACTCCTTAATACGTTAGGGCTTTGAATCTATACACTATCAGCTTTAAACCAACTCCTAAATACGTTAGGGCTTTGAATCTATACACTATCCGCTTTAAACCAACTCCTTAATACGTTAGGGCTTTGAATCTATACACTATCCGCTTTAAACCAACTCCTTAATACGTTAGGGCTTTGAATCTATACACTATCAGCTTTAAACCAACTCCTTAATACGTTAGGGCTTTGAATCTATACACTATCCGCTTTAAACCAACTCCTTAATACGTTAGGGATTTGAATCTATACACTATACGCTTTAAACCAACTCCTCAATACGTTAGGGCTTTGAATCTATACACTATCCGCTTTAAACCAACTCCTTAATACGTTAGGGCTTTGAATCTATACACTATCCGCTTTAAACCAACTCCTTAATACGGTAGGGCTTTGAATCTATACACTATCCGCTTTAAACCAACTCCTTAATACGTTATCTAGGTTTTAATTAGTCTGATTCTTAACATATCTACAACGGACGACTGATCCTGTATTACGGTGCCCTATAAACAATTCGTAAATCTATCATTAGCTAACTACAGGTGAGTTGTGAAATAATTTGAATGATTAAATGTTACTTCATTTACTTGATCATTTTTTACATTATTCAAACGTTTGGTTTATAACTTACTATTTATAGCAACTAGAGGAGAAACTGTAGAGCTAATTTGTTGAGTATTGCATTCACTTGATCGAAAAAAAGAAAAAAAACTGATTGCAAGTCACTTTTCAGTGAGGGAGGAGGGATGGAATATCTCAGTCCCAGAGACTTTCGTGCATTACACTCCACTGTAATTCATATGTACGGGGAATTGTATAATAACAAAAATATAATGTCAAACTGAATAATAAGTTACAAATCGCTGAAAAGTATACAAATCTAACAATATACTTATTTCTCAAGAAAATGATGAACAATAAAATTTCGCAAATGTTGATAAAAAAATAACTTTATTCACTTAATCCTTGAAAGTTTATAAGAAATGTTAAACAATAATTATTTACATGTCTTAATAATGAACTAAATAACGAATCCATTGTGAAATTTATATTTTTTAAGTGAAGCTCTGAGGGCAACCTAATCTTTGTAGTGAAGAAGAAGACAATTAATCCATTTTGTTATCCGATTTGTGTCAAACTTGATCTGTAAGCTGAGATAAGTTCGTCTCAAAATAAATAAATTAAAAAATGCGATTGTCAAATTTGTAAAAACTGAGGTTAATATTCACGCCAAAGTCATTAAAGGTTCAGTAACTAAAATGATATTATATGACTGATATAATCTCCATTAAATTGTAAATACCTGCTCTGGAAAAGCCACTTAATGGATTTATGTGAGAGTAGCCTACCTTGGGAAATGACAGGTCGTCAGTTGTGTTGGAAAAGAGAAGTAATTAAACGATTACATTCATTAGTTATTTGATTCATTATTATCCCCTAATACCGACGCATGGAACGATACTTTTGTTTAAGACTTAAACATTATAAGTATATGGATAAAACATTTTCTTTCTCGCTCATCTTTAAAAGTAAATAAAATTAATAAATTTCCAAAAACGCAAGAGAGCCGATTTTTGAAATATGCTAACGAAAATTATTGAGCTTAGCCAAAATGGCCATTTTTACGTAATTCTTGATAAAACTTACAAAAGAACTTTTTTCTTATCCAATTTAAGTAAATCTTGTTGCTTGGAAGTTTTTAAGGTCGTTGATTACGAAATCTGATATCCAAATTGTAATAAACCAACCTGCAAGATGGCTGAATCAATATGGCGGCTATAAAATGATGAAAAATGAAATATTTTTATTAAAATTTATCCCGAATAGTTTTGAATATTTCCGATAAGTAATTTTAAGTTAAAATAGACTAAATTTTAAGTTCCCGGAAGAAATTCAAGATGGCGCATTCAAGGAAATATAAAAATGAACAAATTGTCTGAAATTTTCAAATGTATCCAATATTTAACTGTTATGTATGGAAAGAAGACGGTAAGGTATGAATTAAACATTTAAATATGTTGTTCATAAGACGTGCTCACCCATAAATTTTCTGTTAAAGATTTGTTTAAACATTTACGTTGTTTTTTGTCATAATCTGACAGCAAGTGGTTATCGATGATCAGTGGTCGGCAGCGAAAGTTGGGACGAGAATGCTGAGAAGTCGAACTCGGCAAGGAATTATTGACAGTCGGTTGTCGGCGGCTGGAGGTTGCCGGGAGGACCAGTAGGAGACTCTGCCAGAACGTGACCCGGGTCCTGTCACGGGATAAGATCGCTAATCGAAGAGAAGTCGATACGAGGGGTCGCCAATAGGAAGCTGAGCAACCTACTCTCTCTCTCTCTCTCTCTCTCTCTCTCTCTCTCTCTCTCTCTCTCTCTCTCTCTCTCTCTCTCTCTCTCTCTCGGTGCTCTTGTTGCCTAAATTCTCTTGTTTTCTTATTATTTCTTAACTGTCTTTGCTTCGGTAGGAAATACTAGATTTCTTTCCGGCTGATCCCGGCAGCACGAACGTCCCCGTTCGTAGTCTGAGGGCTGATCCCCTCGGGACGAGCGTTGCCTTTGTGGTCTGTCGGCTGATCCCGGCAGCACGAACTATCCAACCTCTCTCTCTCTCTCTCTCTCTCTCTCTCTCTCTCTCTCTCTCTCTCTCTCTCTCTCTCTCTCTCTCTCTCTCTCTCTCTCTCTCTCTCCAGAATGGTCTTTTGAATATTTTCAAAATGGTGGCCGTTTAAAATCTTTAATGTAAATATCTCAAAAACCGCTAACTTTACTAAAACATTACAAGAGAGCAAAAGATTTACGTTGTTAATAACAAACACATCCGTTTCTTAATTTTGTCTGTAGCTCAAAGAATAACAGAGATATTGACCAAAAGCCAAAAAAAAAAATTCTTGGTACATTCGTAATAAAAACAAAATACACCCTGTATAGTCACGTGAGACATGCATTGGGATTTTACGTTAGGTTTTAATACGTTCATCCCTCCAGTATCACTTGCCGCTATGCTCCAGTTTTGGAATATTTGCAGTTTCCAAGAAGTGAAAGAAATAACAGCTCTTTTACAAAGTTAGACCAACTTTTTACGCGAATCGTAGCCGATTTCTTTAACGAAAAGTAGAGAAAAAATGATTACAGTTTAAGAACTAATGATTTTCTTCACTGGTAAATTGTTTTTACCCCTTATATATTTTATTTTTGTAAAAAAAAAAAATAACGAAATCAAACTTAATACTTTTTGTAGAAAATTATAGTATCTATAGTCATGAATAGTTGTTTCTTCCAAAAAACATTAAACAAAACTTTAATATTTCAAAATATTTTTAATAAAAGAAAATTTCCATACGCTTCTTTTAAACTAAGATAACTTTTTTGAAAAACTGAGTGATCGGTTTGAAAATTTGACCATAGGGAAACATGTCCTTTTAAAAAGTAAAATAAATAACATAAGGTGAGCATTCGGAAAATCGGGATTTTTTGTACTGAAATTTTAATCTAATAAATCGTAAATTGTACGTTTATAATCTCTTATTTCATGATTTAAAGAGAAAGTATTTTTTGTTAAATTAGAATATACAGTTTCTTAATTTTTTTCAATTGCTGTAACATGAACAATTCTCGTTAAAACCTTATTGTGCACTAAGTTATGTAAATTATGTAAAACTCCATTGTACGTTGTGATTGGATTTTACTAATAAAAAATATGAAATCTTCAACTATTTTACCTCGCATTCAAACAATCGGATCATATTTTATGTCGGAAGACTCTTTTCAAGGTCCCAAAATGCATTTCTTCACTGTCAAATAACACATAGAAAACAAGGGATCCAGCTGTTGTTAGGTTAAATCCAGGTCTGGTAACAAAAGCCTAGATTAATACTTAGTGGAATGTGTCAACTCTCGATTTAGTCACCTAGCCAGACCTAATAAAACAAGCGAAAACACATTCACTAACTTGACTAAGTAACCTAAGCTGGACTTCCTACTTTTATATTTCCTATTTAGTACTAAACTAATATATTTTGTGACTTGAAAATTGTCTTCCGACAGGAAATATGACCTGATTGTTTGAATACAAGGTAAATAGTTAACTATTTAATAATTTTTCATAACAAAATTCTATCACGATGTACAATAAAGTTTTACCAATTTATTTTGTTTTTCTAAGAAAACATTTTGAAACTATTTTATTCAAATCCGACTATAGAAGACAAGATATCGAAACATTTCTGTTCACATCAAACACCACTGCTAACTGTAGCACTAGGCCGCCAACAGTAACGGTAAAAATAATTTTATTACTTATTGCATTAATTTTGTTTTAAATTGTTTAAAAGTTAAATTATATTAATAAACAATGGAAACTTTCGATTATTTTGAGACATAATATAGTAAGTAGAAAAGTTATTAACTGTTCGAGTAATCAAAAACAGTGACAATAAAATGTTGGCCTATATATATTAGGTTAGATTTCGATATCACTTTTTTTTTAAAAAGCAAAGGATTAAATATTTTCTTAAAACAGGGAGCTGATAACGTTTTTATTTGCCAACCTGGATATACTCGTATGTTATCGCGTACCCTATAAAGCTTTTACAATATGTTTTTGCCACTTTCAATTAAAATTCTTGGTTTCTTAACTATCGGTTCATAACGAACGTTGGTGGAAACCGGCCTGTATAAACAAATTACCGCAAACAACTTCACATTCTAAATATTTCACATTAATTTGTAATAATTACTTAACCAATCTAAGAATATTATAAACCATAATATTTAACAAAACAAAAAATTATCATTGGGTTAAAATAAATTATTCATTCCGCAGTGATGTGTTAAATAGATTTTACAAAAATAAAGTGGGGTTATGTTAAGTTTGTTGTTTGTAAAACGTACGGAATGAATGACTATTATTATAACTAAAAAATAAATTAATATCAATCTACTAGAAAGAGAACTCAAGCCTAATATTAGGTTGTATTTAATCTTAGTTTTGACTGCTCAGGCCTAGTTTTAGTAGGCTAATTTTTTGCGAAAGGAGATATTGATTTTTGTTTTAGATTTATTGATAATTTACTACACACCAAATAGTTTATGATTTTGCAAGTGTAGCCTAACATCTGTTCACCCAATATTCTTTTTTTTTATCAATAACTTGATCATCTTTTGTTTTACAATAAAAATAACTAGGTTCAAGAAATGTAATATAGGCCCCCTACTAAAAAATGACATGCATTTATAATTAATAAAGTTTTGGTTTGTTTATAAACCAGTAATTTGTTTCAATAACTTCATTTTTCTGTAGGTTACACCGACAATTTTACTTTCATCGATATAAATGAATAATTATTAATTATAGACGTACATTTAAAGTTTACGAAATTTATACTGAATTTATTCAAAAGTTGATAAAACTAGAAATAATTTTAACTATAGTAAAATAATGTAATTCGTATTTACGCTACCTCTGGAGTTATAGGCCTATCCATATTTCTCAAGTGATTCATGTTGTAATAAGTAATTTTTAATTGAGAACAAAAGTCTATAGCTTTTTAGAATAAACACCACACAAGTAAGATAATACAACTTAATGAATGCACAAACGCATATACACCCAACAGTCCAAACCCAAACAAACAATCAGTAAAGACCAACGCAGACTGGATGAAGCGCAGAGTTGTCAGCGATTGTTGATGATCGAGGGGAAGTAGGGGTAAAGAGAGGGGGAAGGATATATACTAGTTTAGTAGGAAAAACAGACAATGGTTTCCAATGTAAACACAGGTGCAAGATACAATTTTATTGAGTGAATTTCTAAACATACCAAATACGAATCATTTGAAGTCCAACTGCTTTGTTTACACAATATCAAGGACACGTAGGCCTAGCATAATATGGTGCTTTTACAAACAATATTCAATACGCTACATAAATAAGAGCTCAAATTCAATTTAATTAAACAGTGACAAACAATTTCACCAAACTTATGGATCTAAACCAAAGACTAGAAACCAAAGTTTTTCCCAACTATTTTTTATATTAACCGTAATATTATTGTACTTGCTGTTTTTCAGACGGGTTTGGGTCTTTAATTTGCACATTTCACTAAAATCGGAAGTTTACCATAGGTGATTTTTTTTCTTTTATCAATCACTCACGGACCGACAGTTTTGATGTCCAATGAGTTTTGTTTGAGTTCTTAGAGGCTACACTTGAGCAAAATTTGGTCAAAATCGATATAGCCGATTATGAGATTTTAATTTTGTGTTTTTTTTTTTTTTTTTTTTTTTTTTTTTTTTATGGCAGCAACACCCAAATTTTCGATTTATAAACAAAAACAAAATTTTTAGTTCCGAGTTGTGGCCAAAATAGACCCACATAACAAATTTAAATATAATCGTTTCACCTGTTTGGGATATTGAGCACTGTAAAGACGACAAATGACGGATAGACAATATACCAGTTTTTTCGACACAGCGGCCTGTAAAACAGATATATATGTTTCAGGGTGGGTGTATATAAAACTAGAAAAGTTTACAAGCAGTCCTACCCCCCCCCCCATCAGAAATTTAAAACGAAACAATTATCCTGATAGTCTGTTTCTAAAGATAATGTAGGACAAATATTAGATTTTCAAGTTTTGCATTATCTAAATTACTACGATAATAATGTTAGCTACCGATAAAACCACCTGTTTATGAGATAAGAAACTGAGGGAAGTCAACGTAACTCATCACGATCGTTTGTCCCGTCACGCTCCACTATATATACGTAATGTAGGCCTATGTCTGTATGTAAATTCTTTCTCACACTCACAAAACTATTGCACTAACTTTCTCTTACCCTTACATACGTACAAAACATTTTGAAAAGAAGAAAAAATTTACGTAAACTATCAGTGTATATTTTCATCACTGGCAATAGATGGGCCTACATTTAGCCAGCTTCCATGTAGTTCCTCTCTGCGCCACGAGTAGCGTGCAGAGTAAGTTGCATTGTTGGAAATATATTGATTTAAATGTGGAGTTTTGTTTGTTCTTTATGAATAAATGTGTACAAATATTTAAGCATTTTAGTTAAAGTTATTGTATGTTACTTTCAAACTGAACTTTTATTTATTATTATTTTAATTCATTATTTACAATAATATCATATTTAGAAACTATCATTCAACTATTACATGAAGTTGTTGGAATAATCAAAGTAGTAAGGCCTACATGTTTATTAGGTTATGATTTTGGCTATAGAACAAATAATATTACTATTGATATTGATGGTCTATTCTAAGAATATTGATAGTAATATAATAAATTGTGTTTTGCAACTCTTGAAGTGTAGGTAAATGTATTGTAAGGTAGGCCTAGGCCTATATTGAGTGGTTTAACGACGTGTTGGGCTTTGTAAAAAAAATAAACCATTACATATAATTAATATTTTGATTAATTTATTGAAAGTTTAAGTTTTCACTTCTGTCTACCGTCCCGCGACGGTAATTTTTTTTTAAATGTCCGAAGTGATGAAAATTTGTATAATGATTTCAATCATAGATAAAAATAAAAACAGGTCTGGAGCGTTGGATGGTGACAATAGTAATTTTAACAACATAACAAAATATCAATATTCTGTTTGACTAAAGTTAACACGAGTTCTGTATCATGATCAGTTTTGTTGGCATTAAATAACATTTGTGACAAGACAAATCCCTGTGTTTCATGCCTTCTTCTTCAATTGGGCGGTCATTCACAGTGGATTATTGGTCTTCCAAATAGAAATAAATCGATTGACATCCCCAGGAAGACCCGTAACCTCCATTAACTGCATAATTTTCTTGACAATCAACACAGAAAGCAAACTTCCTGGGGTTCATTGCTTTCTTTAGGGTACAGTTATGTTCATCCCACCCTACAGATCAGGTACACTTCCTTTTCATAGGCTAGCTGATCTGGGGAGTGGGAGGTTTTTCACTTTTAACCTTAGTTACTTAGGATGTATATAGTTTTAGTTTAGGAGTATCTATCCTCTGATGATGATAACTTTGTTATTGAAACGTACATCAGGAAATTATGGGAATAAACAAATAATTATCCATTTGTGTTTGGCGTTTAGTTGTTTACGTTTTTCCTTAAGTTTGTGGTTAAGGGAATTTTCAACTGAATTATTGACAATGTTGTCTTAAGGATTGACTATCCCAATACAAGGGTCTCAGACTTTTTTCGATAGAGATATTTTCATTTGAAGATCAAATCCTGAGGAGTTTTCTCTTGTAAGCTACATTTTCTGCACAGATACTCACCCTTGTTGCACAACGTGGATATAGATTTTTTTTTTTTTAATTTTATTTATTTATTAATAATTACAACTAAGTTTGCCTTATCAAGTAATTAACATTTCATATTAAAGAAAGCAGTGTTTGGAACACCATCCACTGATGGAGTCCTATATTTTACACACAAAGTTCATGCGGTTACTTATTTACACAATCTCGTTCACCAAATCCAGAGGTTTAGTTCGTTTCAGGCGCCTCACATCTTCTGTGTTGTTGATTACACGGAGCATTTCAGGGTTCTCGTGTTTTTGCAGTCTATTCTTATGCATGATTGCATATCTCTTAATTTCTTCTGAGACAGTACTCATCCCGAGATCACGATGGAGATCATCATTTCGCACGAACCATGACGCATTAACCCTACTCCTCAGAGCCTTATTTTGGAATGTTTGAATGCCTTTAACATTTGTTTTTTTGGTACAGCCCCATAGCTGTATCCCATAAGTCCAAATTGGTTTTAATATTTGCCTATATACTAAAAGTTTATTGTGTAGATCTAATGTTGATCTCCTACCAAGCAACCAATTCATTTTCCTGAATTTAATATTCAGCTCTGTAATCTTCTTCTTAACATGCTCCTTCCAATGAATCTTTGCATCAAGTGTCATTCCTAGGTACTTGGCTGTATTTCCAGGGGCTATTAAGTGTCCATTTATTATAACCTGTGTTGGGTTTATCTTTCTGTTGGTAAAATTTACATGGCTTGATTTTGCTTCATTTAATCTTAATCTCCATTTTTGTATCCAGATACTAACTTTATCAATAGCTTTCTGGAGCTTGTGTTTTGCTTCCTCTGCACTATCCCCAACTGCCATTATTGCATTGGATTTAGATGTAACAATTATTTTGTTCACCTGAAGGGTTAACAATATTAAACAGAAATTATTACTGTGACAATGAAATAAGTTACAATACGAAATCACCAGTTCAGTCGTAGCAGAGATCAACATTACCAAGCACAAATTTACAATCATGTGTAGAAGATGTACATGCTTATTGATTAACTTTGGTTTATGATTAAATATACAAGAAATATGAGTATCGACAAATCGTCTTTTTAATTAACGAAATATGTAGTATTTTAATATTGTTTTACAATTTGAAATCTAGTTTTATAGATATTTTTTAAAGAGATATTTTCATTAGGAATTAAGTTGCTTGGCAGCAGAAAAGTATAGCATTAAATTAGTTAAGGTTAAAAATTAATGCCATGTGGGGGATTTCTAATTTTAAAGGACCGAAAAGTGCTAGCAATCACAATCAAACAAATAAAGAAAAGTATATATTACAGATTAAAAATAGCTTTACGTTGAAAATGTTTTATTTAACTAATTAAATCGAAGTGTTTAGATTTCTTCTTTTTTATATAAGAATATTGAAACAGATGTTGTTTTATTCAATTTTAGATTCATTTTCCAGTTTCAGTAAGTTACTTGGAATGTTAACTGCGAAATAACAAAAGTGACTTCTTAGCTTAAGGTACAAAATGAAATATAAATGATTTCATTATGTTTGCTTATAGCCCAACTGGATTATTAATAATTTATTACTATTTAATTACCTTGTATTGAGGTGTTACCGTCGAACAATCCTTAATTGTAGTTTACACTATCTTATATGACCCGTTTCAACTATTTGTCAGTCATTTTGGTCACTGACAACGCTCGTCGTCCGTATATGTATGTTTTTAATCGTGTGTTTTGTAAATGTGAATAAATTTGTGTTGTTAAGGGTTTCTATGTTTTTTTTTTATATTTGAAAATGACTGACAAGCAGTCGAAACGCGTCATATAAGATAGTGTAAACTACAAGTATGGATTGTTCGACGGTAACACCTCAATACAAGGTAATTAAATAGTAATAAATGATTTGTTTGATATATTTGTTTATTTTGAAAGACAGAGTCTAGTAAAACAATTTTAAAAGTTTTTAAGATATCATGGTTAGGAAAGTGAAATAAGTCATTTTGTCTTTGACAAACAAGAATTACATGTAGTTTGCTTGTTTAGAACATAACTGAGATCGTTAAAAATGGATGACAAAGCAATCCTGCAAGTTCTTACATAAGGTTTGAACAAAGTCATTGTAGTCATGTAACATGTTTTACTGGTCGTCAAATTTTAGTTAAATGTAACAAACTAAATTTTCCTGTCCCCATAAAACACTACATAATTATTAAAACAACATCAGGAATGAATTTGGTGGCTCTGTTATCAAAGCTTAATGAACTAAACAAAGTAAATCATTACTTGGTTCAATAATTTGCGTCAGTACATTAATTCATTTGTGTGTTGTAATAATTATTCATAACATGTTGGTTATTTTTTTCGTTTTTATTCTTTTAAACTTTTAAACAATTCATAGGTTAAGTAAAACCTTAACACAAATGCCAGTACCTTTGCAATGCTCTTTAGAAAAGATTCATCAGAACGTCACTACTGCATTAGTACGATAGAGATTGAACCTGCAATGAATTCAGTGACTTTAGCAAGATCAGGCCATGGCTGTCACGTGACCCATCAGCTGTTTTGGTTTATCTTTAATTTACAGAGCTCTCCATAGTGCTGAACTCTGTGCCTTCATTAGATTACTACGATCTACTATTTTGTTATTACGATTTGAATGAATCTGCAATGAATTCAGTGACTTTAGCAAGATCAGACCATGCTGTCACGTGACCCATCAGCTGTTTTGGTTTATCTTTAATTTACAGAGCTCTCCATAGTGCTGAACTCTGGGCCTTCATTAGGTTACTACGATCTACTATTTTGTTATTACGATTTGAATGAATCTGCAATGAATTCAGTGACTTTAGCAAGATCAGACCATGCTGTCACGTGACCCATCAGCTGTTTTGGTTTATCTTTAATTTACAGAGCTCTCCATAGTGCTGAACTCTGGGCCTTCATTAGGTTACTACGATCTACTATTTTGTTATTACGATTGGAATGAATCTTCAACGAATTCAGTGACTTTAGCAAGATCAGGCCATGCTGTCACGTGACCCATCAGCTGTTTTGGTTTATCTTTAATTTACACAGCTCTCCATAGTGCTGAACTCTGGGCCTTCATTAGGTTACTACGATCTACTATTTTGTTATTACGATTGGAATGAATCTTCAACGAATTCAGTGACTTTAGCAAGATCAGGCAATGCTGTCACGTGACCCATCAGCTGTTTTGGTTTATCTTTAATTTACAGAGATCTCCATAGTGCTGAACTCTGTGCCTTCATTAGATTACTACGATCTACTATTTTGTTATTACGATTTGAATGAATCTGCAATGAATTCAGTGACTTTAGCAAGATCAGACCATGCTGTCACGTGACCCATCAGCTGTTTTGGTTTATCTTTAATTTACAGAGCTCTCCATAGTGCTGAACTCTGTGCCTTCATTAGATTACTACGATCTACTATTTTGTTATTACGATTGGAATGAATCTGCAACGAATTCAGTGACTTTAGCAAGATCAGGCCATGGCTGTCACGTGACCCATCAGCTGTTTTGGTTTATCTTTAATTTACAGAGCTCTCCATAGTGCTGAACTCTGTGCCTTCATTAGGTTACTACGATCTACTATTTTGTTATTACGATAAGAATGAATCTTCAACGAATTCAGTGACTTTAGCAAGATCAGGCCATGCTGTCACGTGACCCATCAGCTGTTTTGGTTTATCTTTAATTTACACAGCTCTCCATAGTGCTGAACTCTGTGCCTTCATTAGATTACTACGATCTACTATTTTGTTATTACGATTTGAATGAATCTGCAATGAATTCAGTGACTTTAGCAAGATCAGGCCATGCTGTCACGTGACCCATCAGCTGTTTTGGTTTATCTTTAATTTACAGAGATCTCCATAGTGCTGAACTCTGTGCCTTCATTAGATTACTACGATCTACTATTTTGTTATTACGATTTGAATGAATCTGCAATTAATTCAGTGACTTTAGCAAGATCAGGCCATGCTGTCACGTGACCCATCAGCTGTTTTGGTTTATCTTTAATTTACAGAGATCTCCATAGTGCTGAACTCTGTGCCTTCATTAGATTACTACGATCTACTATTTTGTTATTACGATTTGAATGAATCTGCAATGAATTCAGTGACTTTAGCAAGATCAGACCATGCTGTCACGTGACCCATCAGCTGTTTTGGTTTATCTTTAATTTACAGAGCTCTCCATAGTGCTGAACTCTGTGCCTTCATTAGATTACTACGATCTACTATTTTGTTATTACGATTTGAATGAATCTGCAATGAATTCAGTGACTTTAGCAAGATCAGACCATGCTGTCACGTGACCCATCAGCTGTTTTGGTTTATCTTTAATTTACAGAGCTCTCCATAGTGCTGAACTCTGTGCCTTCATTAGATTACTACGATCTACTATTTTGTTATTACGATTTGAATGAATCTGCAATGAACTAGCTATTAGCTGAATTTGTTAGAATCTAGAACTATCTGCATTGATACATATACCCTTACATCCTTACATTATATCCAACTTTATATTTTTCTCGGACACATTCGATTAAGACTGTAATTTTTGACTGAAACACCGTTGAGCACACACCCATACTCCATGAACCCTAGATCCTCGGATATTAGCCCCTGTTCCAACTTTTGTTTTAGAGCTGTCTGTGAACCACCCCATCTCATATATAGATAAGGGCTTCCATGTGGTTGGGTATTATCAGTGTACATGGTTTTGGTCTTAATTCCAAGCGTCGTTTTTAAACACATCGGTTACACAAGGTCACGCAATACTCCCCCCTCCCCATACAGTTATCATACTATATTGAAACAGCGTCTTGTATACAAAATTGTTATTATCATCTATGCCGCGACATGTTGTTGAAGGCTGTACTTGGTACTATATATACTAGTGTCATGTATGCGTGATGACTAACGTATGTGTTTATTTTGAAGGCTGTATTTGGTACTATATTTACTAGTGTCATGAATGTGTGATGACTAGTGTTTATTTTGAAGGCTGTACTTGGTACTATATATTCCAGTGTCATGTATGTGTGATGACTAACGTATGTGTTTATTTTGAAGGCTGTATTTGGTACTATATTTACTAGTGTCATGAATGTGTGATGACTAGTGTTTATTTTGAAGGCTGTACTTGGTACTATATATACTAGTGTCATGTATGTGTGATGACTAACGTATGAGTTTATTTTGAAGGCTGTATTTGGTACTATATTTACTAGTGTCATGAATGTGTGATGACTAGTGTTTATTTTGAAGGCTGTACTTGGTTCTATATATACTAGTGTCATGTATGAGTGATGACTAACGTGTGTGTTTATTTTGAAGGCTGTACCAGATACTAGATACTAAAAATATTGGTTTCATCTTATAACCCACTTCTAGTATTTGTGAGTGAACTATTGTTATATATATATATATATATATATATATATATATATATATATCGATGGCTCTCTGTAATAAATATACGTTTCATGAAACTGCAATGGAACTTTTTATTTTCACTAGAAACTTTTGATGCGGTTATCAGGTAAACTTCTGGTAAAAGGAAAACTTTTGCACCTAATACGCCTCGAGTTCTACGATAAACTTCTAACGAGTTTTATCATTAATTTACTGTCCTACTTATTTTTCTTTTTTTCTTTTTCACAGACAAAAACATTATTTCGTTCATTTGATGAATATACAATTTTAGAATCTGTACAAATCAGTACGAAACTAATGTATTATTATTTACTTAAATTTAATTACAACCAGGGTTGGACTGGAAAAACATCACGGACAGGATGTTATTTAATATAATCCTGCTTGTGATGTTGAGTATGACCTGCCCTCCTTCGACCATAAGTAAATTTGACGTGTTCATAGTCCTTTCAGTTTGAATTTGTTGTTTCAGGTTTTAACACGTTTTCCTTGTTTATAACAAAAACAAGATTTTACGTAGAATTTTCAGAAATGTAGGTCGTATCTTTTTCAATTAATATATAAATAACAGGTCAGGT
Organism: Aphrophora alni; assembly: GCA_963513935.1. Taxonomy (NCBI): domain Eukaryota; kingdom Metazoa; phylum Arthropoda; class Insecta; order Hemiptera; family Aphrophoridae; genus Aphrophora; species Aphrophora alni. The sequence goes on along the minus strand of OY740765.1, from coordinate 13,645,238 downwards.
AGCCAAAAAAAGTTATTATGAAAATGCAATTATACCAACATTTGCATTGTGTGTTACATTAAAAAATTGTTCAGTTGTCGATTTTGTACCCTGTAGCCCGAACAAGTTGACACATTTTGATGTGGGTATATATTGGTCGTATTTCAAGATGTGTTTTTATCTTCATTTTTTTAATAACTCAAAATTTAGCGGTAACTTCATTACTAAATGGAAAACTAAACTTCGATTTTCTAAACATCGACTCTAGCGATTTCGACATACTTTAGCTCAAGTGCAGGCTCTAAAGACTCAAACAAAATGTAATGGTCATAATCCCTTTAAAACTGTCGGTAAAAATATCAGCAGCATTGAAATGTAAAAAGACATAATTTCTGAAAATCGCCTGTCATTTGATGATACGTGAAGATGCAAAAATTATTGTTAAAAAATAATTTTATAAAATCCGAAACAAAACTTTAACCTATATCATTCAAACTTAATTTCACCTTAATATTTATGTTTAAAGACAAGTTACGCCTAATAATATTGTGCAACATTTTACCTGATTGTTAAAGAAATTATTAGAAACACAAAAAGGATGAGGAATAGTGGTTCGTTTCCAAAGACTTTTTAGGCTGGGAAATAAAACAAAATCATAGGGAGCAAGCATAAAACTTGAAAAAAGATGATAATAAGCGGGCTTTATGATGTGGCAGGGACTTTATCTCAGAAAAATATTTCGGGGCTTTTTTCCATTTTACGAGAACTCAAAAATGGGTGTTACCTGCCATAAAAAAAATAATAATAATAATTCGGCTATAACGATTTTAATCAAATTTTAGTCAAACAGCATTAGTCGCCATCTCGCCAAAATGCCCGTTCGTTAGCTATCGGTAAAAACAAAACAAAATTTCCATGGAGCTGTTATAAAAACCGTAATTTCTCAAAATCGGCTTTACGAATTTCAGATTGCTAAAATCTGGAGATTAATGCCCAAACCAGTGTATAAAATCGCATAGGCCTATACATAATTGGAAAAATCAAAAACGAACCTTGATTACTGTCATTTCAACTTGATTTCATTTTATAATATAGTTCTGCTTGAGACAACTTTATGTTACAAGTTTTTATCTTATTTAAACATATAAATATTGTTTAAAATAATGTATAAAATCCAACATGGCGTCGATGGTTGATATTCATTTTTTACTAACTATTAAAGTGACATTTAAACTACCAATAGTTTTGTTCGGTTAATATTATGATTGTGAATGGGTGTCTTAGAAAGTTTGTGCAATTTTTTTCCACAGTTTATTTTTTGGTAATTATATAGCAGAGTAGCCTCACTTCAAAATCAATTTTTATATGTTTTATTCGTCAAATAAATGTTGGAAAAATATTTTATTATCGAAAAAAAGTGTCGGAAATATGATTACATAATATAATTACACAAGTTGTTTTTTCGTGAATAAATTAACTCGTGTTATCTTTCATACTCATGACATTCACTTCAATAAACGTACGGAAGGTTTGGCCAGGTGGTTATATATATATATATATATATATATATATATATATATATATATATATATAGCACCCTGGCCAAACCTTTCGTGACATATAATAATATAGCCCTACATATTTACAGTAAAGAAAACATAATTTATTCTTATGAAGTAAGGTATGTAGTAGAGAATAAAAAAATAAAACAAGTAAAATACGGCGCCATCTTGTGTAATTATATTACGTAATCATCTCTCCGACACTTTTTTTTCGATAATAAAATATTTTTCCAACATTTATTTGACGAATAAAACCCATAAAAATTGATTTTGAAGTGAGGCTACTCTGCTATATAATTACCTATTTTTAATAAGAATTAAATTTCCAGTTCCCTTCGGAAACCATCATCCTCGTTATAAGGAATCTATTGTCTGAAACAAATCGAAAACACCTCAACTTCCTCTAAACAAGATCACGAGTAATCCGATTGACATCAAACAAAGACAAGTAGTAAAAATGTCTAAAGGATATTCTATGTAATGTTATTGAGGTGTCTTGCTCTCCCAAGAGACTGAACCCAGGTGGAACTCCCTAATTCATACTTTTGGCGTAAAATTGCGGTAAAAACTGCGAAGGATGGGCTGAACCAGAATGCAGCCATAGAGGCTGTCACAGAGATCTTAAAATACCACAGGAAGCCGTGTAGATTTCTATTATAACAAACCATTATTAATAACAGATGATCATAACAAGTTACAAATCTACAAACATAATAGTGAACAATAAACTAGTCTTAATGGTCATATAAGGAAAATATTAAATAGTAAGTTTTTAAGTAATGGATGCAGATGAACTTGTTGACGGGATATTATAGATAATTAATATACAATAAGAAGAAACATAATAAAACATGACTAATTTTATAACAGAAGAAAAAAGAAGTTAGATGTCATTGCAAGTATCATCTCAACATCATGTAGATCTTGTGTCCGAAGCTTGGCTAGTAACAAGGTGATGGTATTTTGATGAATGAAGGAAGTGCTATCGGATGTTAGATTCTTATCTAGTCATAGCTATCGCCTGGCTAGGCTGATCGTAAGGTTGTTGATGTTGTCGTGATTGCTGTAGGAAATTAGATTCGTTGATTCGAAAAAGTTGCAGTATTGCTTGGGTAAGCTCTGACTAAGCACAGTTCTGGTGTCCGTGTCGTCAAGGTGTCTCTAGGGAGAATGGCGATTTGAGACGAACATTTATCTGAGTCTAGATATTATTAATTTTCAAACAGTTAATGAAAGTGAAAAACGGAAGTTCTATGTCATTGAAAGTATCATCTCCTTCCGTATCCATTTTGAAAAGAGGGTTGAATTAATCGTATATGATAGTAAATAGTTTCTGTACGACAGAAAACATTTTAATAGGGTAATTATCGGTTGTACCTCGTCCTCGGATTTTTGTATAAAAAATTATGAAAACGTAAAGTATTCACCTTGCAATCGAAGTATCAGATCATATTATTTGTCGGGAGGAACGTTTAAAGTCTAAAAATCCATTTCCTAACTGTTAAATAACACAGAAAACTAGGGAATACAACTGTTGTTAGGTTAAGAACTAATAACGAAAGCTTACGTTAATATGTATGACTACGTTAGTAAAGTTAGTGTATGTATGTGACATAGGCGATGTCTGGTCAGATGGCTAAAAAATACAAGTGGCCCTAGTCAGACTTAATCATAGATTCAGTGATTTTATGAACATAGTCATTAGTATACGTTGGCATTCATAACACTACGTCGCTGGATTTCGTACTTTTATAAATCTCATTTTCTACTAAACTTATTGGGACTTGAAACGTTTCTGTCGGCAAATAATATGATCTGATCCTTTGATTACAAAGTCATAATTTTTAATAGAAAAAATCCCAAGACGAGGTACAACCGATAATTTCCTTTAATAGTTCAGAGTTATAAATTTCTTAGTTTGAGAGTTCTTTAAACTTTCCTGGACTTTTTTCACGCCCTGTATATTATAAATTAAATATATTTTGAGTTGTAGTGTAAAATTTACTCTACCCTTGCGCCCCTAATGCCCCCCCCCTTCAAGTGTATTATGAAAGGCTACAATTTATTATTACGTCAAGAAAGATAATTTGATACTGACGTGTACAGATTTAACTCTATTAAATTAATTCCTGTCTAATGAACTATAAGTGAATAATCTACTAATCATAGATATATTATATTTGCTTTATTACGCGATCTATCATCATAAATATTCCATTTACTTTAATAAGCGTTTAGTGTGAAATTGAATGATTTATTTCTCATCTAATATACAATGAGCACTATGATGAAATGCACAATAATAATTGCAGGCTTATTCGTCAACAATAGTTTAAGGAATCTACATTTAACTTTGAAATTTGAGTTTTAACTGTATTTCTAATAGTTTAGTTACAACGAAATATCTTTGAATATGAGTTTAAACTGTATTCCTAATAGTTTAATTACAACGAAATATCCTTGAATGTGAGTTTAAACTGTATTCCTAATAGTTTAATTACAACGAAATATCCTTGAATGTGAGTTTAAACTGTATTCCTAATAGTTTAAATACAACGAAATATCCTTGAATGTGAGTTTAAACTGTATTCCTAATAGTTTAATTACAACGAAATATCTTTGAATATGAGTTTAAACTGTATTCCTAATAGTTTAATTACAACGAAATATCTTTGAATGTGAGTTTAAACTGTATTCCTAATAGTTTAATTACAACGAAATATCCTTGAATGTGAGTTTAAACTGTATTCCTAATAGTTTAATTACATCGAAATATCCTTGTATGTGAGTTTAAAGCGTATTCCTAATAGTTTAATTACATCGAAATATCCTTGAATGTGAGTTTAAACTGTATTCCTAATAGTTTAATTACATCGAAATATCGTGGGATCATTGTATACATTATACATTATTATCAGTTTTTAAACGAAAATATTGTGTTACAAAAAAAAATGGATGTAGAATGAATTTTAGTTGAAATATCTTTGATTATATTGTGTGTATGTTTGGCAGCAGTAAGTGATTGTGTGTATGTTTAGAGTATGTGATTGTGTGTATGTTTGCTGCAGTAAGTAATTGTGTGTATGTTCGGAGTAAATGATTGTGCGTATGTTTGGCAGCAGTAATTGGTTGTGTGTATGTTTGCAGCAGTAAGTGATTGTGTGTATGTTTGCAGCAGTAAGTGATTGTGTGTATGTTTGGAGTAAATGATTGTGCGTATGTTTGGCAGCAGTAATTGGTTGTGTGTATGTTTGCAGCAGTATGTAATTGTGTGTATGTTTGGAGTAAATGATTGTGTGTATGTTTGGCAGCAGTAATTGATTGTGTGTATGTTTGATAACAGTAAATGATTGTGTGTATGTTTGGCAGCAGTAAGTGATTGTGTGTATGTTTGGAGTAAATGATTGTGTGTATGTTTGGCAGTAGTAATTGATTGTGTGTATGTTTGGAGTAAATGATTGTGTGTATGTTTGGCAGTAGTAATTGATTGTGTGTATGTTTGACAACACTAAATGATTGTGTGTATGTTTGGCAGCAGTAAGTGATTGTGTGTATGTTTGGCAGCAGTAATTGATTGTGTGTATGTTTGGAGTAAATGATTGTGTGTATGTTTGGCAGTAGTAATTGATTGTGTGTATGTTTGACAACACTAAATGATTGTGTGTATGTTTGGCAGCAGTAAGTGATTGTGTGTATGTTTGGCAGCAGTAATTGATTGTGTGTATGTTTGACAACAGTAAGTGATTGTGTGTATGTTTGCAGCAGTAAGTGATTGTGTGTATGTTTGGAGTAAATGATTGTGTGTATGTTTGGCAGCAGTAATTGGTTGTGTGTATGTTTGGCAGCAGTAAGTGATTGTGTGTATGTTTAGAGTAAGTGATTGTGTGTATGTTTGCAGCAGTAAGTGATTGTGTGTATGTTTGGAGTAAATGATTGTGTGTATGTTTGGCAGCAGTAATTGATTGTGTGTATGTTTGACAACAGTAAATGATTGTGTGTATGTTTGGCAGTAGTAAGTGATTGTGTGTATGTTTGGAGTAAATGATTGTGTGTATGTTTGGCAGCAGTAATTGATTGTGTGTATGTTTGACAACAGTAAGTGATTGTGTGTATGTTTGGCAGCAGTAAGTGATTGTGTGTATGTTTAGAGTAAGTGATTTTGTGTATTTTTGGCAGCAGTAAGTGATTGTGTGTATGTTTGGAGTAAATGATTTTGTGTATGTTTGGCAGCAGTAAGTGATTTTGTGTATGTTTAGAGTAAGTGATTGTGTGTATGTTTGCAGCAGTAAGTGATTGTGTGTATGTTTGGAGTAAATGATTTTGTGTATGTTTGGCAGCAGTAAGTGATTGTGTTTATGTTTGCAGCAGTAAGTGATTGTATGTATGTTTGACAGCAATAAGTGATTGTGTGCATGTTTGACAGACAGCAGTAAGTGACTGTGTGTATGTTTGGAAGCTGTAAGTTATTGTGTGTATGTTTGGAAGCAGTAAGTATTTTTTGAGTTATGTAAGAACTACTGTTATGCAATATCTGAAGTATAAAAACACTGTCATCTTGTTATATTCAAGCAATACCTTATTGAAAATAGTAAATTATGCAAAGAAATCCAATCCAAATATATTGAATCACTTTACATTAGAATTACTGAGCAAAACTTCATCAAGTTTATTAATTCAGAATCAAGGTTTAATAATGGGATCCTCACGGACAATAATATTATCTGATATACTTGTTAATTAAATAGAAAATACTTTATGAATCACTGTAATTACTTCTATGATAAAATTATTACAAGTATATCGGGGAAATTTTATACAAATGAAACTGTAAGTCAAGGCAAAGACAACATTTCAATAACTTCCTTAATAATGTCCTAACAGAGTTTAATATATAAATTTAAAGAACACCTACCAAGATAGACAAACCATTACTCCAAAAATCACAATTTGCGGAACACCTAATTAATAAAACTAATACAGATTTTGAAAGAGTTTGTGATTTCTTGCAGCAAAAAAAAATCCGAATATTCTACTTAATGATAAATTATGCTTTGCTCCTAACTCTATTACTTTGTTGAACAAGACGATTATCAGTTCAGTTAACTGACAAAGCAGTAAAATGTGTGTATTCCACAAATTAGACATTTTAAAATTGTGACATTGATGTTGTACCACAAAATACATTTTTATTATCGTGTTATGTGTTCAAGTACTGTTATATACGGACCCTAAAGATGTCTCAGTGCAGATGAAACAGGTGTAACAAACTTCCAAACAAAGGTCTATTATAGACGTTTTAATAGAAATTACTGACCTATTTACATATATTAAAATTAAACACGTATAATTCAGAGATTAAAAATGAGATTAATTCAAATAATAATTATGAATTTAATTTTATAATTTGGAACTTTCAACTACAATTATAAGACAAATATTCGCAACCTTTTTTTTTACTGTAATACTGAAAACTAAGTATTGTTTAATATTACTTTTTATCGGTAAATAATTTAATATGCCAGAGCTTTAATTTGGTTTAATTTTCTTGACAAAGAAAATTAATAAATGATACATTATTGAAACTTACATTGTAAAATCCAATCGACTTAAGAAAGTAATATCAAATTATTTTTAAGTAATAAAACAAAACTTAAGAAAATATCAATATGTAACTTAATTCTAAAAACAAAGTTCTTAGTGTATTATTATATATTAAAATTACTCAATTGTTAGGTTATTCTTAACCTATGCTAACAATCATTAAATGTTCACGTGGACTACCGGTTTCGACCATTAGTTAGTCATCTTCAGGTCCCTGACATGACTCTTCTTTTTTAATCATCCAGTGTTAAGTTACCGGTTAACTTTTAACATAACTACGACCAGTTTGTAACGTAGACTTAATAATAAGCTAAATGTGCGTAGTTTGTATTGCGTGTACAAAGTGCTATTTATTCAAAATATGTTTTGTTTTTGTACATGTTTGTAAGTATAAATAGGCCTAACAAACAAAAAAATTTAAAATTGAAATTTCATGACGAAACCCAAAATTGTATGATAAAAAACAAGAAAAGTGATATCATCGACCTGATGATGACCATCTAACTATCGAAACCGGTAGTCCACTAGTATGTTTAAGGATTGTTAGCATAAGGTAAGAATAACCTAACAATTGATTAAATTCACAATCCTGGAGGTTAACAACACTGTTGAAATTAAAATTACACACGATGCTGAAAAAATAAAGAAACGTCAAAATTGCAAAGCTTCAAAAAGGAGCCCCTGTCCAACATTTTAAGTTATAATAGAATTAGTTATAAATGGACAGGTTTCATCTGAGCTGTGACCAGCGCGTGGAGGGGAGGTAAAGTTTGTAGTTCGAGGCCGCGTGGGGACTGAGACATTGTAGGGGAAACAGTCAGCGCCGGCTACTGTCCCCGATCCAGCGGTCTTGCAGACATTTTTGTTAGTACCAACACCCAACACAGACTGAGGAGGCCGCTTCCCCCACCACCTTACTGACGCCTAGACCCACTGCGCACCCAAACTCCACAGCTCATATGAAACCTGTCCATTTATACCCAGACGAAATCCCGTATTGGGGATTACAGTCGGGTAAAAGGAAAGTACCACCGAAATTTTTAAAACTAATACTTCAATTCAAATTCAGAATTGAATGAATACATTTGTAGAGCAAATTTGCTTAATTCAAATTGAAAATTATTTAAATAGATCTGGAAATTAAAGAGTTTCACTTTTATAACTTTCAAAATATTATTTCTGGTAGAAAGAGAACTAATATCTACCGGCAAATAAGTTGAATATCTTAAGGGAATAATAACATAAGACCATTATTTATAAGCTTCGATGTATGACTTCAGATTCAGCCTTAGTCTTGCTCTGAATTATGAACTCATTATGTACAAAATTGGATGTTTAAAATCTAATTATGTTCAATAAGAGAAGAAAATAGTTTCCTTCTTGTATTCTTTGATAAAGTACAAGCGATTTTTCATGTGCCTTCCTGTCAGATTATACCGATATTAAAGATATTTTATTCAGAATTGTCAATGAACAGAAAAAAAATTATCTTAACATAAAATTTCCTTATTTTAATATCCAGCTTATTTCAACTACAGTTTTCATTAAAAATGATTCCGAAGTAACCTTTTCTATTGTAATTCAAGATAATCAATTTGGTGACATTCGAATAAGACATATACAGGGTCCAAAAGTATCGGAACGGAGTTATATATTTTTGAACCATTGTAGATTAAGCGATGCAACTTAGCTCATCAATACTATACCTTAACATCTACTTTTTGAAGCAACTATCAATATTCCATCACCTTAAGGGGGCGGCCCGCAGGAAGTCAGAAGAAAATCTTAAATGAGAGCATAGGTCGAGTTTTACAACATATTAAAAGGCTTGGTTAGGAGAATACAATGCCGTAAATCCGACCTCAAAAGGTTTAACCTATACAAAATGGTGGCGGTTTAAAGGTTACAATCTTACTTTTATATGTACAAGATACTGCATTGGGACGATGTTGGCTTGCCGGACGTTTCAAGCCAACACACCTTGCAGCATTTGATGTGCACATGCGCGATGAATGACGGTGCAGTGTTCTTTGCTTGTCTGTCGCCTGAACTTCTAAGTTCATCAACGAAGGTACATTTGTCCCTTTTTTCATTTATTTTGTGAATACAAAATCCTCATTGCTTTTCATCTAACATTTGAATGAATAGCCATAGAGGAAGTAGTGCTTCCGCATCGTCAGCCATATTGAACACTGAATATCTCAGAAACACCCGGAAATAAATTAACCTAGAAAAACAACACCTGCTTTGCTGTTTACGTGCTGTCGCGAACTGAATTATATCAATGACTACATAAATACTATAAGACACGACATGGCCATGTTAAATATTCTACGCTTATTCTTGAGTTGACCAATACCCGCTAGGGTGTGGAGCTGTCGCTCTTTGCTAGAGAATCTGAAGTTGATGTGACTGGCGCTAGGTGGCTCTACGGTCAAACAATGTTTCAGTTGCGCACTGATGCCACATATGGGACCAGAGATGCGAGGGAAGGTCGAGAATCGCTTATCTCAGCGCACGAACTGACAACACTGACTATGCTGTGTCAACAGTTGTACAGTCTCAACCAAGTGGGATGCGTACAGTCAAGCACCTGCTGCTAGCGCTTTCTGATAGCTGTGTGCCAAACTTGTGACGAACAGCACCCGTAAAGCGTAGACTATTTCCCTATCCTATGTCGTGTCTTATAGTATTTATGTAGTCATTGATTATAGCAACGCAAGGCGTTGGGAGTCATTTTGATGCTACCCTCCGCACACGCGAGGCAAAACGTTGCATACTGTGTTGCGGCCAGCCTTTGTCGGAGGTCCCACTGAAAATTAACCTAAAACTGCAAAATACTGAAGCAAAATTTGTTTTTCCCAAGTTATTGTTTATACCTTTCTGTACACACAGAACATAAAAACTTTCCGATAGACAAAATATTTAAGTGAGAAAATAATTTTTGAAGTAGAGCGTGCACTTAATTTTTTAATATATTTGGAAGGCTGTGGTTCAATAGGACCATTTTATATAGTCATAAACCAATGCCTTTGCGATAGTTTTATACTCTATGATGTGTCTTGCCTATGTATGTTTAAAAAACTGCTGTTTCAATAACAAAAAACAAAATTGAAATTTGTAACAAGATATTTTTTTAAATGAAAACTTTAAAAACGTTTATACAGACTTTAGGTTAGGAGCCTTAGTGTTTCTTGTAAAACCTCATAAAATATCGTGGAGATAAGTGATTGAAATCACGCCAAAACTGGGATTTTGTGTCAGTTGGGTTATACACACATAGTAAAAAATATATTACATAGGTATAAATTTGGGATTTTCAGTGAGACCTCTTCTTTATCTAGTTAGCACATTTACTGGCGTACACATTTTTCAGTAACTAGACCAACAAAAGAGAATATTTTCATCGCCAAAGTATTTCTACACAGCGAGGCATAGTTGAAAGCGTGACTATAGCATTTTGAAAGACACAAGAGGCAAAGTGACGGGGGAAGAATGTTGAATTCCCCAGTTGGATTACGGATGAAGGCAACAAGATGGCGGACGGTAGATTAAGGGAACAGAGAACAGTGTAAATTGAAGCGTTATAATACAATACACAAATACAAAATCCATAGATGCGAGTAAAACAACTGTATTTAGAAATACACGAATTGTGTAACATAATATTAATAACTCTAAATTAACTAAGTATAGGCTAGAGAAGACAAAGAGTAAATAGAAATTAATACACAAATTTGTTTAATTAACACGGAACAGAAAGTGCAAATTAACAGAAAAACTTTATTATTTATTTATTTATTTACGGTTACTCTATACATTGCAGTACGTTGATACAATCTTTATTTTTCAGTAAATTAATTTATTTTTATTTTATTTGTTATCATTCTATGCACCATCAAATAATATAGCTGTGACTTCATCAAACAAAAAACATTATTTCCAATCCACTTCTATTTTGTTCTGTATGTACAACAAAAACAGTATAGATCTAAGTATTCAACTAATAAATGACCGTCATTCACTCAATACACCGTAACATACTTAATAAATAAAAATAAAATATGTAAAGAACATTCACCAATGATATAAAAAGTGCTCCTCTCTCTTACAAAACTTATTTAATTAAATTTATAAATGCGTAATGATGATTTAGCCTGCTCGTCCTGTCGTCCTAGTGACAGAGCTGTAAAGTAGAGGTAAACTTTACCCTTGTCAAAACTAAGAACTTCAGCTAAATGTCAGATGCCCTGAAGGGTTTAATGTTTAGAGTTGGAGAATAAATTGCACTACTTGTTTTAACAATTCATGTATGCTGAAATACCATTATTCTGTTTTAATGGTATAAAGTTAAAATTTCTTCTTTTATTTTTACAAAATTTTTCCCAATTATTTATTTAATTTCCACAAATTTTATAATATATAAATATAAGTTTTTCTCGTCCCTCTTCCCTCAGACTCGTACCTGTACTTTTTCTCGTTCAAACCTAACCTATGCCGGTTCTGGTGCAGTCCTTTGTACTCGTCCTTCGTGTTTCTTCTCGTTCTTTCTCTAGTCCTCGTTCTTGGTACAGGGAATGGGACTTCTGGCTCGCCGTTTTTCTCGTCCCTCTTCCCTCATACTCTTACCTCGTATTTTTTCTCGTTCAAACCTAACCTAAGCTGGTTCTGGTGCAGTCCTTTGTACTCGTCCTCGTGTTTGTTATCGTTCTTTCTCTAGTCCTCGTTCTTGGTACAGGGAATGGGACTTCTGGCTCGCCGTTTTTCTCGTCCCTCTTCCCTCATACTCTTACCTCGTATTTTTTCTCGTTCAAACCTAACCTAAGCTGGTTCTGGTGCAGTCCTTTGTACTCGTCCTCGTGTTTGTTATCGTTCTTTCTCTAGTCCTCGTTCTTGGTACAGGGAATGGGACTTCTGGCTCGCCGTTTTTCTCGTCCCTCTTCCCTCATACTCTTACTTCGTATTTTTTCTCGTTCAAACCTAACCTAAGCTGGTTCTGGTGCAGTCCTTTGTACTCGTCCTCGTGTTTGTTATCGTTCTTTCTCTAGTCCTCGTTCTTGGTACAGGGAATGGGACTTCTGGCTCGCCGTTTTTCTCGTCCCTCTTCCCTCATACTCTTACCTCGTATTTTTTCTCGTTCAAACCTAACCTAAGCCGGTTCTGGTGCAGTCCTTTGTACTCGTCCTCGTGTTTGTTATCGTTCTTTCTCTAGTCCTCGTTCTTTTTCACGCCCTAGTTCTTTTTCTCGTGACCGTTTATCGCCTTTTTTCTCTAGTCATCGATTTTCTCGTTCTAGTCCTCTTCATTATAACATCATTTTTATTGTAAACATTTATGAAATCAACATTTACATATTTACTTTTCTCTAATTTCATTTGGGAAAAATTCTTTGATTTGACAGAGAGCTTTGATTGCGTTTACGAATTCATTATTCTTACTCTCCATCTCTTATATAGAGCTGGATTCTCTTCAGAACGAGAAGTACTTAAGTTAGAAGAAGAATCGTATCCACTCTCTATCTCCTTATGTATGCTTTAGGGTGAGTAGTAATATTCTGAACGCTTGAGCTCTCCATCTCCTAATGTATACTTGAACTCTCCATCTCTTTATGTAGAACTAGACTCCCTTCAGAACGAGAAGTACTTAACTTAGAAGAAGAATCGTATTCACTCTCTATCTCCTTATGTATGCTTTAGGGTGAGTAGTAATATTCTGAACGCTTGAGCTCTCCATCTCCTAATGTATACTTGAACTCTCCATCTCTTTATGTAGAGCTGGACTCCCTTCAGAACGAGAAGTACTTAAATTAGAAGAAGAATCGTACCCACTCTCTATCTCCTTGTGTATGCTTTAGGATGAGTAGTAATATTCTGAACGCCTGAGCTTTCCATCTCCTTATGTATACTTGAACTCTCCATCTCTTTATGTAGAGCTGGACTCCCTTCAGAACGAGAAGTACTTAAATTAGAAGAAGAATCGTACCCACTCTCTATCTCCTTGTGTATGCTTTAGGATGAGTAGTAATATTCTGAACGCTTGAGCTCTCCATCTCCTAATGTATACTTGAACTCTCCATCTCTTTATGTAGAGCTGGACTCCCTTCAGAACGAGAAGTACTTAAATTAGAAGAAGAATCGTACCCACTCTCTATCTCCTTGTGTATGCTTTAGGATGAGTAGTAATATTCTGAACGTTTGAGCTCTCCACCTCCTTATGTATACTTGAACTCTCCATCTCTTTATGTAGAGCTGGACTCCCTTTAGAACGAGAAGTACTTAAATTAGAAGAAGAATCGTATTCACTCTCTATCTCTTTATGTATGCTTTAGGATGAGTAGTAATATTCTGAACGCTTGAGCTCTCCATCTCCTTATGTATACTTGAACTCTCCATCTCTTTATGTAGAGCTGGACTCCCTTTAGAACGAGAAGTACTTAAATTAGAAGAAGAATCGTACCCACTCTCTATCTCCATATATATGCTTTAGGATGAGTAGTAATATTCTGAACGATTAAGCTCTCCATCTCTTTATGTATACTTGAACTCTCCATCTCCTTATGTATTCTTGAACTCTCCATCTCTGTATGTAGAGCTGGACTATGTGCTCTTGAGAGCTTGTGTAAATCTGTTTAATGTTGCATTCTGAAAGCTTGTCTGATGTAAAATAACTAACAAAATATTTTCTTTAAGTAGTATTAGTTTCATTGAAGTCTTACTAACAGAATAGGGTCCTTATCTAAAATAATAATAATAATAATTGAAAAAAGCGAGAGGCGCCAGAGAGAAAGAAACTTTTCCGTATTCCTCGAAACTGTAATAACCATAAAAAAATCGACATCATTTTTTTGCCCAAATCACATAATTTTTTCTATACTACGTATATATTATACAGTAAAAATTAGTCCCAAAAGTTTGAAAATGGCGGCAGTTTGAAAAAGTGTTTCCGTGGTTTCTTTTTATCTACGTCATATATGAATCAATCTGTGTTCTACAAAATTAATGCAACCACTTCGATTTAATAACCGACATTTCGTAAGATCTATAGAAACAGAGATATTTTTAAAAACCAAACAAAGTGCTACCTTGTAAATAAAATTGTCAATTCGAATTTACGCTCACCTCTGAATGCGGGCAAAATTTGTGTAAATTTGTATGTACTTAAAACACAATTTATACAATAAAATTGAACCTCCAGACCAAAAGCATTTTATTTATCATTTTTCACGTCTAAATTAATGAAATTTAAAGTGTGACTAAGTTAATTTACGAAGAATTATTTCACAAGATAAATCATTCCGTATGACGTCAACTGAGCTCAGAGGAAGAGCACGGGTGGTGGTGGTAATGGGTATGCCAAGCAAAAACAAATAGAGTAGAGATTAGACAGTAATGACTCTTTTAATAAACTCTTCGAAAAGAGAGAAGAAACCTGACGCTCTAGTTAATTACACTTATAACTGTAACAACAATGGATTAATCAAGAAAATTGCCTTCAACCCGTTATCGAGCTGATCTACGAGTATATTAATCAAATTTCAAATCAGGGGAATTAAGGTGTTATTACAATGTACAACGAACTGAGCGGACTATTATGCTGTCAAGGCCCGACAACACGGGGGAAATGGGGGGGGGATTTGGTCCGAGAGGACCAGGAAAAATCTGTCGAAAATATTGAAAACATAAACAAAATCAACCAAGATATGTATCAGAAATCTGTATTTGAGGTATGTATTCTTTCTAAAATAAAATAGTTGATAACAGAGAAGATTTTACCCAAACCAGAAATACCCTAAAACCAAATCCGTCTAAACAACCTCCTAGTAAACCTAAGCCGGGAAACTAAAAGAAGATGTCTTGTTACAACCAAATAAGAGAATTATTCGGAATGACGAGGCTGTCGAAAAAACTAAAGTAAGGAAAATAAAAAATAATAAATTCAAATTAGAAAAAGTAAATAAACAGGAAGAAAATAAAACAGAAACAAATAATAATAAAAATTGCAACCGAGAACACCGCCAAAGAGTATCAGAGTAATAAAAACTATTGGAAATATTTGCTACCATATAAGAGACGATTTGTTGGAGGAAAAGGAAACAAATTTAAAGAGTGACAAACTAGTGGAAGAAATGCCCAAAATACCGGTCAAGATCGGAGACAGGTTGGCCATCTTGGAATTGGACACAGGATCAGAAATATCCCTAATACAGGCCGAAATGTACGAAGATATAAATAAATAATTTTTTTACAAAAAAGACCGACTTCAAAAAAGAACAAAAATAAAAAAATAAAGAAAAAATATATTCAACATTAATGTGTAATAAATATAATTTAAAAAAATATAACATGTAACTAAAAAGTATTAAATAATAATGTGTTATAATAGTAATTCCGACTTCGTAATAATTATATTAGTGAAATGTAAACTGAATTTACTTTTCTTTTCTTTTTTTTTTTGAAGTCGAGGCCACGCTCGATTCAACGATGTAATTGCTGAAGAAACAAAAGTTAAAGACAAACCCCCCCCCCCTTCTTCTCGTTGCATTCAATTTAATAAATACACCTTTCGAGGTACCTTTTTTCATAATTGACCGTTTGAACTTTTCTAGTGTCGAAAAATAGGACTACTCGCTATTTAGCCTTTATACCTAAAATATATCGTGCACTCAAAAGAAAAATACCAAACTGTATTTTCGCGCAAGTATAGTAGTAAGAGAAAACAGACAAAATTTCAAAGAATCGTGTCATAGAGTATTCGGTATAATAGCTCATCGCTTGAACAATCATGGCGTCGACTTAAAAAAAAAAAAAAAAAAAAAAACACTCGTTTTAGTTTCTGTAAATATCAGTTTACATTTCACGAATATAATTATTACGAAGTCGGAATTACTATTATAACACATTATTATTTAATACTTTTTAGTTACATGTTATATTTTTTAAAATTATATTTATTACACATTAATGTTGAATATATATTTTCTTTATTTTTTTATTTTTGTTCTCTTTTTGAAGTCGGTCTTTTTTTGTTAAAAAATTATTTTGTCACTTTTAGTGCTTTTATTAAGTAGCTTTCAATTTATTTTGAAATAATATTTTTGTTCGACATTATGACTGAAAATGAGAAACACAAAATTTTACAATTTAGTACCGGTAAGTATTAATGATAACTGGACATTACTAGAAAGGTATTGGCTAGGTGAAACTTTTTAATACTAGACAAAACATGTATTAAACCCTTGTAAATCCAATTAATTCTTTCAATTTCAACATTATTTATTTATTGCTAGTACTGGCCTAGTACTAACGAAAATGTCATATAAGTACTGGCTAGTTAACATAAACGATATACCATTTTCAATATTATTCAATATTATCAATATTAAACAATAATATTTCCAACTAGTCGTGTCAACCAGGCGCCATTTTGGCATTGTTTTGCAAATACTGGCCAAGTACTGGCTCAATCAAGTCAGAAATGAAATGGGACCATCTCGGGAACATACCCTTTCAAATGAAACCACCCCCAATGAAATCGCTCGAGCCGTTCCGGAAATATGCGCGAACACACATAAAAAAAACTCCTTTTTTGAAGTCGGTAAAAAGGAAGTCCAAGTCTTAGAATTCCCAGTGGCGAATCTGGAGCTTGAAACTGCTTCGAAAGGAAAAGTCCAGAAGATCAGAAAGCCAATTATGGTGGAAGTAAGTATTCAAAATAATCCTATACATTTTTAATTTCTGGTGGTAGAAGGTTTAAACCGTATTAATTATGGGTTGTGATGCATTGTACGAACTACAAGCCAGAATTAATGTGGATAATAAATTTACGATATTTAAGAGGAAATAAAAGTAGATTTTATAAAAAATTCAGAAATTGCTGAAACCATTAAATGGAAACAATTTAAGCAAAATCCCATATATTACAAAAACAAATGTAAAAATAGGGATGTCATTTTTTCAACTTCCGACAATCGAGATGATGGAAAGAAGAAAGCATGTAATGAAAAACCAGTTTTCCAATCCGTTTTACGAGGCTGGGGCAAAAATGGTTTTGGCAACCGGAGCCATGTAAAAAAACAATAATGAGACAACCCATTATAGGGAAACCCACCAGACGAAACAGAGCAGTAATAACACTGAAAATATAAACTTACAAAAAAAACCAAAATGAGACAAAAACAATCCGATTTAATTGCAATCAATCAAAATCGGCTGCAAGGAAACGGAGATAAAACTTTGAGTGAAAAGGTCTAGGGACAAAGGAGATGGTGCGGGGAATAGAAGAGATGGAGGGAGGGGGTAACATATAGAAAATAGTATGCTCCCTTGAAGATAAAAATAATTAAAAATTAAGCGACAAAAAGTTTGGGAAGAAGACTGGTTTCGCAAAAGAAAAGAGGAATAATTCAACAAATAATAAAATTAAACTCGACGGATATGATGGAAACAAATCTTCATGTACCAAAACTGTAGTAAACTACGAAACCCCAAACCAAAATCCAGAAAACCCCAGGTATTCAAAGGAAACTGATAATCCGCTCGCGTCAAAAGTGCAGGAAAAAGATTAAAGACGGAGATGGTCAAGGGAGAGAAAAAGGATTTATAAGGAAATATACGCGGGAAAAGAGGACTCCAAATAAGAAAGAGTGTAGTAATACCGTTAGGAAGAGAAAGTTGAAGGAAAATTATACAAAGTAAAAGGAAAGAAATTTGTTTCTGTTTAATAATTATTACCAGAAGGAAGTTATCGCATTATTACAAGAATTAAAATAAAATCCAATTAACAATAGATAGACCTTGAAGTATAGGAATAAACACCGAAAACGGAAACAGGATGCAGCAACAACAAAAGAAACTAAAGTGTTTGAAGGGAAACTGAAAGTAGCCCCAAAACTGAAATAATTCAATCAGTTGGGATCAGCTGTGACCTAGAAAGGGACCAAAAGGAAATCAACTGATGCCTGACCTACGACAACAAAATGAATTGTGCAATCAAAGCCGGCGTTAAGCAAATAGTAAACTGTCCTGGGCTAATCTTAACATCTGTACAAACCAAAAGGAAACAGTAGCGACTTTCCACCAAATGCAAACAAATTCAAATAATACAATCAACGATGAGAAAATTTTAAGCGATAAGAAATAATTAATAAATAAGTTTATAAATGGACAGGTTTCATCTGAGCTGTGAGCTGCGCGTGGAGGGGAGGTACAAGTTTGTAGTTCGAGGCCGCGCGGGGACAGAGGCATTGTAGGGGAAACAGTCGGCGCCGACTACTGTCCACGATCCAGCCGTCTTGCAGACATCGTTGTTAGTACCAACACCCAACACAGACTGAGGCGACCGCTTCCCCCACCACCTAACTGCTGCTTAGACCACGCCTAGACCCATTGCGCACCCAAACTTCACAGCTCAGATGAAACCTATCCATTTATAATTAAAATAGCCGAAAAATGAGGATGGAATAAAAACGTCAAAGCATAAAAGAGTCAGTATTACTAAATACTAAAAATTAAATTTTTTTTTCACTGGGGTTAGTTTGTAAGACACAGAGATAATTGATCTAGGTTAGATATCAACTCAGAGGTATTAAACACTTTTAAAGGCAAATTAAGTTGTTTTTTTCTCATCACAACTAATTGTAAAGTATATAAAAAGTGAAAAGACAATTATTAAAAGCAGAGTTTTAAAATATATATGTTTAGAATAAGAAATATTACAATCCAGGAGTATGGGAATAAGAACTTAAGAAGAAAATGTACAAAAAATATAAGAGGTAATTAGCAATATATAAGAGTAGGATAAGAAACAACCAGATAAAAAATATATAACGAGAAGTCATAAAAGGTTTTGGTGAGAGATATTTTGAGTGAGGGTTTTATTTATAACTTCAAGGAACCAATGGAGTTTTTGTATATATATAATATTGTTTCAGAATTTGTATAAACATCAAAAGTAGGGAGTTTACAACGAAATGGACCATCGAAGAGGCGAAATTGATGATTTTTACAAAAAAATTTATTTTGATTGAAATTATATTTTGCGCTTCTGGGATGAGCTTAACAAAACAATGAATTGTTCAAGGCTGAATAATTCACAAGCTTTGAATTATTTAGAAAGTTTCCAAATTTTGAATAAATTGCACGTTTTGAAGCAAATTTTGTAAATTTAAAACGTGTAAATTGGGGAATGAGATATACCCACGTTGAAATACAGGAAGTAGACATGAATATATTGTTAATACCAATTTATATAAACGACACTAAGTTTTAAATTACGTAAGATCCAAAAGTAAGAAAAAACTCAAAATTCGAAATTCTTTTGACTATCATAAATAACATAACCAGATGAATAAAAAAAGGTGAAATAAGATATATATATATATATATATATATATATATATATATATATATATAAGCTTAATTAATAGGGGGGACGATTGTATAAATTAATGCAATTGCAAGATGTCATTTTAGTAACACAATAAGTCCATAATTACATTGCAGAGATAGGGACACAAACACTTCCAGCAGTACCGCTCAATTTAAGCGTTTATGAGCGTTTAAAGCGAAGCGTGTATATCTGATTTCTGAATAATTATATATTCTAATGATAAAATTGTAATTAATGGATAAAAATTGTGTTAAAGCGATTTTGGCGAATAACGAATACAAGGCCGGCTTAATTGTATTGCCGTTTCTCATTTTACGAAGACGCAAAGTGGGGGGGGGAGTATACACAGATGTTTCTGTGTAATGTACGGGTAATTACGAGATATAAACACTTGGGCAAACATCAGTAGTTAATTCTACACATCAAAGCAAATAAAAATAGTTGCAATTAACACTGTCGGTCCGGAAATGTATATTTAGGCTCCATTCTGAGAGTTTGTCTTATCATAGTGATAAGCAATACCAGATCTACAAGCTGTTTGTTAGACACCCGAAAGAACTATAGTTTGTGGTGTTAAGAAAAATTAGGGGATCACCGGAAGTCCAAGATCTAGGTGGCTAGGATTTTAATAAAAATAGGGTTATGTGATATGTCGTTTAACACCACGTTTTAAACTAAAAAAAAAGATGGTGCAATTGGAATTTTAAAAAGATGAGTCGTTCACAGCACAACCTATAGTTCTTTCAGGTGTCTAACAAACATTTTGTAGGAAAAAATTCTTGTGTAAACTTTTAAAAAATTAGGGTGGTAAAAAGGAGTTCTAGCAGGTACTCTTTTGTAAACTTTAAAACCACGTCATTTTTGATAGGATGAACCTTTTAAGATCCGGTTTGCTGCAATGTGCTCTAGTAACAAAGACCTTTAATATGATGTACATTTCGGCCTATGCTACCATCTAAGATTTTCTTCTGACTTCCTGTGAGCCGTCCCCCATTGGAGTTAGACAGCCATTAAGCGCGTCAAAACCAAGGTTCAATATAGATATACGGAGTTTCAATTTTCTAACTTAAACCATATTATAATAAAAAGTAAGGGTGAGGGGACTTAAAACTCACTCTGTATAAAGTTAAAGGACATAATATAGATATATTAAGATAGCACTGTATAGATTTATGTATATATGTATACAAAAATATATAGTTTATTTATTTTAAAATAATATAATGTAGTTATAACTATGTAGAAAACAAAAGCACAATTTATTTTAAGTTTGCTCCCTTATGAAACAATGTTATCCCTTAAACATTCATAAACACAGTTTAGAAAGCTCTTACATAAAAAAAAAAAAAAAAAAAAAAAAAAAAAAAAAAAAAAAAAACTTTGTTGTCTGAGTTTTAATTTCGAACAAGAAAAATATCACCTAATGAAGTCAAACTGTATAGAGAAATAATTTCAACTCCCCCCCCCCCATAATAATTTGTAAAGAATGTACAGTATTGTTAAAGAAAACATAATTTTCAATAAACATTCCAACCAGCTTTCGTGTAAAGAATGCCTGTAAACGCTCCACATCAGAACAGCGATAAAAGAGTTTCCCATTCTATTCTGAGAGTACGACTTAACAGTGAACAATTAATTGCAACTCATCAAAGAGAATTTTTTTTTTGTTTTTTGTTCTTTTAGCGGAAAACATCATCGTTTTAACAAAAAAAAAAACATGAAATGCTCTTTAACATAAAAGAAATCAAAACAAACAACAACAACATAAACATTTTTACTTTACGGACGAGCCCCCAGAATATTACCCCCCCCTTATACACCGTTGTCAAATTAACCTTCCCTTCACTAGTTGCACATTCACAAATTGATAAGTCGAAAAGAAACCCCTAGCCTTCGAATATACTAATAGCGTCAGGGTCGGACGAGAACAAGATTTGGTCAAAACAGACTTGATAGGAAAAATGTAAAAGGATCTAATCCGAGACTAGATGTAGGTTCAGTTAGACACTTTGGGATTATCGCACACGTACTCCTGACGTCATAAAAGAATTTATTAAAATCCACTTTCATTGTGAAAGAAACTATTCTAATTCTGAGAATGATCTAAACAGATCTCTTTTATATAATTTATTTATTTGGTAAATGGAGCAGATTAAAGCAAAATTCGTCCTTAGGAGTTGTTTGTTTGTTTTTTAAATTACCATTTTTAAAGATTTTATATTTTGAAGTGTCTTATAAAATATTAAATACATTTAAAATCACTTGCTGTTTCAATAGACTTCATTTATGGTAAAATGTCTTGATTTATTTTCCTTTTGAATAAACATATTGACGAGCAGACATTTTTGGTAACAGATTTGAATTCGGAAATGACAATTTGAGTTGGTCATTTAGATGCGTAGTCGTCTCTGGCCCGATTGGTAATTAAACAAAGAAGAATAGTACAGTATGAAATTATAGAGGTTCATTCATTAAATCAGATTTGCATTGTTTAAAATATTTTATTCCAAAATCAAGTTGAAGAAACATTGCAAAATATTTTACACTAACCTAACTTAACTTAGTGTGCACTTATTAAAAACTGATTAAAATCAGCTCTTATAATTGTTTATTTATTATATTGTTTGAGCCTAACCTAACCTATCTTAGTGTTCACTTATTAAAAACAGATTAAAATCAGCTCTTATAATTGTTTATTTATCATATTGTTTGAGCCTAACCTAACCTATCTCAGTGTTCACTTATTAAAAACAGATTAAAATCAGCCCTTATAATTATTTATTTATTATACCTTTTGAGCCTAACCTAACCTATCTCAGTGTTCACTTATTAAAATCAGCTCTTATAATTATTTAATTATTATATTGTTTGAGCTTAACCTAACCTATCTTAGTGTTCACTTATTAAAAACTGATTAAAATCACCTCTTATAATTGTTTGTTTATTATAATGTTTGAACCTAACCTATCTTAGTGTTCACTTATTGAAAGTTGATTAAAATCAGCTCTTATAATTATTTATTTATTATACTTCTTGAGCCTAACCTAACATATCTTAGTGTTCACTTATTAAAAACTGATTAAAATCAGCTCTTATAATTGTTAATTTATTATACTTTTTGAGCCTAACCTAACCTATCTCAGTGTTCCCTTATTAAAAGTTGATTAAAATCAGCTCTTATAATTATTTATTTATTATACTTCTTGAGCCTAACCTAACATATCTTAGTATTCACTTATTAAAAACTGATTAAAATTAGCTCTTATAATTGTTTGTTTATTAAAGCCTATTGTTTGAACCTAACCTAACCTAACCTAACCTATCTCAGTGTTCACTTATTAAAAGTTGATTAAAATCAGCACTTATAATTGTTAATTTATTATACTTTTTGAGCCGAACCTTACCTATATTAGTGTTCACTTATTAAAAACTGATTAAAATCAGCTCTTATAATTGTTTGTTTATTATATTGTTTGAACCTAACCCAACTTAACCTACCTCAGTGTTCCCTTATTAAAAGTTAATTAAAATCAGCTCTTATAATTGTTAATTTATTTTACTTTTTGAACCTAACCTAACCTATCTTAGTGTTCACTTATTAAAAGTTGATTAAAATCAGCTCTTATAATTATTTATTTATTATACTTTTTGAGCCTAACCTAACCTATCTTAGTGTTCACTTATTAAAAACTGATTAAAATCAGGTCTTTTAATTGTTTATTTATTATATTGTTTGAGCCTAACCTAACCTAACCTAACCTATCTTAGTGTTCACTTATTAAAAACTGATTAAAATCAGGTCTTTTAATTGTTTATTTATTATATTGTTTGAGCCTAACCTAACCTAACCTAACCTATCTTAGTGTTCACTTATTAAAAGCTGATTAAAATCAGCTTTTATAATTGTTCATTTATTATATTGTTTGAGCTTAATCTAACTTAGTGTTCACTTATTAAAAGTTGATTAAAAACAGCTCTTATAATTATTGATTTATTATACTGTTTGAGCCTAATCTAACCTAACCTATCTTAGTGTTCACTTATAAAATCAGCTGTCAAATTTGTTAATTTATTATAATGTTTGAGCCTTATCTAACTTAATGTTCACTTATTAAAATCAGCTCTTTTAATTGTTTATTTATTATATTGTTTGCTATGATAACTAAATTAGATAGCCCTATACGCGAAATTAAATTTAATTTGTAGTACAAATATTTTATTTTTAAAGCTATGTCGAAAAAAGGGGG
>OY740765.1:13341899-13621262 GCA_963513935.1 Aphrophora alni | reverse complement strand
ATTACCAGAGCACATATATAAAATTTATGTTAAAACAAGGTTAATAGCATACACAGAATGGATATATATTAAAACACAACAAAATTTAGAAATGAATTATTTGTATATTATTTTCTCTTTTGCACAGAAAAATTTTATATTCAAAACTTTTTTAATCACACCAAACAATTTAATTGAACAATAACACAACTATTTATTTATTTGACAAAATTAATTAATGTAATATTTTCTATATCTTAAACAAAATAACAACGCTTGACTTTTCAGACAGAACCACAAACAGTTTTTCCTGTCCTGAAAAAGTCGTATTTAAATTATTAATTATTTTTAACACCAAAGCAGAGGTTTAAAAATGAATTTAATTTTTAATAATTCCCCTAATGACGTTATATTTGAAAAGAAGTTAATATTTGCGAATTATTCCTTAAGTATAAGATACCTTCACACTTTAATAGAAGTTCTAGTTGGATTTGGAATTTGTTGTATTATTAGGATGATGGTGATGTGATGTTTTCTATCCAGAGTCTGTAAGCTGCTATGTAGTTGAATGCTGGTATCGAATTCTTCTAAGTCGCCTTGAAGATCGATTAAAGTTGAAATTATTCTAAGTCCAATTAGTAGAGTGACAGTTGAATCTTCCTCTCAGCTCAGAGTCGGTTGCAGAAGAAACGTCCTTTCAGCGTCGATTCCAAATCAAAAGTAACCGTCTTTCGACGGTTAAATCTCGGTCTCCCTGTCAGTGGGAATTAATCCACTTTTCTGGAGCCAATTTTCCTCCCTTTTTGGGAAAAAGGTATTTTCCTTATATTATGTGTTTTCAGGCCCTTTTGGTCTGAAATATTTACACTATATATTTTATTAGTCATATTTCTTGACTAATGAATAGTTTTCTTCCTTAATTATTAATTAAAACACCTTTTAATTAATAATTTATAGTATTTTTTCTTTAACGTTATCTTTGATCCAAGTTGGCAACATGATGTTTCTGACTTTAGACTCTGCTTGAAGATGCGCGCGCAACTTTTCATGTTTTTGCATGAAAATCTCTACTTTTGACGTTTTTTCGTTCAACTCGCTATAACTTTCGAACGCACGAACCGATTTTAAAGTTCCTTTCGGATTCTTCTTCCTTTCCATCTTGTGGGTCTTGTGGAACTTGATTCATCGCTCTACTACGCTTCGTTCGCGAGTTATCGCCCTTTTCCCGAAATCTGATTTTTCCTCTTTTCAAATTTTGAGATAAGTCCTTTCTCAAAATTCTTTTGACGAAATCTTGTTCCTCTTCTACTACGACGAAAAACTATGTTTTTATTTTTTACATAACTCGTTTGGTTGTCGAGTTATTCGCCTTTGAAGTCCTTAACTTTGTGTCGTATGAGTTTATGTTCATAAAAACCCCCCCATTATATATTATTACTTCTGCTTTGGTGTGTTACAATTTTACATACTAAATACATATAATTATCATGTTACTTTACCCCTTTAAGGTTTATTTTACCCGCTTTTGGGCTTTGAAGTTTTAAGTTTTGTAATTATTATATCTCCCTTATTTTATTTTCAAATTTGATTCTAAGTACCTATTATTGTGCCCTATTGTGGTCTCTACAATAGTACTTATTATTATTTTTTAAATGATCCCCCCCTTCAACTCAAAAATTCCAAAAAACTCCCCAAGAATGACTTTCTAAGTCCATTCTCACCTGTTAATTATTATTAATTCATATTTTTTATTTATGATTATTATTAGTTCCCCTCTGAGTTATGACTCTACGTTTTTTGAATTTTGAATTTACGTTTTTTCCAAATTTTAGGTTTTTGAGCCCCTATAAAAACTTGAATAACTTTTTTGTTTTAAATACTTTTAAATTTATTCTTTGATATTCTTAATCGGTTGATTCTACTGTACATTAATTTATTTTAATAATTTAATATTTTAATACAATAAGAAACCAGACAGAACGATTGTACACGATTCAACATGCAGTGTTCGACACCTGTTGCCGTGACGTCATCGCTCCCCCTCGTCCCTCATCCACTATGCTTTATCGCGGGAATTTAACTTGTTTTAAATGGACTTGAGACGTTTGGCTTTTCCCAAACCGTCGCAACTCCTGTAACAGTATAACCAACACACAGAAACACTCCTAATAACAATATAACCAACACACAGAACAGTCCTAGTAACAGTATAACCAACACGCAGAACACTCCTAGTAACAATATAACCAACACACAGAACACTCCTAGTAACAATATAACCAACACACAGAACAGTCCTAGTAACAGTATAACCAACACACAGAAACACTCCTGTAACAGTATAACCAACACACAGAAACACTCCTGTAACAGTATAACCAACACACAGAACACTCCTAGTAACAGTATAACCAACACACAGAAACACTCCTAGTAACAGTATAACCAACACACAGAAACACTCCTAGTAACAGTATAACCAACACACAGAAACACTCATGTAACAGTATAACCAACACACAGAACACTCCTGTAACAGTATAACCAACACACAGAAACACTCCTGTAACAGTATAACCAACACACAGAACACTCCTAGTAACAGTATAACCAACACAGAAACACTCCTGTAACAGTATAACCAACACACAGAACACTCCTAGTAACAGTATAACCAACACACAGAAACACTCCTGTAACAGTATAACCAACACACAGAACACTCCTGTAACAGTATAACCAACACACAGAAACACTCCTGTAACAGTATAACCAACACACAGAACACTCCTAGTAACAGTATAACCAACACAGAAACACTCCTGTAACAGTATAACCAACACACAGAACACTCCTAGTAACAGCTTCATCCTAGCAATGACGAACCTATGATATTAACTATTTCTTTAAAGAAAATTCATTTGTGAAGTTTTAATTGTTAATATTTAATTAAAAGGAAGATTTGTGGAAACTCATATTACTTGTATTTTTAAACTTATACAAAAGAAAATAAATATAAATGTGCATCTCCTAAACAGGGTTGTAAATTATTTCTTACTGCTGCGTCTTGATGTCTGCAACGACTGAAGTGGTGAGTTTGTATTTAACATATCTTGTTAAATTATAATTGTAGTAATTCTGTTTAATTTGGTCAACCCTTCAGTTTGACAAAATAATTATTACATATAGTTCCACCTTGTTATAAGAGTTCCGCCTCAACATTCGCTGCATTCTAGCAGAAACTCAGAATTCTCTTTCAAATCGCAACAACTGCTTACAATTTTATATTTTCCTTCGTTTATGGAGCGTGTATCAACATCGTTGTAGCTACTACTGCCCCAAAACTTAGCTTACCAAAACAAATACTTTAAAATAATCTAATACTATTACTTTTTATTCATCGGAATTTTTTTATTAATAACTGTATATCCGGGAAAATTGTGTTAATATTAGTGTTTAATAAATACTAGTTTTTATTCACCATATCCATTAAAACCTTCAATTGTTAAGAGGGGCGTCCAATAAGTAAAGAAACAAATCTTTCCAGGTTCCAAAACAATCACCTAAGAAATTTTATGACTATCAATATTGTGAGTTGGCAACACTGCCAACATTCTAATACAGCTGTTTTGTCATTGCTGAACGTTTGTTTATTTTTGCAATGTTTTGAAAATGACAAGTTCTCTTGAAGATTGCACTTTGAAAGAGCAACGAGTTGTTTCACATTTTTGTTTTCTGAAGAAACAAAACCATCTGAAATTTATTCAAGAATGAAAAGACAACATAGGAAAAGTGTTATAAACAGTGCAAACTTTTATAAGTGGATAGATCGGTACAAACTTGGGCAAACAAATGAGAGTGATGGTGCAACGTTCGGGCCGACTGATTGAGGTTTCAAATGCTTTGATGGAAAACCGAATCAAAACTCTTATTCAGGAAAACCGAAGAATTACAGTGGCTGAAATAGCTGAAGCTTGTCATACAAGTGTAGGCGTCTTCCACTCAATCATTCACGACAAGTTGAAATACCGCAAACCATGCGCACGTTGGGTTCCAAAACTGTTGACAGACAACCACAAAAATGTCAGGCTTCAAATCTGCTAGGAACTGAAAAAACGTTATCAGGAAGAAGGAGAAGATTTTTTGGAAAGAAGTGTCACTTGTGATTAAACTTGGATACATCACTTTGAGCCCGAGTCCAAGCGCCAAAGCATGGAGTGGAAACATGCGTCTTCTCATGTAAGGAAAAAAAATCAAAACCAAACCAAAAGCTGGAAAAGTCATGCTTACCATTTTTGTGACTTTAAAGGTTCAATTTTCTGTAACTACCTGGAAACTCAGCGCACTCTTAATGGAAACTACAGGGAAGAACTGGAAGAAAAAGTTAAGCCAGCAATTCTGAGAGACGGGGTTTGCAGAGTAAGGGAGTGCTTTTTCTCCAAGACAATGCTCGCCTGAAACACTGGAAACTACTGAAAGGTTGAACTGGGAAGTCCTACCCCACTCTCCTTATAGTCCTGATTTGGCTCCATCAGGTTTTCACTTGCTTGGACCTGTGAAAGTATTTTTGCTAGGTAAGAGATTTGAAAACAATGAAGATGTGAAGACAGCGGTGCGAATGTGGCTTCGACGCCAAAGTAAAAAAATGTTCGCTGAAGGCATAAAAAAGCTGGTACGACGATGGGAAAAGTGTATAAATATAGGAGGGGGGGATTATGTTGAAAAATAGAACAACTTTTACCTATATATAATAAAATACTTTAACACTACACCTATTTGTCTCTTTACTTATTGAACGCTCCTCGAAGTAAATAGTTATTAAAGAATAAGCTGACGTCATATACTTTACGCAACAGTATTGATAAACTGTTCACAACTGGATAATCTATTAAGGATTCATTGACAATAGAGAGTCTCTTGGTAAAGAGACAAGCTGAGAAAATCGACTTCAATTATTATTAATTATATACATTTTATGATAAATTTAAGAAATAATAATCGTACGAATGTTTTTTGTAAATTTATTATTATTTCATCATAACTATTATTTAAATGTATGTATATACAGTGTGTCCCAAAAGTCCCGGACAGGTTCAATAACTTAAAAACCAAAAAAGATAGTTTATATGTGTCTTCTGGTTGATAAAAAACTACTTTGGAGGAAATGAGACATTTTTACCAGTCCCCCCCAAAATGGGGGTTTTGGACGCAACTGAAAATCTTAAATAGAAACCCCCATCGAGTGACCTATCATGTTAAAGAGCTTATTTGGTAAAATACAACTGCGCCAACTAGAGGTCGATATCTTGCTCCTATCTAAAATGGCGGCCGTTTAATTATTTGAAACGCCTATTTTACTTTATTTATTTCATTCACGATTAATTAAAAAGCGAGAATATTTATTTAAAAATGTAATGTTGTAATCATAATTACTATTATTGAATTTAGAAGAAAAAAAACAGATTCCCATCACAGGGTGTGTAAACAACTTTGCATGATTGTCATTCAAATATTTGAAAGTTATTTTATTCTATTTATTTAATACAAAATTAGATTACGAATACGGGATCAAATGTATTAAAATCATTTGTGACTGTTGTTTGTAATCATAATTTTTTTAAGTAAGTTTTATGAATTGTTGCCGCCATATTGAATCCGCCATGTTGAATTTTTTCCAGGACTTAAAATTTAGTCTATTTTAACTTGTACTTATGAGAAATATTCAAAACTTTTCCGCATAAACTTTAAGAAATATTTTTAATTTTATAGCCGCCATATTGTAGGTTGGTTTATGACAATTTGGATATCAGATTCGTAATCAGCGACCTTAAAAACTCCCAATCAATAAGATTTATGTAAATTGGATAAGAAAAAAGTTCTTTTGTTAGTTTTATTAAGAATTAAATAAAAAATGGTCATTTTGACTAAGCTTAATAATTTTCGTTAGCATAATTCAAAAAATCGGCTGTCTTACGTTTTTTGCAAATTTAATAACGAGCATTAAAAAATATATCCCAATCGGTTGCGAAACAAGTGTTCTAGACGAAAAAATTGCATTCATGCCACTGTGCAACTTCCAACAAACTACAAACAGATTTATTTGGTTCGTACTGTTATCATGAATGTTATGTGAGAAAGTTTGTGCGGTCAATATGTTTTGCACAGTTAGTATATTTTACTTTCGACGTTCATATTTACGGAATAGTTGTTTTAAGTGGGCATGATTTTAATATTTAATTGTATGCAGGGCTATTTGAAATGTGGATATTTTCGTTATTAATAACTAGATCTTTACATTCAAGTACATTACGATTTAATTAACTGATGTTATTTATAGGAATCAGAAGAGACTAGTTTTTGTAAAGTTAAATATTTTACCTTTCTCTGCGTTTTCATTTATGAATTAAAAAAAAATAATAATAAAAATGAAAATGAATTTCTATAATTTCAGAGTCGAAAAATGTACTCTAACCAAGATTTAAAAAGGAGTCAATTTAAGCGGTGCACAGTCCTTCACAAACTTTCAAAGAGTATTTCAATGACTACATAAATACTATAAGACACGACATGGCCATGTTAAATATTCTACGCTTATTCTTGAGTTGACCAATACCCGCTAGGTCGCTCTGCTAGAGAATCTGAAGTTGATGTGACTGGCGCTAGGTGGCTCTACGGTCAAACAATGTTTCAGGCGGGTAAGAGAAAACGCACTGATGCCACATATGGGACCAGAGATGCGAGGGAAGGTCGAGAATCGCTTATCTCAGCGCACGAACTGACAACACTGACTATGCTGACGGAAGTAAGTGAGAAGGTTTGTGAGAGAGAGGTCAACAGTTGTACAGTCTCAACCAAGTGGGATGCGTACAGTCAAGCACCTGCTGCTAGCGCTTTCTGATAGCTGTGTGTCAAACTTGTGACGAACAGCACCCGTAAAGCGTAGACTATTTCCCTATCCTATGTGGTGTCTTATAGTATTTATGTAGTCATTGGTATTATGCATAAAGTGTGAGAAAAAATATAATAACCTCCAGGATTGTGAATTTAATCAATTGTTAGATTATAAGAATATAACCTAACCTAACCTTATGCCAACAATCCATAAATTTCCTAGTGGACTACATGTTTCGACTGTTAGTTGGTCATCTTCAGGTCTCTGACAACACTCTTCTTTTTTAATCATTTAATTTTGGATATCTTCATGAAATTGCACTTTAAAAAGTTCTTCATCGTTATTTATACTTACAAACATGTACACAAACAGGAACCCAAATAATCTACTCAATAATAAATTAAATTTCTCATCGAAGGAATTGTACAACACGTCAATACAAACGGGAAGGGTCAATACAACCAGAGACATCAGTTACCGGTCAACTTTTAACATGGAACTACTTCCAGTTTGTTTAGGTAGGCTTAACGCTCGTGATTTGTATTGTGTGTGGACAGTATTATTTATCCAAAAATGTGGTCTGTTTGTAAGTATAAATAACAAATTGTTTAAGTGTATTCATGACGAAATCCAAAATTGGACGATTAAAAAAGAAGAGTGATATTAAGAATCTGAAGATGACCAACTAAGGGTCGAAACCGGTAGTCCACTAGAACATTTAAGGATGGTTGGCAGGTAAGAATACCCTAACAATTGAAAAATATCAGACATTGCAAAAGTTTATATTCTCTGGTTGACCTATATTAGTGGCGCAACTATTTTTATATTTTTTCATTGTTACTTTCTCGCACATACGAATTATGAAGAAAATCGATGGGTAAAAATATTGATGTCGAATTTTTGCAGATATATCCGTTTTTTACAAACGGGTTGACCGATTTTAATCATATTTGGTATGTGGACATGTTTTGATCATACCTTGGGAGGTTTTTAATTTTTTCTACGACTCAAAATTTGGGGCTGTCATAAAAAACACAAAATTACAGTTTTCTCAATTCGACTTTCATTATTTTGCTCAAGTTTAGCCTCCATTGTTCGCTATCTCTCCAAAAATGCGTGTTCATGATTAAAAAAAACAAAAAACGTAATATCTCAAAGCTAACTCTACCAATTATAATAAATGGAAGTTATGTAGTTAATCTTAGCATAAGACAATGTAACAGATGTACAAGATTTTAGCAATTCAGCACTTGTATTGTTTCCATAGTTTTGAAGCCTTTTCAAGTCAGTGTTGTTAGAACTCTCGACAAGTAAAGTAGTTAACTCTGTCAATAAGAGTTTTACTTTTATTAAAATATTATATTATAGTTTTATTTAAATAAATTGTAGTATAATAAACGTTTGATATATTTTTTTAAACTAATCGGTCGAGTTCAACTGATTACTGGCGCAGTCGGTAGGACACTTCAGTGAATTAATGAACATAATTTATATCAGTTTTAACCGTTAATGAAGTAAACCTTACTTAATAAACGCATATTATTAAGTATAAACTCAAACTTAATAAAAGTATATTATTAAGTGAAGAAGAAGTGAAAGCAAAAGTGAAAATTGTCTGCGAAATTAGTGTTTATCCAAGTGTTAATTGATACGCGAAATGAGCATAGAGTTTTGGATTTTGTAAGTAAAATACGTAAGCAGTTACTGTTTTAATCAATAAGGTTGTAAATTAATTTTAGTCTATTAATATTTAACTGTAACCAATACAATGGCTATTCCAGTATTAAAAAAGGAATACTTAGACATGATCCCAGAATTTTCGGGTGAACCCACAATGCTTAATAGATTTATCTGTGTTTGTGATAAAATAGTTACTAAATTTTACGTGACTAATAACCCAAGTGATTTCCAAAATGTATATTTGTTTTCTACCATTTTAGCAAAAATAAAAAATCCAGCCTTAGAACTAGTTGTAAGCTCAAATAGTTACTCTTGGATAGATGTTAGGAAAACACTTTTGTCTAGTTATATGGACAAAAGGGATTGCTATACATTAAATCTTGAAATGCCAGAATTGAAACAGGAGGCTGGGATAAACACCATTTAAATTTTATGAAAGAATCCAAAGATTATTAAATTTACAGATAGTATATTTTGTTAACAACGAACCAACTGCACAAAGTGAATTATGCGAATATATACAAAAATTAGCTTTGCGAGTGTTTTTAAAAGGGCTTCATGAACCACTTGGTTCTCTCATGAGAACTAAAAATCCCACAACTATTGGGGCAGCTCTTAGTACGTTAACCAATGACTTCCAATTTAAAAATAACAAAACGTTCATTCACTCAGCCTAACAAACAATACGTTGTTCCAAAGGGTCAAAACACTTTTGTCCGAAAACCTTAGAATGCCACATTTTACCAAAACCCTAAACCAATGTACCAACAGGTCCAACAGTCAAATCCTTTTTATAAACCTCCGGCTGCTAACTTTGCTCAATCTCAACGAGGACAGTTTCCAAACAATGGTAATCCAAGACCACAACCACCTCAGAGACAACCATATCATCCAACTCCTATGAGTATATCAACTAGACAGTCGGACGGGCCATCTAGACAGAATCCCAAATTGTACCAAATGACAGGGCGTGGCACGGAAAATGAAGAGACAAACGATGGATACGCAATGTACCAATTTGACCCAGACATAATTGCAGGTGACGAAACTTTATGTAATGAAGAACATTACGAAGACTATGTCAATCTAGACGATAACATTGCAGATAACGACAAAAGCATTCAAACTGAAGAGAATCATTTTTTAGGGTAAACGAATTTAGGAACAAATGTTCAATTATGAATTTACAGAATGATAACAATGAATTGCCTTATATCATAGAAGAAGAAGAAATTAGAATAAGAAAGTCACAGCCCATGTTAAACAGCGTGATACGAGGGCGATCGGCCCCTAGGAGCACCACTAGTTGTTTTGTAGCAGTTCTTGTTTTCAAGTAGTTTTGGTTACTGCCACCGTGCCACCCCGGCGCTGTAACTCCACAGCCAGCCCTGTCAAGCCCACCCCACCCCCGTCAGCATGGCAGCGTAACTGGTCTTGTGATACAGTAGCCAAGCCTTTGCTACTAGCGCTTTCTGTTTTCCAGTAACCAAACTAAGGATATTTTGGCGATCGAGGGCATCACGCTAGAGCCTATACCTGTGACTTTCTTATTCTAATTCCTTCTTCTATGCTTTTATATACACGACCCGGTCACTAATTTTAAAATATTAATTGACACTGGTAGCACTAGATCGTTTATAAGAAAATCTATAGGATTAGAATGTTTTAAAACAACCATAATAAAAGAACCGTTCGAAGTAGCCACTGTACAGGGAGCCTCGAAGGAAGATTATAGCTGCAAATTAACTCTGCTAGGAAAGAGGGCAACCAAATTTTACTTATGAGGACATTTTACTTATGAGGACTTCAGTTTTGCCACACCTAGATAAATTGGGATTACTCCCAAATTTTGTGTGATATCGCTT
This sequence comes from Aphrophora alni, assembly GCA_963513935.1. Classification (NCBI taxonomy): domain Eukaryota; kingdom Metazoa; phylum Arthropoda; class Insecta; order Hemiptera; family Aphrophoridae; genus Aphrophora; species Aphrophora alni. The sequence continues at coordinate 13,610,846 of OY740765.1, read as the reverse complement.
ATTTCAGTTGTTCCTGAGGCGGCTCCTTTGAGGAATATGAGGGACCTGGAACAGGATTTACAGATGGGTTAGATTGTGGAATTGCATTCAATTTTCTTGGTCTTTTAATTTTTGTTAAATGAATCTTTTAGTATTGTGGTGTCTTGCCTCAATTTCCGCTGTTTTTCTTTTCGGATTTACTGAAGCTATTTGTTCTTTATTATATTTGTTTTTAGTTTTGCTTTGTTTTTGCACAGTTTTAACATAAATATCGGATGGAATTTCGGGTATAAGTTCCCTGTTGATATTTCTGTTGGTTAGAATATTTTATTTCGTTACTTCATTAGTTTCCCTGATTAGTTCATATAATTTTGTGTTCGTTTCTTATGGGTGGTAATGTAATCATTTGTGAATTGTCTTTCTATGTCCAAAAGTGAATTTGAATTGATATGTCCGTACAATACTTGGAATGGAGTAAGTTTTGTAACCGAATGTATGCTGATTTTCACAAAAACTTCGATTTACTACTAGGTCTGGATAACATTAAAGACTTAAAAATAAATTTAGACTTTGTAAACAATTGGCTTATATTTGGTGGTAAAACAATTCCCATTCATTATTTTCAATACGGGATCAGAGTCACTAAAAGGGGAAACAAAAAGACAATCCGTTAAGAAAACGGCTAGTTACCTAATCCAAGCCCGTACCAGTCAAATAATAAAAGTTTAAGTCAATAATATAACTTATGATGAAGCAGTATTGTCTTACAAACACGCAAATGGGTTAGAAATTACACAGTCTATAGTAACAGTGCATGAAGGCGAAATCTACTGTTCCGTTATCAGTAATACTTCAACCGATAAAACGCTGACATTAAAAAAAAAACCATTGGAATTAGAAAACTTTAGCAATTTTAATATTTACGAAACACACACTTTTAAAAATAAAGGAAATAAAATTAATTTTAACATGATTAATCACAAAAACCAAAAATTAAATTTGTCTAAAATTAAGGTAGACCTCATGAATTCAGAAGAAAGAAGGGCCATAATTAAATTAGTTGTTGAGTACGCACACATATTTCATGTTGATGGAAACGATTTAACCTTCACTAATCAGATTAAACATGTAATTAGGACTACCGACGAAATTCCCGTTTATACAAGAAATTATCGATACCCGGAAATTTATAAAAACGAAGTTAATATTCAAAGAGAAGATATGTTATTATCCGGCCTTCGCGTTCTCCATGGAATTCTCCAGTTTGGATCGTACCAAAAAAAGAACGCCTCCGGTAAACAGAAATTTTGATTAGTAATAGACTTTAGAGGTCTTATCTTAACTCAAAAACAATTGATGACAGATTTTCTTTACCAAATATCAAGGACATCTTAGACAAATTGGGCCCATCTCAGTACTTTACGATCTGAGATCTAGCTTCCGGATTTCATCAGGTGGAAATGGACCTAACAAGCATAGAGAAGACAGCATTTTCAACCGCAAATGAGCATTATGAATTCTGAAGAATGCCGTTCGGCCTAAAAAAACAGTCCCCCGACGTTTCAACGAATTATGAACAACATTTTAAGAGGAGTTCAAAATGAAACTTGCCTAGTATATCTGGATGACATAATAATCTATTCAACTAGCCTTCAGGAACATATACAAAGATTTAGGGACGTTTTCAATAGACTACGGGATGCAAATTTTAAAATTCAATTGGACAAAACGGAATTTCTCAGAAAAGAAGTAGCATATCTGGGCCACATAGTAACAGCAGAAGGTGTTAAACTGAATCCGGACAAGGTTAAAGCTATTAAATGTTATCCTATTCCTAAAACAACTAAAGAGATTAAAGAATTTTTAGGTCTATTAGGTTACTATCGAAAATGTATAAAGAATTTTGCTGCTATAACAAAACCATTTACTAACTGTTTGAAAAAAAGTGCGAAAATTGACATAAACAATCCAGACTATATAAATTGTTTTGAGATTTGTAAAAATATCCTATCTAACGAACCATTGCTACAGTGTCCAGATTTTGAAAAGGAATTCAATTTAACAACTGATGCCAGTAATTTCGCAATCGGGAGCAGTACTTAGCCAAAATAAAAATGGTGCCGATTTACCTATTGCTTATGCGAGTCGAACACTAAATGATAGAGAGGTTAATTATACGGCCGTCGAAAAGGAATTACTTGCGATACTATCATATGACAAACCGTTACAATGGCTGTTTTTAGTTAGAGAACCAAACTGAAAACTTCTCCGGTGGCGACTGAAATTAGAAGAATACGACTACCAAATAGTAATTAAAAGAGGTAAACTAAATCAAAACGCTGACGGGCTTTCAAGAATACAACTAAAAGCTACCGATAATAACCCAATAAACACACAAACAACATCAAACGAGGACACTCTAGAAACAATAACAGATGCAGCAATATTTCCCGGAAATTGATATTTAACGTAGACGAAAGTGAGGATATTGTATTAGACGTAGAAGCAGTGGAAGATAGCGCTCATACTATACACTCAAATTACGAGGGAAACACAGCAGTCGAAATAGCAATTTTAAATGAACCTGTTAATTTTGGTAAAAATCGGATCATTTTGTCTTCAGTAAAGTATAATCCCCGAAAAGTCGGAATACAAAAACAATTCAGAGACACCAAAACAAGATATCTGAAAATAATTTTGATAATGATATTGTAAGATGTGTAAAAGAATATTTGGAACCAAATATAAAGTAGAGTATATACTTTGAAAGTGATTTTTATGAAAGTTTTGCAACTTGTGTTGCTCGAGATTTCACCAATTCACAATTATAGTTAGTTAACTGTACAACGAAATTATTAGACATTTATAGGGAAAACGAAATCCAGGAAATAATTAATAATTATCATGTAGGGAAAACCAATTATAGTGCAATTCAGGAAACGTACGAAAAAATAAGAAGACAATATTATTGGCCAAACTTAAAAAATTATGTAAACAATTGTGTAAACAATTGCGAAATCTGTTTGAAAACAAAATATGAAAGGACACCTTTAAGGTTGGAAATGAATTTAACCCCTACAGCTTCAAGACCGCTTCAAATCATCCATGTAGATAGTATTTCTCTTGAATAGCAAGTATTATTAATAGCTTCTCTAGATACGCACAAGTATATCGTATTGCGGGTGCACAAGCAGCCGAAATAGTTGATAAAATTGCCTTTCTCATCATGACATACCAGAAGTGATAGTTTCAGACATGTGCTTTAAGAGTTTCAATCTATCAGACAGGTTCTTATAGAGTTCAAGTTGATACTTGACCAGTTCCGAGGAACTGGAAGGGTATGCGTATGTAGAGCCTCTCGGCACGACGCCACACCCTCACTCCGGTAGAAAGAGTAACGGTGAGCAATCTCACACTAGCACGCCACTGCCACCACGAAACCATTCTTCAAACGCACGCTCCCAGAAGTCGAAACCTCTGGACAGGCTGAGCATGCTCCCATGGTACTCATGTCGGCAAGATTTCTCTAGCCACGTTTGATGAGTCACCGCCGGGTCGCTTGCGCGATACCCTCTCTCACGACATCACCTACTGGGGGCGGCACCCGTTGCCCACCTACATGGGACTAGGTAGCTCACATGGTACAGAATTTAATAACAGGTTAGTAAAAGAATTAATGGACTTACATAAAATAAAAATCCACTTTATTAGTACACAACACCCGCCACCTGATGGAATTGGAGAAAGATTACATTGTACGCTAATAGAGCATATACGGCTATTAAACAACCAACTCGAATTTAAGAGCGCCACATTCGAAAATAAGGTAAAATATGCGATTATTGCCTACAACAACAGCATACCATTCGGTTACAAAACTTACTCCATTCGAAGTATTGTACGGACATATCAATTCAAATTCATTTTTGGACATAGAAAAACAATTCACAAATAATTACATTACCACCCACAAGGAAAGAACACAAAAATTATATGAACTAATCAGGGAAATTAATGAAGTAACGAAAGAAAATATTCTAACCAAAAGAAATATCATTAGGGAACTTGTACCCGAAATTCCATCCGATATTTATGTTAAAACTGTGCAAAAACAAGCAAAACTAAAAACAAATATAATAAAGAACAAATAGCTTCAGTAAATCCGAAAAGAATAACAGCGGAAATTGAGGCAAGACACCACAATACTAAAAGATTCATTTAAAAAAAATTAAAAGACCAAGAAAATTGAATGCAATTCCACAATTTAACCCATCTGTAAATCCTGTTCCAGGTCCTTCCTGTTCCTCAAAGGAGCCGCCTCAGGAACAACTGAAATAAGTGATATCACACAAAATTTGGGAGTAATCCCAATTGATCTAGGTGTGGCAAAACTGAAGTCCTCATACCATACATTTGTACATTATTTTAGTCTAGAAGGAATATTACTCAATTAAATAATTTAGAGTTTTGTTATAAAGATGTGTTAGATTGTTTTAATTGTCTAGCACATTTAAATGAAAACACTGAATTTGTAACAGACAATAGTAATAAGGTTAGAGATATTGTTAATTACTTGAAGTTTATTAATCACACGAGACAAGTAATTAACGAAAAGTTAGAAATAGTTTCCTTAGAAAATAAGCGTAGCATAAGATGTAAAAGTGGTATGGTTGATGGATTGGGATCAATTGTGAAATTAATTACTGGAAATCTAGATGCTTATGATGGTGAAAGAGATAACAAATTGATAGAAAACATTAAATACAATCAGTTTAATATTGCAAATCAATATCCATCTCAATATTCAGTTAGTACTGATATAATTGTAGAATTTAACAAAACCATAAACATAGTGGAAGAAAATTTTAGCGAATTAAAGATTAAGTTGTCATTTGTAAAGAAAAAACTGGGTGATTTCGTTGAGTTAGAAAAATTTAGAGATTTATTAAATCAGTTAAATATCATATATACTATTTTGTTAAGTTTAGTTCGAGACATAGAGAATTCATTAACATTTTGTAAGTTGGGAGTTCTCCACCCAGGTATAATTTCCACTAAAGAATTATTTAATGAAATTTATAAAATTAGCAAATATTATATCAATCAATTGCCACTAGAACCAAAAATAGAAAACATTTGGAGATTTGAAAAACTTTAAGAAGTTATACTAAATGTTGAGCTTGACTTATGAGAAAAATTACACAGTATAACAAACACACAGAACACAATTCTCATTAAAAAATACGCCTAAGTATCAGACGCTTTTCAACGACAAGGTCGTCGAAAGTTGTGGTTTGGTTGGTGTAGCTGGTGTGTCACTGAGGAGGACGACCTTGTCGTTGAAACGCGTCTGATACTTAGGAGTATTTTTTATGAGGATTGTGTTCTGTGTGTTTGTTATACTCTTTAAGAAGTTGTAAAATGAGTATTAAAGAGATTGTATATTTTCTCGAATTACCTATTGTAGAAGAATCTGATTTTAATATTTACCTACCAAATACGAGAAAGGTTATATAAACATTATTCCTAGAGTAAGATATCTGTTAATGTAAAATAAAATAAAATAAAGTAAATTAAGATTTGTAGCTCTGAATAGTAATTGTAATAACAAAGTCCATTCAAAATTTCTATTCTTACTCGATCAAATATCCCATCATGAACTTGATTGTGAGACTTCCATTATTCAATCAGGAACAACAAGATAAATACTGCGCTGAAGATCACGGAAAACTTAATTACATGGACACCTGAGATGAACCAGTATCTGGCTAGGCTAGGTTAGGTTAGGTTAGACAATGACAATAATCTATCAAAATAAACAACTGTATCATTCATCAAAAACTGAAGGTGGACATCCGAAATTCCTCGACGCCTCCGGACACGTCTTCCAGTGAATCAGCAACCAGAATTTTCAATTCAACTTAAGAAACTAGTGTTAGACAAAATTAATCTGGACACAGTACTACCAATTAAACAACAACCAGTTATTTCAACAGAGATCAGCATGTGGAATTCTTACTCATCGGAGTCCTGTTTTTGGCAAATCAAAAATCCTGGAAGAAACTACAACCTGAGCCCAGTTCTCAACAACCCCCGGAAGTTTGATTTAGGGATGGAGGAGTTATGTAGTTAATCTTAGCATAAGACAATGTAACAGATGTACAAGATATTAGCAATTCAGCACTTGTATTGTTTCCATAGTTTTGAAGCCTTTTCAAGTCAGTGTTGTTAGAACTCTCGACAAGTAAACTAGTTAACTCTTTGAATAACAGTTTTACTTTTATTAAAATATTATATTATAGTTTTATTTAAATAAATTGTAATATAATAAATGTTTGAATTTTTTTTTAAACCAATCGGTCGAGTTCGACGATATAACTTTGATATATTGTAGGTTATTAAGCTTAAATTTTCCGTCAGACAATCCAAATTTCATCATTGTGTATAACCGGTTTCGACGGTTAAACCGTCATCGTCAGATTCAAAACATCGTGAAGTCGTATGAAAGCGTCGTCCATTAAAACTGGTAATTAATTTTAGTACTCATAACTCTTGAAAAAACACTATTGAAGTTAAAAATTGATAGCAGGTTTACCGGTTAACATTATAACAATGTTTTATAATGCCACTTAGAATAGATATTTTTGTTTATAATAAGTTATAGAAACGTATGTTTTGTCAACCGTACCAAACCCTCCCCCTCTCCCCCCCACACACACACACAAACACACACAATACACACGTTCAAACACACCACAACACAAAACAGTCCATGCTTGTTTTCATAAGATTAAAAAATAACATGAAATACTTGTTGGTATATTATTTACATGTACATACAGTACTTGATTGATTGCACCAACATTAATCTACATTGTAAACAAATCACCATCACTGTAAATCACTATAATCTGTCACTACAAATCACTACACGAGAGGAACTGCCTGGACGAGAGCCAAACTACAAGTCTTGTGATATGTTTTAAGCACAGTTAGTTGTGCGTTGAACATTTCGGACAAATTCGTAGAGTTTCGGATGTATTCGATATATTCGGTGGTTCGTATAACACTGTCTCTAAATCTAATTACACGGGAAACACTGTCTCCTAATCTATTTATTATTTTCTTATATTTCTATTCTTTAGATACAGAGTCTAACAAAACATTAATACAGCCTATTAAAAAATATATATAATCCTATCTAGATGTTTTTATTTAGGAAGGTGAGCTAGTAATATTAAGTATTGAAAGAAACAAAAAACTAAAAACTTATTTATTAAAAAATTATTAAACTTAAACTTGAATATATTACTACAAAACTGAAAAAAAAAAGAAAAGAAAAAAAAACACTGTTATAAATTAAACTTGAACTTGCATATAATACTACAAAAATGAAACCATAAAATAACTCTTACTGTTATAAATTAAACTTGAACTTGCATATAATACTACAAAAATGAAAACATAAAAAAACTCTTACTGTTATAAATTAAACTTAAACTTGCATATAATACTACAAAAGTGAAAAAATAAAAAAAAACTCTTACTGTTATAAATTAAACTTGAACTTGCATATAATACTACAAAAATGAAAACATAAAAAAACTCTTACTGTTATAAATTAAACTTAAACTTGCATATAATACTACAAAAATGAAAACAAAAAAAAAACACTTACTGTTATAAATTAAACTTGAACTTGCATATATTACTATAAAAATGAAAACATAAAAAAACTCTTACTGTTATAAATTAAACTTAAACTTGCATATATTACTATAAGAATGAAAACATAAAAAAACTCTTACTTTTATAAATTAAACTTGAACTTGCATATAATACTATAAAACTGAAAACATAAAAAACACTTACTTTTATAAATTAAACTTGAACTTGCATATAATACTACAAAAATGAAAACATAAAAAAACTCTTACTGTTATAAATTAAACTTGAACTTGCATATAATACTACAAAAATGAAACCATAAAATAACTCTTACTGTTATAAATTAAACTTGAACTTGCATATAATACCACAAAAATGAAAACATAAAAAAACTCTTACTGTTATAAATTAAACTTGAACTTGCATATAATACTACAAAAATGAAACCATAAAATAACTCTTACTGTTATAAATTAAACTTGAACTTGCATATAATACTACAAAAATGAAAACATAGAACAACTCTTACTGTTATAAATTAAACTTGAACTTGCATATAATACTATAAAACTGAAAACATAAAAAACACTTACTTTTATAAATTAAACTTGAACTTGCATATAATACTACAAAAATGAAAACATAGAACAACTCTTACTGTTATAAATTAAACTTGAACTTGCATATAATACTACAAAAATGAAACCATAAAATAACTCTTACTGTTATAAATTAAACTTGAACTTGCATATAATACTACAAAAATGAAAACATAAAAAAACTCTTACTGTTATAAATTAAACTTGAACTTGCATATAATACTACAAAAATGAAAACATAGAACAACTCTTACTGTTATAAATTAAACTTGAACTTGCATATAATACTACAAAAATGAAAACATAAAAAAAACTCTTACTGTTATAAATTAAACTTGAACTTGCATATAATACTACAAAAATGAAAACATAAAAAAAAAAACACTTACTGTTATAAATTAAACTTGAACTTGCATATAATACTACAAAAATGAAAACATAGAACAACTCTTACTGTTATAAATTAAACTTGAACTTGCATATAATACCACAAAAATGAAAACATAAAAAAACTCTTACTGTTATAAATTAAACTTGAACTTGCATATAATACTACAAAAATGAAACCATAAAATAACTCTTACTGTTATAAATTAAACTTGAACTTGCATATAATACTACAAAAATGAAAACATAGAACAACTCTTACTGTTATAAATTAAACTTGAACTTGCATATAATACTATAAAACTGAAAACATAAAAAACACTTACTTTTATAAATTAAACTTGAACTTGCATATAATACTACAAAAATGAAAACATAGAACAACTCTTACTGTTATAAATTAAACTTGAACTTGCATATAATACTACAAAAATGAAACCATAAAATAACTCTTACTGTTATAAATTAAACTTGAACTTGCATATAATACTACAAAAATGAAAACATAAAAAAACTCTTACTGTTATAAATTAAACTTGAACTTGCATATAATACTACAAAAATGAAAACATAGAACAACTCTTACTGTTATAAATTAAACTTGAACTTGCATATAATACTACAAAAATGAAAACATAAAAAAAACTCTTACTGTTATAAATTAAACTTGAACTTGCATATAATACTACAAAAATGAAAACATAAAAAAAAAAACACTTACTGTTATAAATTAAACTTGAACTTGCATATAATACTACAAAAATGAAAACATAGAACAACTCTTACTGTTATAAATTAAACTTGAACTTGCATATAATACTACAAAAATGAAAACATAAAAAAAAACACTTACTGTTAAAAATTAAACTTGAACTTGCATATAATACTACAAAAATGAAACCATAAAATAACTCTTACTGTTATAAATTAAACTTGAACTTCCATATAATACTACAAAAATGAAAACATAAAAAAACTCTTACTGTTATAAATTAAACTTGAACTTGCATATAATACTACAAAAATGAAAACATAAAAAAAAAAACACTTACTGTTATAAATTAAACTTGAACTTGCATATAATACTACAAAAATGAAAACATAAAAAAACTCTTACTGTTATAAATTAAACTTGAACTTGCATATAATACTACAAAAATGAAAACAAAAAAAAAACACTTACTGTTATAAATTAAACTTAAACTTGCATACATTACAAAAAAACTAAAAACGGAAAAAATCCTACTATATAAATTAAACTTAAACTTTCATATATTATTAAAAAACCTATAACTCAAAATTATAAAATGCCCGCAGTGATTACTAAGACAAACACTTAGAACGAAATTCCGAATTAATTAACCAAATATTGCATATAGAGTAAATTTAGTTTGTACAAGTATTATTCAGAAGAGGTGTCCGAATTTTTATTCAAAAGTAGCCTAGTTATTACTTTAAAAAATTTACTTAAATTAGAGATAGGACTAATATCTACCATCAAACAGTAGACATTTGTTCTGTTTTAACAGAACAAGATCTTTTAAAAGCATTCGGTGTCGTGTCTTGGAATTGTGTTTGTTACAGCCTCTTAGTTTATCTCCGTAATCTTTCTGTAATTCTGTACGCCTTTTGTATAGCATAACAGATCCAACGGCAATAACTTAAATGTTTAAAAACATGAGAAAATGGTTTGTTTCTTACATTCATTGATAACGTATGAATGATGTTATTTTTTATTCGTTAAAAAAGTTTCATTGTACTTAGATATGTGAAATTGGTATTATAGTTTTGAATTAACTGGGGTATAATAGATTTGTTTTCAAAATTGTCAATAAAATTAACATACACATTTTAACATATAAAGGTACTAATAATTTTGAATTAATTAATATGGAGCTTCAAGTACAGTTTTCAACAAAAACATTTCTGAGATACTGAACATTTGAAATATTTTCTATAGTTGATACAAGATAAATAATTAGGTGATATTCGAATGAGGCATTTATCTTATAATGTTTTAGTCTTGTCTGCAATCGTTTAAAGTTAATATAGGATATATAAGTTTTATCACATAAAACCATAAATTATTGGTCGAACCAATATCTTAATCTATCTAAAACAGATCGTCAATGCTAACAACGTCAGAACTGGTTTAATTAATATAATTTGTACTAAATACTATTATATTTAACAATTAAATTTTCAGGAGTATTAATTGACGTTCAGTTAAAAGAAGGTCATTATTGTACTAACATGAAATTAAATAATAAACGACCTAAAATATCAGATGGACGTGAGTTTACAATCAAGAGAGTAAATGCGTGAAATGTCAAAGTATTTTATTAAAATTAAAAGTCCATACACTTGCTTACATCCAAACAAAACTGCAAATACAATTGACAAATATAATTTGTAAAGTACTGAAATGAACACTCACCGGTTACACATTAGCAAAATGTTATCAACATCATTTGAGCTAATTATGAGAAAATTGGAATTTTGAGTTACGATTTTGAGCTTGATTAGCATTTTACTTTATGTATGGATTTGGAACAATATTTTTCACAGTTTCTTTTTCTAGTTTTACGTTCTTCCTATGAGATGTGTCTATTAAATAAAAGTACTCGTAGAAACCCACTACAAAGACCTTGGACGAGTTTGAACATGTATGACAAACATCAGTACCCCCCAAAGTCGAGCGATGTATCAACTTGAGATTTTTAATACAATTTAATAAAACACCAACGGAATGTGTCCAAATGCTTGCTGGAGCTTACGGGCAAGACCGCATGTCTCGTTTTATTGTATAAGAGTGGCACAAAAGATTCAGTGAAGGACGTCATAACGTGGAAGACGATAAACCGCCTGGATGATCTTTCACTTCAAGAACCGAAGAAAATGATAACTGAAGCTGTAAAAATTGTCAAATACAATGTGTCGAATATTTCGCGTGAATACCTCAACATGAAAACGGTTTGTGCCAAGATGAAACCTTACTTTAGGTTTCAATTAAGTATGAATAAATTTGAAACATTCTTTTTTGTTAATGTATACTTTATTTCATTAGTCATCAAGGATAATCATAAACGAAACCTTTGAGTTATAGTCACAAATTCCCAGATTTCCTCCGTGAGAAATTTTAACCTCCTCTTTTTTTATAATCCTAGATCCTCACCTGGTCCGTACGATTGTGATTGTTAAATTATATTCATTAGTTATGCCAAGAGTTGTTAGTCAAATCCCACAGAACATCAGGCAATTTTAAAAATTAAACATTTACTTAAAGTTGATCAAGGCATGGTTATTAAGTATGAATGGAGCAGAGCATTTCATGAATATTATAAGGTAAAATCCTTGTGGTAAGTGTGGAATGAGCTGTGGAAGTGCAGACATACGTAAAGAATTGTAATACTGTAAAAAAAAAACGCATTCGTTTTGAAAAGGAACGAAATAAAAAATTTTAAGTACAAACATTTAAAAGTATAAATTTTCAATAAGCAAAGTTAGTGAAAAATTAGCTCAAATTTAAATTCACAATTCTGACAATATGAAGGGAAAAAACTTGTAATCAGCATATAAAAACTTTAATGTAATAAATCCTTAAGATAAGCGTGGTATAGTAAAGTTTTTTAATTTATCAATCCTTCTGTCGACGACTTTTGTAATAAAATATTTAATATTCTAAATCAAATTATGCTCAATAAAATCATGAATTTATAATTTATTTTTTTCTGCCTTTCAACTGCAGCTATCAACAAAGATACAAGATAATTCTATAACATCATATGTAACCCATCCCAACTGACAGAAAAGTGATTGACTGTCAGAGTGACTTAGTATTTGGGTGACTTACTCACTCAGTGATTGACTGACTAAATGAATGACTCTGAGTGACCTACTCTCCGAGTAACTGAACGTCTGAATAACTAGTTGATTGACTGTCTCAGTGACTGACAAACTCTCTGAGTGAGTGACCGACTGGACTTACTAAATCACTACACGACTCACTGTTTTCAGTGACTGACAGACCCTATGACTTACTGAGTGACTGACGAACTAAGTGACTATTTGAGTGACTGACTGATAATGTAAACAACTTCAAAATCTGCACAAAATTTGTCTCTGCTGCAGCCTCAAATAAAATGGCGTCCAGTGAAAATTGTGATTAGTTAACGAAGGTGAAGGTGTCTTAATTATTAGCCATTTTCTTATAAAATATTCCGCAAACCAACAAACTTAATTCCTTCTCCAGATGTAAGTCGATGAATTTCTGGCCTTGGTTCTAGAACTAAATCGCTAAAAGTAAAAACCTTGTCACCGGCGATATATGTTCTTGTAGGTGATACACTCCCAGTAAAAGACTCATCTCCATTCACCCACTATTTTAAGGTTTTCATTTTTTCGAACTAACTATGACGCTACAGTGGAGCTAAGGGTGGAGTTGCAATACTCGTCCAAAACTCCATCATGAATTTTAGAACTTCATTGCAAACAATAGCCATAATAGTAACTACACCATACAAGATGACGATATGGTGTGTGTATCTGCCACATAATTGCAGGTTTGTCGAAGTCCAATTTCTCGACATGATAAGATAGTTATCTGCAGTATTTCTTTTGCTGAGAAAGTTCAATGCCCACCACTATACATAGGGATCAAACACTTTCAGCCCTAAAGGGAACAGTGTTGAGAGGACTCAATCCAATTAGGATTTGAATCTGATCAATGACGACTCGATATCTCATTTAGCGACTTCTACAAGGGAAGTGAACAACTGTTAACTTATCATTTTGTCCATGTCTTTGCCACTAAATTTGAGTCGTCCGTTCTATCTGACACAGTAGTGATCACTCTCCTGTGAAGCTTATTTCGTTCCCACAATAGATTTTGCGCAAAATGAGAAGATTTCGTCTAAGAATTTGTGTCGCCTGATATTAGTAATAATGTGTCCATTAATGAACAGTACACTTCATTACAACAGAAGTCCATTCACAGCGGATAACAACATTCCAAAAACGCCCATGAGACCACTACTTCCATCAGTTCCATAGCGGAACGATTATATAGCGACGCTCTCCGTTTACGACATAGAGCTCTAACTTTATTGCAAACGTATTAGTGATAATCTTGAAAGGTATAAAATTCTACAAATCAAAGCACTCGTTTAGACAGGGTAGGGAGAAATCTTAGACAGTAAATTGGTACAATATTAAAAAACACACCCCACATCAATGATGGGGGAAAAAGATAACTTCCAATTTCGGTGCTCCACCTTTTACTTCTTTATTGGGACTAAGTCAACGGGATGGAATGTTTGGGGTCATCAATTGTAAACTTTTCCTCGGCTGTTACTTTACGGCAACGCCTTTAACTTATTTGCAAGGAACAAATATTGTCTCTGTAGATCCATCAGAAGAACCTCAATATTCCAATCAGGAATATAGTCTAGCCTGTTTTCAGAACGGTATTCCGCTTCATCCTCTAACAATAAAGTTTATTCTATGATTCAACATCTCAAAATTTGGAAGACTGACCCACTTTAAAATAAACAATCGTATATTGGAAGAGCAATGATTTCTTGACCCTTGGTTGGAGAATACACTAATTCCTCTTCAAAATCATGTAAAGAAAAAACTGAGGCTGGAAATCATCGTCCCGTTTCTTTTATTAATCTGTTTTGCAACTTTTAGGGGAAATGGACAATCTGTGTCTTGTTTGGTACCTAGAAATTAACCAGCTGCTTCATAATGAAGAACAATGCGACTTTTTCAGGGTCAATCATTTATGGATAGACTGGTTTTATTAATCTTGCGTCAGACTTTACGATCTGTAAAAGACCTATTCTATGGCATTACGGAGAGAAACTCTGAATACTTTCAATTATTGGAGTATAAATAATTTTATTCTTACATTTATACAAAACTTCCTCAGAAAGAGATATTTAAGAGTGCGTGTTAGAGCTAATCTATCAGATAGTTTTCATTTAGAGAATTGTGTCCCTCAGGGTAGTGTGCTTAGCGTGACCATGTTTGCTAAGGCAATCAACATGATTACCACTAATATGCAGTCCCTTGTCAGCTGTTTTCTATTTGTTGAAGATCTTGCTATATATTTGGCTTATATGACAGCCAAAAAACTACAATCGACAGGATTAAGTTCTCTATTTCATAAACGAAATATATTGCAGGATAAAATAAAGCAATAAAGCTTAAAGTTTCAAAATATTTTAATAATATAAATGAGCTACAATTGTTTCGCCTTGCGGCATCATCGGGCAACTGAAATATTTTGAAACTTTAAGCTTTATTGGTTTTTTCCCCTTGAATATGGAGTTTCAACAAGAAATATCTGCTATTACATTAAAATTGAAATATATTGCTTTTAATCGCCGTGGACAGAGCAACCAGCTCTTATTATTTTTTAAAGAAACACAACTACAAATTTCTACAGATGGTAAATGTTTAGGCATATTATTCGATGACAGACTTTCTTAGATTTCTCTTTAGTAATGATATTGTGCGTGCAGAGGTTCTCAGTGGAACATGTAGGTTATGGTTTTACCGTACTTTTGTTAGATCGTGGGTTGATTGTGGCTATAGTTCACTCTTCCGCAATACCATCAGTAATTAAGAAGCCTGATTCTGTTCATAACTTGTGATTTTAACCTAGTTTTAGTATTGTTAATTTTTTTTAAACTCTTTTGTAATCTTCCGACTAATCTTCTTTAACCCTTAACTGGTATCAACTTTTTTTCTAACTCTACTGGTTTCATCTCAATCCGCTGCTTAAACATAGGTGATGAAATTATAAAATTTTCAAATTAAACAATTTTAATGTTCTCGCCCGTTATATCTTTATTTGTTTCAAACGATAAAAATTAATAAATTTGTTTTGAACATTGTGTATTAAAAATTAAAAAAGTATTGTAAAAAATAGTATTTTTTGCTTTTCTTAAGAACTAAAAAAATTAATATCAGAATAATGTTGTTTTAATGATATGCACCTTATTAATTATCTATGAAATTAAACAAATTGTATAAATGTGGAGAGAGAGAGAGAGAGAGAGAGAGAGAGAGAGAGAGAGAGAGAGAGAGAGAGAGAGAGAGAGAGAGAGAGAGAGAGAGAGAGAGAGGGGGGGGGGGGAGGGAGAGAGAGGGAGGGAGGGAGAGGGAGGGAGAGAGAGAAACTAACTACAATCTAGAGTGTGTAAACAAGTATAAAATGGTTGGATTTCTCGGATTCTAAGAAAAATAGAACAATGTTTGAAAGTTCTTGGTTTACTCTTCTCTAAAACAATAGAAACAATTTCCTTTTAATATACAAAGTGTTTCGAAATGTTTAATAAAAGTTTTTCCTTTAATATTTCAAATGTAATGATTTTCCATTATCTTCGCTGTTTTAAGTAAATCACAAAAAAGATATATTCAAAGATACAGTCAAATTACACGAAATGATTGTAAATTTGATTTATATCTTATAAATATTTGTTAATGGAAAAGTAGGGATTAATTCATTCTGTTTCAAAATGAGATTATAAAGTAAATATTTGTTAATAGTAAATTAGTGATTCCTTCATACTGTTTCAAAATGAGATTATAAAGTAAATATTTGTTAATAGGAGAGTAGTGATTCCTTCATTGTGTTTCAAAATGAGATTATAAAGTAAATATTTGTTAATAGGAGAGTAGTGATTCCTTCATTCTGTTTCAAAATGAGATTATAAAGTAAATATTTGTTAATAGGAGAGTAGTGATTCCTTCATTCTGTTTCAAAATGAGATTATAAAGTAAATATTTGTTAATAGGAGAGTAGTGATTCCTTCATTGTGTTTCAAAATGAGATTATAAAGTAAATATTTGTTAATAGGAGAGTAGTGATTCCTTCATTCTGTTTCAAAATGAGATTATAAAGTAAATATTTGTTAATAGGAGAGTAGTGATTCCTTCATTCTATTTTAAAATGAGATTATAAAGTAAATATTTATTAATAGGAGAGTAGTGATTCCTTCATTCTGTTTCAAAATGAGATTATAAAGTAAATATTTGTTAATAGGGTTGTAGTGATTCCTTCATTCTGTTTCAAAATGAGATTTAATAATAAAAATAAATTTAAATTGTTTTTTTTTTCTTCGAGAAATGTTTGAAAAATGACGAATTTATATTTAGTTAGTGTTTGGGTGTGTGAGAAAGTTATTGCAATAATTTTTCATCGTTTATTTATAAAACTTATAAGTTATAAACAATATCAGTTAGTTTGTAAAGATAAATTAGATTTAATTAAAAGAGAAAGAACTTAATAGTTGCTTTTCAATTGAATAACTGAATTGGAAATATCGTTAATAACTCTTTTGATTAATTATCCAGTTTCATGCATACTTGATGTATTGTCTTTCTAATTGAGATCAAACAATGTTTTGCTGCGTTCATTACATTTAAAATTGAATAATGTCTGTTAAAATACTGAAAGATCAATATGACATACAAAGGTATAATTAGTTACACAACCACTGACTTCATGGGTCAGTTGCTTTTTCTTTTTGTTAGGTTTGCAAAATTGACTCTCGTTTTGAGGAGAGGAAAGAGAGGGTAATACCAACTTTGTAAGACCGATTACGTGGGGTTGGCTCGACGTGGGGTTAGCTCGACACTAGTATACCGTGGGGTTGGCTCGACACTTTGGGGAACTAGGGTCATATGTTCAAACTCCTGCTTAATGAGCAACCTTTCTTGGAATTGGAGGTGTTTGTTTGTTTGTTTGTTCGGTCAGCCGAGGTTCGTCGTCTGTCAGAATAGTAGACTATGACTTGTTATTCGCGGGTAGTATTCTCGGGTCTTGGCTAGTCCTTGGCTAACCTGGTATCCTTTAAAACTAACAGAAAGCACAATACCAATCATAACTATTCTGAACTCATAAGGCACTGTTGAAGTTTATTTAAGTATCCAATTCGATGATGTGTCATATTGTTGATGGGCTTTATGATTGCGATGACTATATTTCCTAACCTAACCTAACCTAACATAGCCTAACCTAACCTATGCCCGCCCGACTGGTGCCTGATCCGTTCACATTTCCAGGAAGTGATTGCTATTGACTGGGGCGGCCAATATGTCGAGCCAACCCCACGTCGAGCCAACCCCACGACACCGTAAGACCAGGTTGTGGCTATCTTGAACATTTAACTATAAAACTACTTAAAATAACATAACCACTTTTTAGCGGTGGTACTTTTAACAATAAGTTGTATAAAATGTAATAGTGTGGTATTTCAAAAGTTATGATGTTTTTGTGAATATAAAAAAATTCAAAAAAATATAAACTATGCATTTTTTGTTTCTTGAAAAAGCTGAACCATATTTCGTATTAATGTCATATGTGATAACTAGTTAGTGTAACTGGTAAAAAATATCATAAAAATTGGTCAAGTGGTTTTTGGAAATATGTGTAAAAATAAGTTTTCAGGAAAATCATTCTATCCATTTAGCCAGCATGTTTATAAAGTAGCTGATACTAAATACCGCATTAGTGTGATCATTTGATTCAATCTCCTCTTCACATTATTTGTAAATTGAGTATTTTTCTAATTCTTTTAATGCTCTTCCGCTCCTTGTAAGCGTAGTAAATCTTGCAATTTTAGCCCAATAACACAGTTGGGTCCATATTTTCCGATAAAAATCTTTTTTCTCTTGAAACACCTTCATTGAAATTGATGACAGCATGTAGAATACCAAATTTCAACGTTGTGAGGTCATCAACATTTTAAGACCAGGATTAGATGAGATTTATTACATCTATTACTGCTGGTAGTATGCTATTAAAATGTACTGAAGCTTCTTTATTCGACGCTTTGCTCCTATTATAATTGCATCAAGGTTCCGCTACTCGCATGGGATTTTTCATGATTTGACTACAGGTGCAAATACATTGCGCACACTGCTCGTATTTCAGTAGTATCGCTAGCTCTTAAGAGCTCTGGAAATCATTTATAAAATTATCTGTGAGCCTACCCTTTCCTGAATGAAAGTTTAAAATCTGAAAGTATTGTATTTAAGTTTATTGAAGAAATACAGACTCCATTTCTTTTCTCTACATGACCGTCTGACTCTAACTTTTTAATTTCAATATGGTTATTTTTCTCTCTTATGATTCGAATAGCCTTACTGTTACCATCAACTATAGTATATTTCATCACTAGGACCGAAAGTGAAGCTTTTCGATACAAGCTCAAGTTTAACGGCCGAGGCCGGAAAATGAGCGAGAATCGAAAAGCTTCTTTTGGTCCAAGTGATGAACTATATTTTTCGTTATACTGTAAATAATATAAGAAAATAATTTCACAAAAACTAAAATGTTATAACCTTTTTACCTTCAAATCGATGGTTACAGCTGTTTTCACTCTTATTTACAATCGAGACTATCTGTTATTTTTATAGATTCTTTACAATCGTTAATTAATTCGTATAAGCGAAATAACAGCTGATGACCTCGACCTTAGCTGATGTTTTTAGGTCCTAGGACTAAAAAGAACAACTTTAGCATCTCAATGCATGTGTTGAAAACAACTGTTTTTGAAGCAGTATGACGAAAAATAATTTGTGTAACAGGATTATTGGGCGATACATGTTTTCAATACAGATACGGTTAAAGTGGTGTTATGGAGATTACGGACATCATAAACCTAATCCATAGCTCCACTTGTACATGTGTAATTAACTGTACAGTTTGGGTGGTTGATAATATGACTGACACTATAGTTGGCTTCTGGACCCCTGGCTGTTTCATTGATGAGTCACCTTCTGACTTTACCTCTGCACTATTCTACTTTTTTGCGACTCAGAATTTCAAATATTTGTTGTATATTTGTAAAGTTCGGAAAAATTTGAGAAAAATTATACTAAACGTTACTAATTTTGAAAGCCATTTATGTAACCACGTGTTTATTCATTACTTCACTCTTCATATCAAATTGATACGATAAGTCATACAATAGTTAGGTACTCGGCCCTCGAATATTCTTATAGAATCAGAGTCGGACGAAAACTACAGTTGATCAAGAGGAACAAGGTAAGTAAGATGACGGAGAGGAATCTAACTTAAAGACTAGAAGAAGTAAGTTGTGCATCCAGAAAGGAATCTCAGAATTGTCACACCCACAGATTCAAGGGAGAGTCGACGTAGCAAAATTCACAAAACTTGAGAAATAACCGACCACCAGAGAGTTTAATAACAAGAACATAAGCACTTGCACACATACGATCAGAAATACAAGTGCAGGCACGCGCGCGCGCACACACACAGGGTGATTGCAATAGCTACAATTACAATGTAATAAAAGTGTGACGGATTATTTGGGAATTAGTTTCTCCTGTGAAAGATGTATTTGTATAATGGACTAAGGTTTAAAGGCAATAGATTAAACGGAGTGATTTATAACCATCAGAAAACCAATACAGGGCCTCTATTGCTTCCAGCTCTCGCATAAATCAATTCCTCGTGGTTCCACAAATATAAATTATCTCATTTTTTTCACATAATATATTATTTCGGTAATATAAACTTTTGTGGATGGAAAGGAAATTGTTATGTGATCTGTATCTAAAATAGAATGACTCAGTCTGGTAATTCGATTGTTTGTATATCGTTTAGTTAATTCGTTATTGTTAAAACACATGAACAGACCGCCACAAGGAAAATGTGGCTCTCACATAACTGCGCACGTGACGTGAACTCATCTTCCCTCTCTTATCAACTGGTCAAATCGTACATAAAAAAAATAAGACTCTACATCTACATATCCTATAAACTATAATTTTATTAATTGTTTGTGGTGTTTTGTAAAATAACGATTCGAATTAAATTCAAGAAGGAAAGGATGAATGAGCTTATTTAGTGATGTTATCGACTGAGGTGTTTTAAATCCTCTTTACATTCTGAGACTGGAGTAGCGGTCGTTCTCAAAGGAGTCTTTTATTGATTATTGATTTTATCATCAAATACAAAATAAAATTTAAAACACTATTTTAGAAACAAAATAATAAAAACAATAAAAAAATCAAATATAAACAGAATATAATTGAAGTTAGTCTATAATAAACATTGATATAAAATACACTTGTAAACTGATAAACAAGGAAAAACAATAAATAAATAAAATCGCTTCCTGGATATAACATAAATAAAAATATTAAGTAAAATGAAATTAACACAAAACAAATAAAGTCAAGGCTGTGGAAAAAACGCTGCCAATTTGAAATTGCTATTTTCCAGATCGCTAGACTTTCAAATTTTATTCCTTAACAACATTTGAACAATGCAATGAAAATTAGTAACTGAATCGTTTTATCTAGTTTTGGAACTAATATTTCCATAGAAATTGCTTTTAGAGTGACTGACTGACTGAATAGATTACTCCACCTGAGTGATAGACAATCTCAATGACTGTGTGACTGACTGACTGAGCGACCGAGTTACTGACTAGGTGAGTGATTGACTGACTAAATGTGTGACAGATTGAGTGAATGTGACTGACTGATTGAGCGATTCAGTGACTATATAATTGACAGACTCAGTGAGTGAATGTATGACTGACTGAGTTATTGCCGACTGCGTGACTTATTGACTGAAGGAATGACTAATATGCTAATTGAGTAACCGAGTTACTGACCAAGTAACTGTCTGAGTTACTGACCGTGCGACTGAGTGACTGTGTAACTAACTGAATGACTGTTTGTCTGACTTACTGACCGACTGGGTAACTGTGCGACGAGTGACTGACTTACTCGCTGACTTTCTGTTTGACTAAAAGAGAGATTTACTTACGAACTGACTATTAGTGAAATTAGTGATACGCGAAGGTATAATTAGGTGGCAGGAGGTAAAGAGTGAGAAAATATCTTTTTTTTTTGTTCAATATTGAAAAAAAAAACCTTCAAGAATGATTTATAAACACCTTTTTTTATGATTTCCCCCATTTAATTGTTTTATTATTAATTGTTAATTTGTGCTAATCCCCCCTTCTTAATGGCTTCCCATAAATAGTTTTTCATTACCTTTAGTTTTATGTGTTTTAGTTTTTCGATGGGTTACATTTATCTTTATAAATTTTGTTCTATAACTGATTTCAATTTTCTTTCAATGCACATTTCTTTTTTCAGTTCAGCTTAACCTAATTCAATCAAAATAATTACAAGTCTTTTCAAAATTAGTTTTTACATATTATGTTTTTCTTTTTACATTATTAGTCACTTACTTGTTGCGCAAGGTCCGTGGTTTGATCTTGGCAACATCCATTCAGTCGTCACCCTATTTACTATAACTGTTTAACTTGGTATATTTTAATATTTTATTATTTTCTAATAAAATCCAACTTATAACCACTGAATTTTTTCAGTCTGTTATAGTGTGTGAGTGTGTGTGGGGGGGGTGCGTTTGTGTGTGTGTGCGTGTGTGTGTTAGGTTAGTGTGTGTATTTTTTGTTAATTTCGTGCATCACAACCTAGTGTTCATGTTATTTTTCTATGGCGTCCTTTAGACTTGTATATATTATTCAAATAGTTTGGAGTATTGCAACCTAATCTCTTTCTTTCTTTCCTCCCTAAATTTATAGATTTATAAAATACTGATGATAAATCCTAACCAGGCTTATGCGCCAAACGATTAATTATTTTCCAATAATTAAGACATTGTAATTTAGATTATGACATTATGTTATAATATTATTTAATTTCCGTTCATAAACGTGTTAATGTGATTTTTTTTTTTAAATTTAATATCAAAATATTATCTTATTTGAACGTGAAGAAATAAAATTAATATTATTAATTATTGTCATTATAACCTTCCGTAACAAATGAGGTTAAGCCAAATCATTTAGAAGTATCATTTTAATCAACTTTAATGTAATAGCAGATATTTCTTGTTGAAACGGGCAACTGATGCCGTAGATGCCGCAAGGCGAAACAATTGTACCTCATTCATACTATTAAAATATTTGATACTTTAAGCTTTTGCTTTATTTATCCTTGAGTATCATTTTAAGCCATATAAGCATCATATCTAGGCCTACCAAGTATTGTTGTTGATTAGGCAACATTAACAATATATTACCCTGATAGGCCCAAGTAATATTCATCGTTATGTAAAATGTAAAATGAAACATAACCTACATACCTTCACTGAATTTACAGTATTGTTTTGTAATTATACACATTAGATAGTGTAAACCTAAGCCAAAATTTTCGATTTTGTAATCAAGAAACTATTTACTTGTTTGAACATTAAAACCACAAGTAAATAGAACATTGATAGTAGAGGGAAATTAGTCCATAACATTGATAAGAAGTGATATAACTGGGAGTGAGAAACCGAAAAAATTAGCAAAATCTGACAGGAACTACGCTAGAAACGTGCATAAAAATGGATAATTTTGAGGCCTATATGTTTTAATTAGGACTATATATTTGATTTATAAGAATAACATTCATAGTAGTGGGAAATAAAAATATAAAGTGATGTAACTGCGAAGTTGATTTTCTTGTTTTGTTTTTTCTTTTTATTTCATGCAACTGAGTGGAAAACGAAACAATAGAAAAATTGGACTGGATCTTCGCTAGAAAAGTGCATTTTTAATGCATTGCTACACTGGTTTTAAATATCTTCGACTCTATGGTAGGGTATAGTAACATTAAGAGTACTTCCTAACCGACCTAACCTCAATAAAAATCGAATTTCTGGATTTAAAATTGCTTTCACTAATAATGCAACAAGTGGGGTAAAAATCATCAGATCGTCACGAAAATTGGACAAAATATATATCTTTACACTAGAAGTCGGTAGTCAAATTTGCAAAAAACATTGTTACTTAAAGCTAATATTATTTTTTTAAACACACAACCGAGCAAAGTACGCCATTACTAGATATTTAACAAATTGTACACGTAGCTAATTAAGAGTGGGAGGTTCCGTGTTCAATATCATTGGGGGCTTTGAAAGTTAAGGTCTTGGAGAAGCACTGTAACAAGATTGGTAGCGACTAACCGGCCAAGGTTAGTGATGAGCTGTTTCATCACATATATTTTACTATTTCTCTTAAGATATTACAGATTTTAGTTTCAATTTTGTGCACCGATTAGTCAATTATAAAATTTCACTAAAATTTTAATTAAATCAGTAGAGTCGCTCTATGGAATTTGAACAAAATTTGATTAAAACCGTTGAAGCAGATTTTTTGAAATTCGTAAAATTGTATTTAATTTTTTTTTTCATGGCAGCTATCCACTAATTTTGAGTTATCGAAAAATAAAAAATTAATATAAGAAATTTAAAACCAATGCTGCCTCTGAACTCAGCTTTGAAAAACAATTTTTAATCGTGTGTCACACAATCATGTTACCTTTTAAAACATTAACCCAAATCAGAGATGTGGATCCAAGATGACAAATTGAAATTGTAACTATTATAAAACATACTACTAGGTAAACATTATTTAACCACAAAACGACTTGACGACTGAAATTGTGGGAAAAAACTAGAAGAAAGAGAGCGTTTTAGTCAACAGTATAATTTGTGTTTCGACAAATTAGAAAAGTAATTAAACGTTATAACATAAATGTAGCCTACAACTTTAAACTTACCAAAATGTGAAATGCAGATAAACCAAGACAAGAAGATTGATTTACATTTCTGTCAGTAATTCTTTAGATCAGCATTTATCTGGAAAATTATGCAGACATGTCAGTACAATAGGATCTAGTAGAATTTAGCTTTGTGAGTGGGAGACAGGTTGAGAACAACCCCTCTTTTGTTTCTTGATGATGTATTTTGTATGATTTTTGCTATAGGGTTGCTTTTGCTTTATTTTTATGGGTCATTTGTTTGTGTCTATACTAAAGTGTATTCTTATTTTTATGTATATTGTAGATTTTTAAAATTATTTTATGCTGTTTTTATTATTTTTTCTTCAATACATTTTGTATTTGTTTTTATTATTTTCTAAATTTTTTCATATATTTTTATTTTATTTTATCGTTATTATTATTTTACTTGTATTTTTGTTATTTGGTTTTTGTTTTTTAAAAGTATTTTTCTTCTTTTTTATTTTTACATTTATCTATATTTTTTATGTTTCTGTGTGTTGGGGGGGGGAAGGGAGGAATATTACCATTTTCGTTTTTATATTTACATGTATACATGTGTATTTATATAGGTATAATTTCTATGTGAATTTTACATTTATCTATATTTTTATGTTTGTGTGTGTTGAGGGGGGGGAGGAATATTACCATTTTTGTTTAAATATTTACATGTATACATGTGTAATTTAAATGTGTATACATGTAGGTATAATTTCTGTGTCAATTTTACATTTATCTATATTTTTATGTTTGTGTGTGTTTGGGGGGGGGGGTAAGGGAGGAATATTACCATTTTCGTTTTTATATTTACATGTATACATGTGTATTTATATAGGTATAATTTCTATATGAGTTTTACATGTATCTATATATTTTTTTAGTTTGTGTGTGTTTGGGGGGGGGGAGGGAGGAATATTACCATTTTCGTTTTAATATTTACATGTATACATGTGTATTTATATAAGTATAATTTCTATGTCAATTTTACATTTATCTATATTTTTATGTTTGTGTGTGTTTGGGGGGGGGGGGTTCGGGAGGAATATTACCATTTTCATTTTTATATTTACATGTATACATGTGTATTTATATAGGTATAATTTCTATGTGAGTTTTACATTTATCTATATTTTTTATGTTTTTGTGTGTTTGGGGGGGGGAGAGGGAAGAATATTACCATTTTCATTTTGGTTTGGGTTATATTAATTATATATATCTGATTAATGTATTGCATATGATATGTAGATAGTATTGTGATGGCACTGGACTTGGGGGCGTGACTTAAATGTTTCCTCTTGTTACATGTTAAGGCTTTGGCTTTGCCACTCACAGTCTAGTGTCAGTAGGGATTGTGTGAATGATGATCACTAAATTATTAAAACGTCGTCTTTTATTTGTATTGAACAAATAAAATGGCTTTTGTGGGAAATTATGTTTTTATTCATTTGATGAGGTGTAAGTTTACAATTTTTATAAATATATATTATTTTGTTTTTTAATGTTATTTGGGCAACTCCCACTGTATCCCTTAGGGATTTGACAGTAGTATAACAAAAATTAACAACACTAATATTAAAGTACTTAGTATTAAATGGTGTGAATATGCTATAGAAAGTGCTCCTTAATTATTTTAATAACTGTTTTGAACAATAAAGTAAATTCATTTATCTGGATCAATTTTGTAATATGTCATATGAGGTGTATGTCCAGAATTAAAATCTAGGATAAATATTATTATGTTTAAAGTTGAGTTATTTGAAAACCTATCACTCTAAACTGAATTTAAGCATGCATAAAAAACTTACAGTGTGACAGAATGTTTTTGTCAATGTTTAAGTTTTACAATTTATTGCCAAAACTAGATTACTACATGGTTTTCATAGTTAATAAATCTTCTGTTAATAATTATATTTGATCGTCAAAGGCTGAGAATGTTCAATTATCCATTCAGCTAAGTGGAAACTCCTGCTTGGCAAACTTCTTTCATGATCAATGGAGATTTAATATCGCAATATCGGAACAGATGCTATCTAGGGGAAGGTTTAAACATTATTATATTTCAACTAACCTAAATCTGTGTTGTAAAACTAACTTCAAGTTTATACCGCAGCACTGCTGCACTATGTACGCCATAAAGGATGAAAATAAATAATAATAGTTAAAAAAAAGTATTGTGAGAAATTAATACCGAGTTGAATTCCTCCTAGGAGTGGAGGTTAAAGGGTGTAGTGGGTAATCTGTATGAACAAGAAATCCCACAGACTGTTTAAATCATTTCCCCTCCTTGGCAAAAAAAACTTTTTCGTCATACTGCTTCAAAAACAGCTGTTTTCAATACATGCATTGAGATACTAAAGTTGTTCTTTTTAGACCTAGGAACTAAAAACATCAGCTGAGGTCGAGGTCAATCAGCTGTTACTTCGTTTATACGAATTAATTAATGTAAAGCATCTATAAAAACAACCGATACTCTCGATTGTAAATAACCGTTCGATTTGAAGCTAAATAGGTTATAACATTTTAGTTTTTGTGCAATTGTTTACTTATATTATTTGCAGTATAACGATAAAATAGTTCTTCACTTGGAACAAAAGAAGCTTTTCGATCCTCGCTCATTTTCCTCGTTAAACTTGAGCTTGTATTGAAAAGCTTCACTTTTGGTCCTCGGCATGAAATGTATACTATTTTAAGTACCTTATTTTCTTTCTTGAGTTAGGAAGTGAAATTTTCTTTTAATAGATAAGAAAACGTAAAAGGTTAAGAGATTAACTTAAACAATCTTAATAGTAATAACCATAAATAATACTATTAAATAAAAACATTCAGTACAAATAATTAATTTTTGCAAATTGCATTTACGACATTTTCTAATTCTACATAAAAAGTAATTCACAGAAATGTAAGACGACCATTGGTATGGAGTTACGACCAAATGCTTCTACCAATTAACAACAGAAGGTATTATTACATTTTAGTTTTAGTTTTAATATTGGGGCACCGAAAACAATGATTGCACGGTTTCAAGATATGGATACGAGTGCCCCGTCTAGGAATACAATGAGAGAATATTAAATATAATGGGCTGAACGAGTTGTACAAAAAAATTAAAGCTACTTTCTAAAACTTTCCAAAAAGCCCTTTTAACATTTAAAATTATCTTTAACTGCAGAGATAGCAATAGTCTTTTTAAAAAAAAATAAATCGTGTATAATATAAAATAATTATTAAAAATTGGATTTTGTTGCTGATTTAATAATCTATGGAAACACGGTTGTGGATAATAAGTCTCTATAAGTTAGGTTTTAGTAAGGTAGCAACGATAATTAGTCTACTTTTTTTCATTTTGCTTGGTTTCTGGTTACGAATTGCTAACAAAACCAGTGGGGTGAGAGACAAGCGTCAACCAAACTGTAATTAATCATATCTTCATGTCTATCTTTTTGTACCCAGAATCCAAGCAAGGATGATGAGATCCTGTTTGCTAAAAATATTTGAACTCGGAAAGACATTCTGTTCGTATGTGAATACGAGTGATTGATATTTTTTCTGTATGTGTTGTTTGGATGTTTGTGACCACAGTTCCTACCAATCGTTCTGATATTTAAAAAAAATATATATGATTATTTTTAACTAGGAAGAATAACATATGTACAAGTTTAAAAAAAAAAGTTTTTTTTCCGTTTTAAAATTGAGACAACTCGATACACTTCATGTTAAATTCCAAGGTGAACTCTGGTCCTCCGACGAGAAATAAAGCTGGCTTTCCCAAATATGAAATATAATTCTGTGAACGATCAGTCCTACAAAAAAAAACTTCAAATGAATTTGAGTTGACTTAAACATTCAAAAATTTCACATTCATTAGTTTTTTTTTACATTATACGTTTGAATTCCTTTCATAGCTTCATATGGTAACAGAACTATGAAATAAAATATTATTTACATAACAGTTACTATGTTTTGTTCCATGAGACTTCCTTTACAACTTGATATATCTTGTATACACATTTCAATGTGAATTTGAATCAATATGAACAATAGTCAGATCAGATAGAAAAAAAACTCTAACACAAGATCTCACAAAAATTACGTTTACTTAATCAAACGCGTGCCAACAACAAAGTCGCCATCCTCAGTGATACTTGAGCTACAATAACAAAACTATAACTAACCTAGCACTGCGCCACACCCCCGTATTTATACAAAACTAAAGGAGCGTGGCCTAAACCTACTTTCTAATATTAAGTCGTCAACAAGGGCCTCGCGTTATTCTAAATAACTTTAAGTTAACATCTAACTAATACAATCTTCTTAACTAATCTTATATCTGATACTACTTTTTATATTTTACTTTAATGTAGAATTTTGTATCGGGCCTAATTCATTATTTACAGTTAATTACGGTACTTGTTAATATAAAAAATTTCCCATGCACCTATTGTGTTTAATTTAGTAACATTTTTCAACAACACAGAGTTTTCTATTTTGCAATAATGTTTTCCCTCTAAACAATGTTTAGCCATAGCCGTGGCTGATTATATTATATTTGAAGTGGCCAAAGTGTTCTTTTGCTCTTATACTGACGTTTCGTTTTGTGACGAAAACGTAGTTTTTGTTTTTTCTATCTAATATTATCTCACAAGTCAAGCTCAATATTTATTTATAATAGTCAGATCATGTACGCGCCCGACGAATTGGTCATCAAACAATGTAAGGGGTAAGTATTGTTTTACAGTTAAAGTATTCAGCCAAAAAGGATTTATACAGTATGATACCGTCAGATTTACGTCGGACATATTTATAACTGATTGAACTAGCCAAATAGAAATAGTAAATCTGATTTTATAAATACATTTTCATGTCTATTTCGTTTGTTTAGTTACAATCGTCTGAGTGGTAGATATTAAAAGATATTTCAGTGATTTTTATTTTAAACTTCTGGGTGTATTTGTCCCTGCTCTATTATCCTACTCTCTTCTAATATCATTTACCTCTCTCATTTCCCTAGTCTGTCCTCTCTATTCTGCTGTATTCCACTTCCGTTTCCTCCTTCACTTTCAAACTGTACTTCCTTACTGACTCCTGTTAACTTCTTCTCTTCTTTTTTCAAAACTTGCTCTATTATCCTGCCTTCCAAATCCCTCTGCTTGAAACGTTGTTACAATACATTTATTTGCCTCAATATTCCACTAAAATACATAACCACGTCAAATTATATTAAGCATTTAAAAATTTAAAACAAAGACCATTTAAAAATCTCTCATGGTCCAATTCTTACACAAAAACTCACTTATTTTATAAAAAACGGTTTTTCAACAAAAACTTGGAAATCTTCTATCTAAACAATGTATCATTCAGATTCTGAATTTCTCGATGTACCTTATTCATCATCCTACTTAGAGATTATTATAGGACTCTCCTGGCTTCTGCGCAATCTTCTGTAAGGCAACTCAACAAGATGAATCTGGTTGCTTCTTTGCTGTATTTTACATTTATTTCCTTGCAGATAGAGCACACAATAGAAAATAAACAAGGAAGGCAGTGTAAATATCTTTAACTCCAATCAGAGTGTGCTTTCGTCCAAACATTTCATTTTCAATAATGCTTATTAATGATTGTATCAAAGTGTACTTTTGTCCAAATATTTCAAATAAATAATTTTAATTCAAAAATTGTTCATCGAGGCGAGAAAGCGAGTTATGAATATTAAGAATTAATTGTTGATAAAACACTCAAATTATAGTATGAATAGCAATCAAAGTGTACTTTTGTCCAAATATTTCAAATCAATCATTTTAATTCAAAAATTGTCCATCAATTCTAGAAAGCGAATTATGAATATTAAGAATTAATTGTTGATAAAACACTCAAATTATAGTATGAATAGCAATCAAAGTGTACTTTTGTCCAAATACTTCAAATCAATAATTTTAATTCAAAAATTGTTCATCGAGGCGAGAAAGCGAGTTATAAATATTAAGAATTAATTGTTGATAAAACACTCAAATTATAGTATGAATAGCAATCAAAGTGTACTTTTGTCCAAATATTTCAAATCAATCATTTTAACTCAAAAATTGTCCATCAATTCTAGAAAGCGAATTATGAATATTAAGAATTAATTGTTGATAAAACACTCAAATTACAGTATGAATAGCAATCAAAGTGTACTTTTGTCCAAATATTTCAAATCAATCATTTTAATTCAAAAATTGTCCATCAATTCTAGAAAGCGAGTTATTAATATTAAGAATTAATTGTTGATAAAACACTAAAAGCAATCAATGAATAGCAATTAAAGTATACTTTTGTCTAAATATTTCAATTCATAATTAATTGTTCATCGATTCCAGAAAGTGAGTTATGAATGTTAAGAATTAATTGTTGATATAACACTCAAATTATAATATAAATAGCAATCAAATTGTACATTCGCCCAAACATTTCATTTTAAATCATTTTAATTCATAATTGTTCAACGAGACCAGAAAGCGAATTATTTTAATTTTTTTAATTTCACTGCATTACACCTGATTGCATAACGTTGAGTCTGTTGCAGGTAGACAACAGCTTTTCCTCAAATAACACATAATTACAGTACAATAATCAATATTCAGTTAACATTGCATAACTAAGAATAAAATCATTCACAATAGATCATATCAGTCCATTAATCACTTTTACAATTTTTTTTAGTCTGTTCAAGAAATAAAATATTAAATATCTTAAAAAATTACACACATATAGAGCACATTGCATTCACACACATAAAAATACCAAACAAAATCAATAAACTTAACAGTAACAATATATACATGATTGATAATTTCTCAGTTCTGTTTTTACTCATACATTACACACTATAAAACATTCCTACCTTGTAGGAAATCATTGTGTTACGGTATATGTTTTCTCCAAAAACAGTTGCTTCAGTTTTTGTTTTAATAGTGATATATCTAGTATTTTAAATGTAGAATTTAACTTATTGTAAAATGTGATGCCCTTACATAAAGGACTCATTTCCAGCAGGGTAAGCCTATGAATCGGGTACAACATTGCTTCCCTGTTCCTTGTGCCATAACTGTGGTGCACACAATTTTCTGCAAACAACTGCTTGTGACAGTGCACAAAACATAAAACTTCAACACAAATAACGTTAAAATTTCGAAATCTTTAAATAATCCTTTACAAGAGTGAAATTTAGGTTTATTTAACATGATTCTAATTTTTTTTTTAATCCTAAAAATATTGTTCACTTCCTTAGAGTCTTCCCAGATTATAATCCTATATTTAATTTGGGGAGGGGGGGAAATAACTGTATACACATGTTATGAATATTAAGAATTAATTGTTGAAAAACATTCAAATTATAGTATAACTAATAATAAAAGTGCATTTTTGTACACTAGGAAGAACCTAATTTTATGGGGAGCTAGACATTACTTTACTAAAAAACATTTATTTTTCCAATTTTCCATCTTTACCTTCGTTTCATAAATTAACTGATAGAATTGATTTATTTTACAGTAAGTGATGTATCCCTATCTTTTTTTTACTTTTTACGTAGTCTTTAAGCTTTAATAACTCTAAAGATCTGCCAAGTAAAAGCTTCATTGAAGCTTATTCACCCCGGTATACCGAAATTGACCTATTTTCAACAAAAAACTTAGCGAAGTAGTTTTGTCTGTAGTTGTATAGCAGACAAAACCTCCTTAGATTTTTTTCTTTTAATATTAGACAAAAATGCATAAACTTCATTTTGGCAGATTTTATACGATTTGTGGGTTAACAATTTTATATAATTTCATCACTGGTTGTTAGAGTCCTCGACCTAAGGATTGTGACCAAGAAATTCGTTCATTATTGTTTCTTTGTCTTCCAAATTACATTTTGAGTATATATATATATATTTATATATATATATATATATATATTTCAAAAATACAAAATTTCTAGTATACGATAATTTCTGTAATGAAACTTTGTACGTCAACCAATATATAGGTGAAACTTCCGAACGTGAAATTTGTTTTAACTTTGTTGAAAATTTTTTGAAAGTGGAAAAGTATCATGATTACCTGGTATACAATCACAATTTTTTACTGTAGGCTTATTTAAAACAGAAAAATATGTGAAAAAAGTGAAAGAGTAGGTTTATTACTCTCCTGTCCTCCAAAATATTAATTGAAACATCACAAAGTTCCTGCAAATACGGTGCCAGGTAATTTCCGAAGGTTTTCAGGTAGGGTTGACCAAGGTTATATCCGACGATTTCCAAGTAGGGTTGACCAAGGTTATATCCGACGATTTCCATGTAGGGCTGACCAAGGTTATATCCGACGATTTCCAGGTAGGGTTGACCAAGGTTATATCCGACGGGTAGGGTTGACCAAGGTTACATCCGACGATTTCCAGGTAGGGTTGACCAAGGTTATATCCGACGATTTCCAGGTAGGGCTGACCAAGGTTATATCCGACGATTTCCAGGTAGGGTTGACCAAGGTTATATCCGACGATTTCCATGTAGGGTTGACCAAGGTTACATCCGACGATTTCCAGGTAGGGTTGACCAAGGTTACATCCGACGATTTCCAGGTAGAGTTGACCAAGGTTATATCCGACGATTTCCAGGTAGGGTTGACCAAGGTTACATCCGACGATTTCCAGGTAGGGTTGACCAAGGTTATATCCGACGATTTCCAGGTAGGCATGACCAAGGTTATATCCGACGATTTCCACGTAGGGTTGACCAAGGTTATATCCGACGATTTCCAGGTAGGGTTGACCAAGGTTATATCCGACGATTTTATGCCGTTATGCATTTATTTAGCAACGTGCCCATTCCAAACATGACTCATATCTATTGTTACATGAGATACAATGTCAACAGTTTGTTACATTAACCCGAAACATTACAATGAGTGGACCTATGATTATGCCATCTATAGTATAAATATAGAATCTTTCAGAATTTAAATCAATGAGTTATGTGTTATGCTCGTGTCAAGTTGGTTAGGTTAGGTTAGGTTAGATACATAATAAACTGGACTACGTGTTGATCAAATATTAGGGGGACCTAAAACCGTCGGAAATAACACTAACCTAACCACAAACACAGGAATACCTAACTATAGTTTGTAAAGCCATACTCAGCTTCACTAACGCACGTATCACCTAACCTAACCTAACCTATCCTTCGCCATGGTTTAATGACTCTCCCATTGGAAAGTCTACTACAATAATGCAACATTTTGATTCTACAGTTTTCCTTTTCGGGGTGATTATTTTTGTGGGTTACATACAAATTTTAATAAAACAAGACTGAATGCCACGTAATTACAATGGTTTTAAATGTACTAAATGAAGGCCTGTTTTATTAGAATAAACAAAACCAGATTGAAAATCAAATAACTATGTTGAAATTTTAATATACTTTATATAAATTATTTAAAAAATTATACACAAAATAATAGGTTGTAATAATTGTTGTATTTTTGATGTATCCTACAGTAGTACACTAGGTAGGTGTACTAATACATTCTTTAACATAATAGTCCTATGTTTATTAACAATATTATTATTATTGTAATAATGGGACAACATTTTTTGCACGGTTACATATTTTGTTGTTTTATAATATAACAAAAAATAAGTTGTTAAAACATATTTAAAAAAAAACATGTAAAGTGAAATAATGAATAAATATGAAATTCAATCAATAATAAATACATCATTTTAGGCATTATCAAGCACTGAAATAAAATATGTTCTAAAATCATTGAAATTAATACATCCGATCACTATCCAGTATGCCTAAATTTAAAATACAATACAACTTTACTTAAATATATACAAATTAAAAACCTTTACTTAAAAATATGAAAAAAAAAAATAAAATAAATAAATACATTTTTTGTCAATTGAGTCATTAATTTTCACAATTCACTAAAATTTGAACAAAATCAAAAGAGCCGATTTTGAAAAATTATGTCTTTTATAATAGTGTCATGATTTTTACGTGTTTTACTCTTAAAAATCTCGAAGCAATATTTATGGAGACATAGTGACATAAAAAATTAATCAAAATCATTCGAGCCGATTTTGAGAAAATTGTAGTTTTATGTTGTTGTTTTTCTAATTGCAAATACCTCGAAATTGAGTTATCGCCAAAATGATACGGCCCTAGATATGCCCAAAATATTTCCACATACCAATTTCATTAAAATCGGAGACGTGTTTGGCTTGAGAGACCTGCACAAAGACAGATATACAGACATCATCGCAAAAACCACTTTTATGGAGTCAACACGGATATCTCTGCAAAAAACTAGACATGGATTTTACGTAACCCATGACATAACTTTACACTAAGAATAACTGAAAACATAAAAATATGTGAGAAAAAAAGTCATTTCGCTGACTAGAAAGTCAGAAAACAAGAAAGAAACACATTAAATAAGTGGCAAGATGTAAGTCCGTTATTTAACAATTCCCCCTACGTGAAATGATAATGTAATAGAAGGATGTTCTAAATCCGTATAATTAAAATTGTATTTATATATTACGCAGCACCAATATGTTTTCATCTCCCAAGGGCTTAGAAAATTCCCTCACCAACTGAACAACTTTACCGTATTACTTACCAAGGCTGAGGCGAAATAAGTTCAATTAAGCGTTTCCAGGAAATTGTGTGGAATAATTTAGATTTAATAAATAACTTGTTAGTATTTATCGAAATAGGTTTATTTAATTTAGATATAATTATTTTAAACTTACTTTGAATGTATTTTTTTTTTAATTTTGCTGATTTTTAATTAAATTATGTTTACTGTGCCAGAGATTTTCTTAAAATATATTTCATTCCAATTAAAATGTACGGTTCTTTATTTTCAGGTTTTCTGAAATATATTTTCTGGTTATAATTATTGTTATTATTACTGACGTTTAAGTAATATAGTAAATAAAAAATTAGGATTTAGGATAAACATATTTATTATACATTTATTAATTATTTTAAATAGTTAAATGTCAGTAAAAGTTAAATCTTCCACATCAGACAAACATTGGGAAAGAAAACAAAAAGTGTCGAAACTGCACCTTATTAACACGAGATGGATAGTGAAGTTCTGTATAAACTGCTGGTGACTGTAAGCCAGAAGCAAAATCAAGAGATAAAGTAAAACTACACCTCCCAGACAGTTGTATCCGGTAATCTGAGGGTTAAAATAATCAAATATCAATAAATCTGTCTCACACAATGTGCAAAACTAAAACCCTATGTTTATCTAAACGTAATAACACCGTGACAATTTCAAACAATGTGAATAAAGAAAATATAACATCTTAAACAAAGAGAAGAGATGGGGAGAGATGGACCGGGGATTCAGTGAAGTCCAGACAACAGAATGAAATACATTAAAATTTAATTAAAATAAAAGTAAACAAAGGTGTAAATTAAAAGGAAACTGGATTTAAAGTGATTTGTGTATGTTTTGTGAAATAATAATAAAGTAAAAAGGAAAATTTAAATAAAATATAAAGGTTATACAATATATAAGTGTTTTATGTTTTCTTTTTTAATAAGTGTATTTTTTTACATGAAATGTTTTCAGAAGAACTGTATCTAAATTTGTATAAAAGAAAAGAACAAAGGGAAATAATTTCGTAAGTAAATAAATAGAATAATATAAAATATATGTAAGGCACTATTTAAAAAATACATAAATTATCTTTACAATTTGTAAATGCATATTATCTTTTGAAAGAAATATGTTAAAATTTGAATAGAATTATACAGAAATATATTTAGATAAAACAAAAACCTTGGTTTAGAATAATACCTTTAAAAATTTCATAATAGATTTTGATATAAGTATGAATGTGTATGCGAAAGTTTTTATAAATAAAGATGTAAAGCATGTCATGTATTCAACTTTACATAAATAAAGAATCTCTGTATTTATTATCCCTTATTCAATTTGGAACTGAAACTCAGCCAAGCTGGAAATATCAATTTTAAGGATTTCCTATTTCCAAAAGTAATGAATCCATAAAAGTTCATATGAACCCAAATTAAACCATACAAATAACGACCAAAGTCTTACATGGTAGAAGAGCAAAATTTATAGAATAAAGGTTAAAAAAATTAAGGTTTGTATATGATTAGAATAACGTAATACATTTGCAAATTCTCTAAAAAAAATAAATTTAAGATCAATAATAAAATATGAGAATATAACGTTTTTAAAACGGATTTGAGTAATATTGATATTTTATAAATTTTAAAAAAGTGGAAAAATCCCAGTTTTGAAAAGACCACAATCTAATAATAAACCCATCTTTTACGCAGAAAGATCTAAGAAAAATGTTATAACTCAGCTCTATAAATCCACTAGAAGCGAAGTCAGTTGGACCCGAGACATTTGTAAAGACGAGGAAATGCTGCTAGTCACGTTTACATGCTGCTAGTCACGTTTAAATGCTGCTAGAGTGTGCAGTTTATTCAAACTTTTTTTTTTTTATTAATTGAAAATAATGAATTTAAAATATATATTGCAAATTATATTAGAGTAAATTTTAGTTTTGAAGCTTGTTCTTAGTATTAAATGAATGTCTGAGTGAACATTTTCAATCATTTAGTAACAATATTGTACAACAGAATAAATTCCTTCTAAGTCAGTTGTATAATGTGTCTGTAATTAATGTATTATGAGATAGCTATTACATCTCTTCCAGGTTTTAGAACAATGGACGTACTGAGTGTAAGAGATATGGGTTATACAATATATGTCTAACACTGATAAATCTCTTCCACAATGGACAATACAGACATTTAAATAGCTCTATATTTCTAAAGTAAAAGTAAAGTTTTATTTGTTATTTTTAAATTGGGCGGGAATTAACTTTTATAGAACGCGAAAAATAGTTTGTTTACTCACTAAAACTACATTAACTGCTTTTAAAATTGTTTATACAAAGAGTTGTAGGGGGTGTTTTCAATGTGTTTTGTCTCAGTTCTCAAAATCATTAAAAAAAATATGATTTTCTTTCAAAATATACAACTTTTCATGTTATATAACAATCTACACATCATATTAATCAATGTATATATCTTGGAAAAAGTCGCCAGGATGTATAGTTTAGGCACAAATTGGATTTTAATAATTTATAATGATTTTATATGGTCAGATGTTATATTCATCTATGATTTCTCTAATATAAAGTATAAGTACTTCCACTGTATGCTATTTAGGCATTGATATGGTAAAATTATTTAGGCTATGTTCAATGAGGCATTGATACAATTTTAGATTCATCAAATTTGTTAGTGATTTACAAACACTCTTTTAGTTATGCAATTTCTAAACAGACTTGTATGTTTTAGATATCTTGTGTAAACTCCTTTGTACGGATTATTTTTCAACAACTAAAATATGCTTGTTTAAAATAAATTTAAACTTTTTTCAATACTACACTGATCTCTGAACTGTGTAAATAAGACTAATAAATTCCTCAAGTTAATAAAGTATGTCTAATCAAACTGTTAATAATCAAAATTCACTCATTTCACTGTACGGGATCATAAATGTTGTTTTATGATTTTTTTTCAAAATATACAATTTTTCATGTTTTATAACAATTTACACATCATATTAATCAATTTATATATCATGGAAAAAGTCGCCAGGATGTATAGTTTAGGCACAAATTGGATTTTAATAATTACCTGTTGATGTCCTTGTGCCGAAACTTTAAATTTTGTTTTTACTATTTCTAACATTAGCCTAGGGGTAAAATTTGGGAGCTATTATTTTATACTATTTCTAACACATCCAGGGTAACATTTGGGGGACCTAAAATTGTAAAAAATCTGGAAATTTCATTAATTTTCAAAAATAAAATTCATTTTGTTCATACTGCTTCAAAAACAGCTGTCATATAATACATGCATTGAGTTTCTAATATTTTTTCTTTTTAGTCCTAGGACCTAAAAACATCAGCTGAGGTCGAGGTCATCAGCTGTTACTTCGCTTATACGAATTAATTAACGATTGTAAAAAATCTATGGAACCAACAGATAATCTCGATTGTAAATAACCGTTAAAACAGCTGTTACCTTCGATTTTAGAATGATTGTACAGCCTAAACAGGCATAGCCCATAAATCCTAAAAATTACATATTCTTCTCAAGTTATGTTATGAGTTATTTAAAATCCTATCACATCAAAGCTAATTACTACTTTCGTGCATATGATGGAATAATTAAGACTATTTAACTATGCAAGCGAAAAATAACTTACAGTAGTCGAAGGCAGCATGCAACTGACGCACCTTGAGTCTTATCACATTTTATTGTCACAAGGCTAGACAGATGAGTATAGGGTGGTGGGGTGGTAGTTTATAATTCGAGATTTCACTATTGTTTCTTTAATTAAATATTTTATTAACGTTCTGCTCCATCTCGACCACATTGGATTTATCTCTCGTAAAAATACATAACTCGTGGCTGATATTATTTTTCATATAAATATTATAATTTATGTCTCATTTTAAAGAGAAAAAAAACGCAAATGTTTTCATTTTTTCATAAACTAGCATAAATTGATTAGTTCTAGTAATTGTCAACGTCAAAACTTTTGTAAATAACTAAATAATAGTAGCGATTTATTTTAAAAAAATGAAAACATTTTGAGTTTTCTCGTGTATTAAAAAAACTAATGTTTTACTCCTAATTAAAGAAATAGAATAGATGCAAGGATTACAACTAAAGTGAGTTCGCGTATTTAATTTAGCTCTAAAGCATAGTTATTCCGATGTTAATTGAGTTAGGAATTAGTTTTATATAAGCCTATTTGGAATGAAATTGTGCCATTTTATATGATGCCATTTATGATTTCTTGTAGCCGAAAGTTTTTGTATTTCTCCCACGTACAAATTACATTATAAAAACTATCTGATGATATGTGGGTGGCGAAACTTTTTGTACTTTTACCCACGCACAAATTGCATTAAAAAATATCTGATGATGTCTGGGTAGCCGAAACTATCTAAATTTTGTACTATTAATTAAAATACCTATTTACTATAGTTTATACTAAAGTGTATTTATGTGGGATCTAAAATTAAATTAAATTTGGATCTTCTAATGTCTCTAAGTCATTGCCCAATTTTAGAATTTTTAGTAATTTTGAGTGTTTGTAGTTTTTACAACACTACGTTGTCCAAACTTACAGACAGTCATAAGTTTTAAAAGATGTACAGATTTTGAAAATTGCTGGTCACATTGAGGCAACTTTCAACCATATTCATGTTTTAGAAGAAATAATGATTTTGAATATGTCTTGCCACATAAGTCGAAATGTCTCATATATAGGTTATTCTATTTTTTAAAACCCTTACAATTTTAAAGATTTTATTTTAATATAATATTTTTCTAATTAAGATATAAACACTTCCATTGTTTGAGCTATTTAAAGATATGTTTTTATATGGTCAGATGTTATATTCATCAATGATTTCTCTAATATAAGGTATAAGCACTTCCAATGTATGCTATTTAGGCCTTGATATGGTAAAATTATTTGGACTCTATTCCAGGAGGCATTGATACAATTTTAGATTCATCAAATTTGTTAGTGATTTACAAACACTCTTTTAGTTATGCAATTTCTAAACAGACTTGTATGTTTTAAATATCTTGTGTAAACTAGTTTGTACGGATTATTTTTCAACAACTAAAATATGCTTGTTAAAAATAAATTTAAACTTTTTTCAATACTACACTGATCTCTGAACTGTGTAAATAAGACTAATAAATTCCTCAAGTTAATAAAGTATCTCTAATCAAACTGTTAATAATCAAAATTGACTCATTTCTCTGTACTAGATCATAAATGTTATTTTTATGATTTTCTTTCAAAATATACAATTTTTCAATAACAATCTACACATCATATTAATCAATTTATATATCTCGGAAAAAGTCGCCAGGATGCATAGTTTAGGCACAAATTGGATTTTAATAATTACCTGATGAAATCCTTGTGCCGAAACTTTACATTTTGTTTTTATTATTTCTAACATTAGTCTAGGGGTAAAATTTGGAGGCTATTATTTTATACTATTTCTAACACTTGTAACACATCCGGGTTAATATTTGGGATTTCATTAATTTTCAAAAATAAAATTCATTTTGTTCATACTGCTTCAAAAACAGCTGTCATTAATACATGCATTGAGTTGCTAATATTTTTTTCTTTTTAGTCCTAGGACCTAAAAACATCAGCTGATGTGGAGGTCTTCAGCTGATACTTCGCTTATACGAATTAATTAACGATTGTAAAGAATCTATAGAACCAACAAATACTCTCGATTGTAAATAATCGTTAAAACAGATGTTACCATCGATTTTATAAATAAGTACCACTAACACAAACTAAACAGCTGTAATAACTGCAAACTTGTTTAACTTGTCCAAACTTTTGAAGGTAAATAGATTATAACATTTTAGTTTTTTGTGAAATTGTTTTCTTATATTGTTTGCAGTATAACGAAAAAAATATAGTTTATCACAAGGACCAAAAGAAGCTTTTCGATCGTTCTCATTTTCCTTAAACATGTTAAACTTGAGCTTGTATCGAAAAGCTTCACTTTAGATCCTAGTGATTGTTGGACCGTGAAAGAACCAAACTGTTTATAGGCAATGTAATCATATATATGTAAGAGAGTTTGGGGGGGGGCCCGCGGAAGAGTGAAAGTTTGGGAACATTGAAGACCTTCTTCTGTTACTCTGTGTGTAGGTAAGTGTAAGTTATAATCCAAGATTGTTTTAAACTTATATTAATTAATACTAAACTTATTATATTTACAATTACCTACACAGAGAGAAAAGATTATATATCTGGTTTTTGTTATTTTTTAGCAGTGACAAATGATTGTATCTTAGGAACTAACACTCCGATAATTTAAAAAAATAATAAAATTATGTTGTTGCTTGAAAATGTAAAGAAAATCGAAAAATGTGTCAAAAATTCAGGTTTTCGTATTATCCTTAAACGAAAATTGTTATAAATTTGAAACTATTGATTAAATTTGAATCAAATAAACATTACAATGTGACCAGAATAGCGTACCTTCATGGAATAAAAATATTGGATGCAAATCAGATCTACAGTATTCGCGTTATAAGCTTACGGACAAAAAGAAAGACATTGCGTTTTAAATACATCTATATATACTGTTTTATTAACATTGTTTATCGTATTGATCTATATTCAATAGTAATATATATAACTTACGTCCCTCCATACATTTTTAGTAATCCTACATGTTTCGCTCCATCCAAGTGTCATCTTCAGTGTAGTAGTGTTGTGTGTGAGCATGTAATTTTATTTTTAAATAAATTAATATACGTGAAATGTTTCAGATCAAACTAAGCTAAAGCGGATTACTACCCTGAAGATGATGAGGCAGCGAAACATGTAGTATTACTATTAAAAGAAGTATGGACTGAAGTAAGTTATAGATATATTGCTATAGTAGATCATATACTATAGTAGTGATAGTAATTTTAGGATTGAAAATAGTGACAGTAATAGTGATATTTATAATGATAATAGCAGTGATAATAATTGTATCACTGAAAATAGTGACAGTAATTGTTATATTTATAATGATAATAGCAGTGATAGTAATTTTATCGTTGAAAATAGTGACAGTAATTGTGATATTTATAATGATAATAGTAGTGATAGTAATTGTAGCTTTGAAAATAGTGATAGTAATTGTGATATTTATAATTATTATAATAGTAATAGTAATTGTATCACTGAAAATAGTGACAGTAATTGTGATATTTATAATGATAATAGTAGTGATAGTAATTGTAACATTGAAAATAGTGACAGTAATTGTGATATTTATAACGATAATATCAGTGATAGTAATTGTAGCTTTGAAAATAGTGACAGTAATTGTGATATTTATAATGATAATAATAGTGATAGTAATTGTAGCATTGACAATAGTGACAGTAATTGTGATATTTATAATGATAATAGCAGTGATAGTAATTGTAGCATTGACAATAGTGACAGTTATTGTAATATTTATAATGATAATAGTAGTGATAGTAATTGTATCACAGAAAATAGTGACAGTAATTGTGATATTTATAATGATAATAGTAGTGATAGTAATTGTAACATTGAAAATAGTGACAGTAATTGTGATATTTATAATGATAATATCAGTGATAGTAATTGTATCACTGAAAATAGTGACAGTAATTGTGATATTTATAATGATAATAGTAGTGATAGTAATTGTAACATTGAAAATAGTGACAGTAATTGTTATATTTATAATGATAATAGCAGTGATGATAATTTTATCGTTGAAAATAGTGACAGTAATTGTGATATTTATAATGATAATAGTAGTGATAGTAATTGTAGCATTGACAATAGTGACAGTAATTGTGATATTTATAACGATAATATCAGTGATAGTAATTGTATCACTGAAAATAGTGACAGTAATTGTGATATTTATAATGATAATAGTAGTGATAGTAATTGTAACATTGAAAATAGTGACAGTAATTGTGATATTTATAATGATAATAGCAGTGATAGTAATTTTATCGTTGAAAATAGTGACACTAATTGTGATATTTATAATGATTATAATAGTGATAGTAATTGTATCATTGAAAATAGTGACAGTAATTAATTGTGATATAATAATGATAGCAATTGTAGCATTGAAAATAGTAAAAGTAATAGTAATATTTGAAACAATAAATATTAAGAATGTAAGTAGTAGGCTAGTGATATTGATTGTGCCATTTAAAATATTGATAGTTATTGTGATATTTAGAATGTAAATAGTAGTGATATTTATTTTGTCATTAAAATATTGATATTAATTTTGATATTTAGAATGTAAATTATTGTGATTGTAGCATTGAAAATATTAATAGCTATTGTGAATTTTAGAATGTAAATAATAATGATAGTGATCGTAACATTGAAAATAGTAACAGTAACTCTAATACTAAGAATGTAAATAGTAGTGATATTGATTGTGGCATTGAAAATTATAGAGATTGTCATATTTAGAAAGTCAATAGTAGTATTGAAAATAATTACATTAATTATGATATTTAGAATGTAAAAACGAGTGTTGAATTGAAAATAGTGATAGTCATAATTGTCATATTTAGAAAATAAATAGTAATGTAAGTGTAGAAGTGCAGAATACTATAATCTTGGACAAGAGTTTCACAATCACTCAAGAACCAACTAATTCCAATTTTTCTTACGAGAGTGATGGAACTGTGAGAAAATTAATTATAGGAGCCGGTAACAGTTAATCAGAGGAAGCTACTTGAAGAAAATGTTCTGACAACTAAAAACTTCTACTAGTTCTTGGTGACTAAAAATAGATGAATAAATTCTTAGACATGTACAAAAAATGCACAAATGCACAAGTAGAAGTGAAACTAGAAGGAAAGGATCCATTTATTGAGTTTATAAGAACTGAGTGCTTTTATAGGATTGCTATACTTACGTGGAATCATGTGTGAAAAAAGAGTTGAGTCAGGCCCGTCTTCGGTAGAAATAATGGGGGTTTATTTTCCACAACATCAAAAGGTAATGTATCAATGTATTGAAATATTTACGGCTGAAGGGAAGTCGGTTGGCTCATTTTTTTTATTATTGATTGTTGGTTTTAGTATTTTATATTTTTGTTTTGTATCTTTTCAGGATTAATTTAAGACATTATTTATTGAAATCCGTTGAATCAAACTAGTAAAGTCAAACATAAAACTGTAATTCGAATAGCTTTGGAAGGAAAGCTTAGAATATTTAACAAATAAATTAGCTTAGTATTAAATGTCAACTATATGTATCAGAGATAACAAAAATTTATTAGAGATCTTTAATATATAGGTTTATTAAAAAATAAATAGACACTTTTTAATTAACATAGTAAAATAGTTTTATTCAATAGAAAAAAATAGTAATAATAGCATTAAAGAGAAGAGATTTCAAAGTTTTTTGTGCAGTGTTATAGATGTTCTATATAAGCCCCACGGGTTACAAGGCATACATCAATTCAATAGACATCAAGTTCTGACCAGACTCTTTTAGGGGTATCGACGTCAACACTCTCTATAGCTCTTGTTCCAAGAGCTGCCTTAATTCCAAGAGGCTCAATGGTGATGGGGGAATAAAAACTTGATTTTTAACGTAA
The DNA here is from genome assembly GCA_963513935.1 of Aphrophora alni. Taxonomy (NCBI): domain Eukaryota; kingdom Metazoa; phylum Arthropoda; class Insecta; order Hemiptera; family Aphrophoridae; genus Aphrophora; species Aphrophora alni. The sequence continues at coordinate 13,566,324 of OY740765.1, read as the reverse complement.
CCCCACAGAAAGAAGTCGCATGTGGTCAAGTCTGGACTGCGAGGTGGACAACGCATGAGAGGTATATTGTCGTCAGTTGCACGACCAATCCAGCGATCCGGTAATTGTACATCGAGGTATTCTCTGACATCATGTTGCCAATGCGGCGGAGCTCCATCTTGAACAAATATATAGTCATCACTGTCTTTCTCTAGTTGAGGAATAAGCCATTCATTCAGCATGTCCAAGTAAGATGAGCCTCTGACCGTTCTTTCTTGAAAGAAGAAAGTCCCGTATATCTTTTGTTTTGATACAGCACAAAAGACGTTTAGCTTAGGAGAATCCCTCTCATGTTCAACAATTACTCTAGGATTTTCTGTTCCCCAGATACACACGTTGTATTTGTTAACCTTTCCACTAATATGAAACGTTGATTCGTCACTAAAGATTAGTCGATCAATGAATCCATTGGTGTCTGGATCTTCAACTACGTCTGGGTTCTAATACAGAACGCTAAACGTTTCTCCCTAACATGTAAAGTTTTCAACAGCTGTAGCTTGTTTAGACGTTTTCTTAAAATCCTCCAAACAGTTGGCTGTGGAATTTAAGTTCTACACTTACCCTGGACGTTGACTTTTTGTACTGCGCAGGATAAAAGCTCGAACCTGTTGCACACGATTTCTTCCAGCGATGGCCTCCAAGTACTTTTCGATTTGCACAAACAACCTGTATTTTTGAATTTATTGTGCCACCCATAAATATACTACCAAGGTGTTGGGGTTTTTTTAAAACGCGTCCTAAAACTGCTTTGCACTAAAGTAACTGATTGAGTTTTCTCTAGATGAAGCGCACAAAAAGTGTCAACGCTACTATTGCCCATTTTTAAATAAACAAAATCAACAGTAGTCTTGAAACAATGTTCCAACAATCAGCTGTTAAAATAAAACTTTAGTTTATTAGCTGCCCAGTAATGCCAACATGACCAGTATAAATTATGTACTTTCAATTTCATTGATGTAGAATAGTGTCTATTTCTTTTTGAATAACCTTGTATATAATACTAAACTAAAGATAGTGTCAATACTAACATTTTCATCACTGAATCACTGTTTGCCTAAATCATTTCATTTATAACCCGATTGGTGCATCGGCCGTGCTTTTAGTTTTTATTAAAAAGTATGACTCTATGAAAAAGATAAATACCAAAAGTTTTTACTTAAAAGTTTTTTTTAACCATTTTGTAAATTAGTTGAAGAATTAGTAACATAAAATGAATTGGTGTATTTGATGATTTTGAAAGTTTTGTGTTGAGTTTGGTTAAAGTTCTTCTGGGTCGTGCATGAAAGTTAGTTGTGACTCATTGTTTAGGAGATTTACTAGAAATTTAATGCACATATACATATACAAGAAATTTTTTATTTTTATTTTTGAAACTATAGTTTTCATTATTAAAAATTACACATTAATTAACATGTGTGTTTTTTATATTTTATTAATGATACACATTTAAGTTTTAAGTATTTTTTTTATTGGATGTTTACGACAAATTTTTTGTGAGCTATTGTGGTATGTATTTGGATGATTTATGACATCCATGCGAGAGTTATTTGGTAATTGAGTCTGTTTGTTTGTTTGTTTTCTTTCTTGTTCTTCTTGTATTTCCTTGTAAGAAGATAGTCATCAGAGTAATAGACTTATAAAGGCTTAATGGAGGTTAATTTTTGGCTTTGGTGAATTTATTAGCCAAAACAATTGTAAACAAACGTCATAAGTCATTCTTTAGTTGTTCGTACGAATTAGCAAAGTTACGCAAGGAATGCTGACAAAAGACTTCTACTATGTGTGTAGCAGGAGCGCTGACACATGAAATTTCATACAACAGTTTTAGCCTTGATGAATTTGACATTGACTGAAATCAAAAATTTAATCAGATATCGTACCTATAATGGAAAGAAAACTGCATGAATATCGGACCAGCGGTTCTCCCTTTATAAACACACAAACAGATAGACGGACAAACTAAGAGGCATTGCGCTCTATAGTTGTTAGAGATAGGAACAGAACACATAGAGCGGTACTTTTGTTATTACGTTATAAAAAGTTGTTGAAATAAATTATAGCTACAAATTTATATCTTGAATTATTATTTATCTGATCAACTGGTTAAGGAAATATGAATATCTGACCATTAGAGTACTTCTAGGAGTTAGAAGTCAGGGGAGCCAGTTTTGGGGAAGACGAAGAATAAGAGAGAGAGAAAATTGCATGAAAAAGAAAAGTGCATGCAAGTCGGATCAGCGGTTATGAGCACACAAACAGATGGACAGACAGACAAAGAGGGATAGCGTTTTATATTTGTAGAGAAGACATAACAAATTTGAAAACTATACTACATTCAGTATTTAATTAACTTTCAAAAGAAGCTATTTTTAGTTATTAAATATTAAATATTGGGAACAATTGTGTTTGATGAAACATGTACCTGAATTTGTAATTAGATGCAAGAGCTTGTCATCTGAGAGCTCCATATGTTCATGATAGCTATGGAAGAGCTGGAATTTACACTATTTTGTCCACATTCCTGCTTCTTTTATGTAAAACGTTGTAGAGAGAAAGTTATGATGGGTCAAAAAACCGGTGTAGGACTTTTGGCGGAAATATAAGTTTTAAGATAATCAGAGTTCAAAAATGTAGTTTTAGAATGTCTGTCTCTCGTCTGCACATTAAAAACTAATACAAACCCAAACTTTAAGATGATCTTTATGAGATGTCCAAAAATGGTTTCCAAACAATGAATATATTATAGGTTAATTACCTTAATTTTTTCCGCCTAAAAAATTCAAATTTAATCCTTGTGGATAACCGGTTTCGACGGTTAAACCGTCATCGTCAGATTCAAAACATCGGAAGAGATATGAAATCGTCGTCCATTAAAACTAGTTATTATTATCAGTACTCAATAATAATTTCCAGTTATAATGGGACTGAACGACTTCTCTATGTCTTGGAACTGACGATGACGATTTAACGGTCGAAACCGGTTATCCAGTTGGATGAAATTTGTATTATCTGGGGGGGGGAATAAGGTAATTAACCTACAATATATTCATTGAATACACAATCCAGCTATACCAAACATTATGTTTAAGTTTTTCATACAATTTATACTTTAAGAAATAATACAGAACTGTTTTAACACTATCATCTCTCCACTTCAAAAGCGACTTTTCGGAGAAGCGGGGACTCGTCAGCCTCAAAAACGTAATATTCTAACACAAGTTAGGTTTTTGTACACTTTAATTTTTTCCTTTTTAAAATCTATTTATACTCTACTAAAAGTGTGCATTATGAATATCAGTCACACGATTTGATAATTAAAATTTCAACTAATCAATCATTATCAATAGTTGAAATAGTACTAACACAAAATTAAGAACGTAAGAATGAAAACATTTTGGAAAACTACAGTACTAGGATTGTTGGCTAAACTCGTAAAGACCTCCAAAACCCTTCACCTTATTATTTTTCAGATCACCCTATTTATTAAAATGTTTTGAACTAAAAATGTTAATTGTACAGTATTCTCATTATATTGCCAATGAAATTCCACCGCCTGTCATTTAGTTGGCGTTGACAGTGGACGTGTGACAGGATTTATATTTGCCCAGAAAATTTATCTAAACCTTGTTTACACTTCACAACATCGATAATTGTGAAGCACGACATGTAATGAATATTTTAAACACATTGATATCAAAGTTCACTGTAATTACTTCATTTTAATAAATTGAAACCGCTGACATAAAATCGATAAACCTAGAAAGTAACGGAGACGATAATCAGGAAGTAACGATAATTAACTAGTTTACCGGTGGTAACAAAGAGTCGGATTTGACGCTGTCACCAATTAACAATGGGTGTACGTCTCTCCTTAAAGAAGACGAAAATTCTTACACCCACCCCCATAGTTTAGTAATCTAACCCCCTCCCCCCAATAGCAAATTTTAACCTCCTCATAAAACATAAAGTATTCAATAATATAACAATTCAATATGTATGAAATAGCGAATAAAATTTAGTTAAAATTGATTAAATGCATAAACACATGCAGTGTATGTTGTCAAGTTATAACCATCAGTTATGAGAATATATATAAAAGCGTACTGCAATGTGAAAGCCATTTTTATCCCAAAGAAATTCGTGAAACAACAAATCAGTTTAAGGTGTATATTACTGATATTTTGCACCTCACAAACATTATTATTTGAAATTTTCACCCTTCTCTATAACATCCAGCACTTCAAAAATAATAATCTTCAAACCGTATTATTCAAATTGTTCATCTTTCTTTACAAAGTTCTAGATAAGTAAATGTTCTCTTTCATGTTGGTCCTGAAAAAGACTCTCACTCAATTTTTCACCCTTCTCTATAAGATTCTGGTCAAATCCAGCACTTCAAAAATAATAATCTTCAAACAGTATTATTCAAATTGTTCATCTTTCTCTACAAAGTTCTAGAAAATTAAAAGTTCTCTTCCATATTGGTCCTGAAAAGGACTCTTACTCAAATTTTCACCCTTCTCTATAAGATTCTGGGTCAAATAGAGCACTTCAAAAATAATAATCTTCAAACAGTGTTATTCAAATTGTTCATCTTTCTTTACAAAGTTCTAGTAAAAGTAAATGTTCTCTTTCATGTTGGTCCTGAAAAAGACTCTCACTCAATTTTTCACCCTTCTCTATAAGATTCTGGTCAAATCCAGCACTTCAAAAATAATAATCTTCAAACAGTATTATTCAAATTGTTCATCTTTCTCTACAAAGTTCTAGAAAATTAAAAGTTCTCTTCCATATTGGTCCTGAAAAGGACTCTTACTCAAATTTTCACCCTTCTCTATAAGATTCTGGGTCAAATAGAGCACTTCAAAAATAATAATCTTCAAACAGTGTTATTCAAATTGTTCATCTTTCTTTACAAAGTTCTAGATAAGTAAATGTTCTCTCCCATGTTGGTCCTGAAAAAGACTCTTACTCAATTTTTTACCCTTCTCTATAAGGCTTTAATCAAATCCAGTACTTCAAAATAGTAATATTCAAACAGTTTTATTCAAATTGTTCATCTTTCTCTACAAAGTTCTAATAAAAGTAAAAGTTATTTTCTACGTTGGTTCTGAAAAGGAATCTTACTCAAATTTTTACCCTTCTCTATAAGGCTCTAGTCAAATCCAGCACTTCAAAAATAATAATCTTCAAACAGTGTTCTTCAAATTGTTTATCTTTCTCTGCAAAGTTCTAGTAAAAGTAAATGTTCTCTTCCATATTGGTCCTGAAAAAGACTCTTACTCAAATTTTCACCCTTCTCTATAAGATTCTAGTCAAATCCAGCACTTCAAAAATAATAATCTTCAAACCGTATTATTCAAATTGTTCATTTTTCTTTACAAAGTTCTAGATAAGTAAATGTTCTCTTACATGTTGGTCCTGAAAAAGACTCTTACTCAAATTTTCACCCTTCTCTATAAGATTCTAGTCAAATCCAGCACTTCAAAAATAATAATCTTCAAACAGTGTGATTCAAATTGTTCATCTTTCTCTACAAAGTTCTAGAAAAGTAAAAGTTCTCTTCCACGTTGGTCCTGAAAAGGACTCTTACTCAAATTTTCACCCTTCTCTATAAGATTCTGGTCAAATCCAGCACTTCAAAAATAATAATCTTCAAACAGTGTTCTTCAAATTGTTCATCTTTCTTTACAAAGTTCTAGTAAAAGTAAATGTTCTCTTCCATGTTGGTCCTGAAAAGGACACATACTCAAAATTTTCACAGTCCTCTATCCAAGTTTCCAGCCGTGACTCTCTGTCGAAGTGACATTCCTTAAAAACAGGTAAATTATCATTTAAAAAACCCTTTTAAAGTATCTACTCCTCTTTTTTAAGTATCTCTCGAACTTCAATGACTTTATTAAATATGTTACCAAAAGACTTCCAACAACGTCACCAAATATCGTCCATATAAACCCCACCCTATCCGTGATGCCATGAAAAACCAAATCTACTCTACCTTTCCCTTTCTTCTACTATTACAATTGTTTTTAAATAGAAATGTGAATATAACTAAATCTAATTCAAACATTTCAATTTTCAGATCCTTCGTGAAGTAGTTTAAAAACAGTTCTAAATATTAAACAATGTTATTTTAAAATGTGTTTTGAAAATTCCACATTCATGTTTGTAGAATCTATAGAAAATCATTATAAAAGCTAATAAAAACCTCTATTTAGTGTTTTACTTTAATATATACAAAAAGTTTTTCTACAAATAAAGGGATTTTCGAGGGGAAAAAAAAAAAAAAAATAGAGAGAGAGAGAGAGAGTTAAGCTTGAAAATAAATAAGAAAAAATACTTTGTTTGTACTATTTTCAGATACAAGGAAGGAATTTTAATTTGGTATTTTTTTCCCTATAAAGTGGGTGTTTAAAAAAGCCAGGAATAAAAATTAAAAATCGTCAGGTTTTAACTTTATTTTTCTTCTCAGTCAGCTTCTTGTGTTGTCTTATTGTACCCATTCAGGTGTGATTTTCACCATCATTAAATCAGTAAAAACTCCCCCCCACACAAATTGTTACCGTACCATATTCAAAATATCTATAAGTATAGATTTATATTTAGCCTGAGTCAATGATATGTGATGGTGAACTTTCCTGCACGGTCAAGCGCAAGCTCTCAATTTTAAATATTATTAATACTTATTAAAAACTTATTTTTTATAAATATTAGTTTTTGTTTGTTTATTATCTTATTTTTCATAAAGTACAATCCAAATAATATTTCTGTTAAATTTAATTGCTTATGTATGTTAAATATGTGAGATAAAGTGTTTTTTATCTAAGTTTAACCGCGTTTTCCTCAAAATCCGTAGGTTATAATCAAACAATTATAATTCGGACAAATTTTCATCTATTTCGAGAATTTTGGTCTTAAAATTTAAAAAAAAATTATTTTTCATAAAATTATATTAATTTTTTTATTTTTATTTCGACAAATGGTCCGTATCATATTTCCACGTCACACACACGCGCGCGCGCACACACACACACACACACGCATATATATATATATATATATATATAAGAAACGGAGGGAAAAGAAAAATGTGTATGCACTGTTCATCTGTACAGGAAACTAGATATTGTAAAAAGAAATACAAATACATGTGCACTGGACTGGTTATATTTCCCTCCTTCTTTACAATCGATTATATTGAAAGTAATGAGTAGAGGATTAATTTAGTTTATCAATAAATACTTTGTCTCATATTGCTAGAGGTCTTTTACTTCTGTGTAAGGAAAGACATTTCAAATGACTGGAAATTGAACAAGTAAATATTAAACGTGGATTTCAGGATTTCCAAATTGATAGTGTCAAACGTAAATTAATAAAGAATATTAGAATACTTTTGGGGATAATGTTATTTAATTTGATTGATCGATTTAATTTTTATTGTTACATTACTATTTTCAGTACTTTTCTGCCTACATGTAAAATAAAAGAATAGATTTTAAAATAACTTACAAAAAGAGGAAACAAAAAAAGAAAACTTCCAGAAGTTAAGACCTGTTTGGGATGAACAAACATAAAACAAAATGCAAAATACATTCAAATAACTCAAAAAGTTTTTCCAGAATGCAGAAAAGACCTGCAGCTGATCAGTCACTACACAATACAAATACATAAATTGTCTTTGTATTCACAAATAATGGTGAGCTTCAAAACTATACAGGGTGATTCAAAATTATCGTAAAAAATATTTAAACGATTAAACATGGAAAAAAAAGTTCCTATGAAGGTATGTCCTGAAGTTCTTAGTTTTCTATTTATCTGTCTGCGTGTGTTTTTCACTAAGTATTTTGTATCTAAAAAACCAAGTAATTTACAAACTCCAAATTTGGGTTGATTACTGATGTTTGTAGTGTTAGTGACCAAAAAAAGAATTATCAAATTTAAATTATAATTTTCAAAATGGCGGCCGTTACAAATTTTTAACGTGGAATATCTTGTAAACCGTTAAATTTATAAAAATGTACAAGAGACAAAATATACTTTTTCTTTTTTAACGACAGACAATTTTTTTTTTGAGGTCAAAGGATAAACGATTTATCTACAAAAAACTGAAAACATAATATCTTGCTAATTGTCTACAACATCCAAAATTATTCTACTGCAACATTTTTTGAATTCTAATAGTATTAACAAATAAGATAAAATCCAATACTCTGAAATGCATTACAAATTCAAATGTGGCTCTTAACCATTTCAAAATGGCGACTGATAATATGCTTCAATAATGCTAAAATGAGTATTAAATGGTGATATTGTATCAAAATAGCAACATTTAAATAGACTATAAACTTGGGGCATTAAATCGTCTTAACTAGTAAATCATTTTGATTTAAATAGACTATAAACTTGTGGTATTAACTCTTCCTAAATAGTAAATTATTTCGATTTAAATAGAGTTTAAAATTGTGGCATTAAGTCGTCCTAAATGGTAAATCATTTTGATTTAAATATAGTATTAACTTGTGGCATTAACTCGTCATAAATGGTAAATCATTTTGATTTAAATAGAGTATAAACTTGTGGCATTAACTCTTCCTAAATGGTAAATAATTTTGATTTAAATAGAGTATAAACTTGTGGCATTAACACTTCCAAAATGGTAAATAATTTTGATTTAAATAGAATATAAACTTGTGGCATTAACACTTCCAAAATGGTAAATAATTTTGATTTAAATAGAGTATAAACTTGTGGCATTAACTCTTCCTAAATGGTAAATCATTTTGATTTAAATAGAGTATAAACTTGTGGCATTAACTCATCCTAAATGGTAAATCATTTTGATTTAAATAGAGTATAAACTTGTGGCATTAACTCATCCTAAATGGTAAATCAATTTGATTTAAATAGAGTATAAACTTGTGGCATTAACTCGTCCTAAATGGTAAATCATATTAATTTAAATAGAGTATAAACTTATGGCATTAACTCTTCCTAAATGGTAAATAATATTAATTTAAATAGAGTATAAACTTGTGGCATTAACACGTCCTAAATGGTAAATCATATTAATTTAAATAGAGTATAAACTTGTGGCATTAACTCGTCCTAAATGGTAAATCATATTAATTTAAATAGAGTATAAACTTGTGGCATTAACTCGTCCTAAATGTTAAATTATATTAATTTAAATAGAGTATAAACTTATGACATTAACTCTTCCTAAATAGTAAATCATATTAATTTAAATAGAGTATAAACTTGTGGCATTAGCTCGTCCTAAATGGTAAATCATATTAATTTAAATCGCTGTTTTATTAACACAAGTATATGTTCCTTTTCGTTCTTTGCCAATTATTCTTGAAACATGATTTTTTTTATTTCGTACAAAATTGTTTGGGTCATTAATCTTCTCACTTTACTAAAATTTGAACGAAATCTATTGAGCCGATTTTGTCAAATTAAGTAATGAAGTCTTTTATAACAATCTCATGGCCGATTATTTAGGTTTATTACCGATAACTCATGAACCGGCATTTTGGAGAGATGGCAACCGATCACTTTTTTTTGGAGCCTTAGAGGCTTGAGTAAAATTTTACCAAATTGGTAATCAATTTTGAGAAATTCGTATTTTTTTTTTATGACAGGTATCCCCAATTTCTGAATTATCGAATAAAAATTAAAAATACGTCCCTAAATAAGACCAACATATGTTCAAATACCAAATAAGATTAACATCGTTCCACTCGGAGACAACGAAACCCCAGACTGAATCGTGCCTAAAACGTTTTTTTTCGACTCGAAAGATGAAAAACTGATATTTCCGTGATAAACTCAACATCCGTTTTTCGATCGATCACACTACGCGTTATGTGAGAAAGTAAATAGAAGAAAAGTTGATAGCTTAATTAAACTGTAGAATGGATATTGATGAAACTGTGCAACTATTGATTTTCAATTTCAACTTTCATTGAAGACATTGATTTGCCAGGGAATGTCTATGAGATAATTGGATTTAGTGAACCGAAGTGGGTCACTGCACATAGTGTACACCAGGACAGCAGAGCAGAGCACTTCATCTGTAGTACCACCCAACATATCGTGACAACAAAAAGCAAATTCAATAAAATAAAAAGTGAAAAATCAAAGGTACAAAACATTGTAAACACTAGCCAAATCCTCAATAGTACAGAAAAAAAAAACTAAACCATGTCAGTGTCGTTTATGAAAAAGATAAAATAAATCAGAAACACATTTTCTAGGTAAATCGAAGTTGATTAAAATCTAGCTTTTAATACAATAGTCAAGGCTAATTTTTTGTTTCCAATTATTTCTGAACTTCGTCATTTTTTACTTCGATTTTGCAAAAGGGTTTTGAGTAATTAATCTTCATATTTACACTAAAATTTTAACAAAATCTGTAGACTCGATTTTGAGATATTACATCTATCATAACAGCTGATTTTTGGTTGTTTTTGTTCATTGGAAAGATTGCGATCAAATACGTTTTAAAACTAAATATAGTATACCTATATAAACATATATACATATACCTGGTTTTCCCGTCATGCAACTTGTGTTGTAGTTTACACTACGCGTTTCGAGAACAGGTTCTCATCTTCAGGTGAAATTATTTTACTCACATGTGAGCACGTCAAACAAAAAGAAAAAGTACAAGCACACACACATACACACAAAACACAACATAAAATATCGCACTGCACATTATAATAAAATTGTATAAAAATGTTACATTGTAGGTAGGCCTACAACTTGTCATTGCCGCGGTCAATCGTCAACTAAACGAGAATGTCCGTTATCTCTTGCATCATGATTTTTTGTGTCCATATGTTGATATAGCAGTGTTGTACAAGCTATTAGATTTGAAATACAATTGTTCGTTGAGTAGTACATCATTATGTTCTATGTTGGCCTTATAAATCTCATACTCCTCCAAAGCATTCATCAGTCGACCTTTGTTGCATAAATGCAGAGGGATTAAATTAGTCGATAAATTATCATACACATGTCCACTATCAATCAATTGTAATGCATATTTTGACTTATTCTGTGCAATATCATTTTTGGGTAAGTGTTCCTTAAATCTGTCCCTGAATTTTCTACCAGTTTGCCCAATATAAAACTTATCACAATCACTGCATGTTAGTTTGTAGACACCAGAACAGTTGTCAATGTTTTTTATGGTTTTCGGTTGCAATATTTTCTTTATATTGTTGCGAGTTCTGAAAGATATAGTTACATTAAGCTTCTTGAATACGTTTTTTTTTTAATTTGGTAATATGTTGGTGTACTCAGCAGATACGAATTTCAATTGTTTGATTTCTTTATTTTTGTTATTATTTAAGTGCTTATGAATTAATCTATCAACTAATGTTGTGCTATATCCATTCATACTTCCAATGTGCTTGATGGTTTGCACTTCTTCAAATCGCAAATCGTAATTTCTTTTTTTTTGACAGCTACTCTTAAATTTTGAGCTACCAACAAAAATACCAAAAAATAGTAAAAATACACCCATATACAAAGTTGTATTACGCCATTGGGCTGTAGAACACTTCAAATAGAACATTTATTTTGTCCCATCGCATAACTTTATACTAGGTATACAAGAAAGTACAAAAAGTAAATCAGAAGAAACTCCTCAGTTTCATTGGATAGGTACTCAAATAACACGACCGCTGCCACAAAAACAAATATACGTATTGGAATTTTCCCAATATGTCCCTATGAAAACTCTACCAAAACTCAAAAAATCCAATAAAATATCAACTTAAATCCTTGGTCCTATTTTATATAACTACTAATATCCTAAGGTGATAATATATTTTGTTGTGGCTGTATAAAATTCTGTTTCAGAAAAATAAAAAAGAGTAAAGAACCATCTACTTTTAAATCAAATTGGTGTGATGACCATTTCATCAACCGTGTATCACACCTTACTTTACTCAGAGGTACGATGAGTTGCCTATCTGTGGGTGTAAGGCGCTCCACCGACGTGAATTTGATAAAGCAAGGTCTCCCCCCCCCCCACCATTGTTCCCCTCAGACGCAAACCCAACGGCTGCTCGGAGTGTAGAGTGACTTGTTTCATCCTGTAAGCGGTTTTTATGGTAATTTGACCTAACTACACCCAAATTAATGAGTGGTGTTTTTTGGGAAGCGTCGGACGACCCTTTAGAGATTTTGGCATTGCTTTCCGTAATTATTAAAACCTTTTGCATCCCGACATTTAATTTTCAATATGTTCCAAAAATCCCAACCATTATCTGCTATGTATGTGCATAGAATCCCGGGCTCAATTTAGCAAATTTTCATAGTTTCGCAAAAAAATTTGTATTAAATTTATTTACTGATCAATTTTGATGATTATTTTTTTATTTTGTGTGGAATGAAATGGTCTATAAGGTAGTATATTTTTTAAATAAGTGTAAATGCATGTTAGATATGAAATTTTTAAAATTGTTACTTACCAAAAAAAAATTTCCAGAAATTTTCACTTTATTCTTGAAAATGACACACAAAAAAAAAATCTTTATACAAGAAATATCATTATCACAATCACAATAAAAATAACTAAACAAACTAAAAAGTTTCAAAACAACAACGTACACCAAGCACAAGTAAAGTTATTTACACCTGACAGACGACAAAAGCACAGCCACGTCTATCACAAAAATCTTCGTCGTAGTGAACATAGAGGTAATTTATAACTTAAGTAAATATCATAGAGGTAAATAGAACAGCTCTTTCCGATTCCATTGGTATATAATAAACATAGATTCACTAATGATTTGTATTTTATATGATTTTTTTTCTAAACGTCCTTTTTTACGGACGTTGGGATTTTACGCACATACACGTGACGTCCGTAAAAAAGGACGTCGGGATTCAACGGACATACTCACAACGTCCGTAAAAAAGGACGTCGGGATGCAAAGGGTTAATTTATATTAGCCATACCAAAATGGACGATTAGGCTTTTGTTCTAAACACTTGTGCAATCGCAATTCGACTTTCTCTATTCCACGTAAGTCTAAATTATAAATATTAATTTAAGTTATTCAGTTATAAATTAACTTAATTTAGGATTCGTCAAAAATAGCTGCACAGGTGTGACAAACCCGCGATAGGTAGCAGGATGCCAACCGGGGAGATCGAATAATAGGAGTATTGTCAACCACGGACCTCCCAAACAACATAAAGTCAATTTATTACAGTCCCTAAGCAGGTAATCCCAACGAAACCTAAACAACCAAAACATAATGACAGGACATACACCAAGGTCATAAACCTGGAAGTGTCTTGTGAGACAAACCCAATTTTTTTTACTTTTTGACATATACGTAGTATAGAGGAAGTTATGTAATGGGTCTCAATAAACACCCAAACGCCACCAATTTCAATGAAAATTATAATGCGGATATATTTTGGTTGTAATTTTTTTTTTTTTTTTTTTAATAATTAAAAAATAAAAAGAAGAAAAATCATGAGAAAAATGAATAAAAAAAGTTTTAAATCAAATTTATCTCAAATGTCAAAATGTATTGGCAACTTGCATCTTATCAAAATGTCGGCCTCGGGACTATTATGAAAGACAAAATTGCTCACAACCGTCTTCACCGAAATCTTTTATATTTTGTAAACTTTGAAGAATAATGTCCCAACCCGGTTTACAAAATAGCAAGAAATACATTTTATTTTAAGTAACCTAAATACGTTTAGAAATAATTAGAAAAAACAAAAATTAAAAACAAACAAATGTGGTTTTCGTTGAGGACACGTATATGGCACAATGGAAGGAAGTCTGGATACTATATTGTAAGACAGCCTCCGTGGATCATTTTCACATTTTCAATAACAACTACAGATTTGATATTTTAGAAGACAAAGAGATTTGGTTTGAGGATAGACGGGTGGGAAATTGTGTACGATGTTTTAGCACAGTTAATTTGATTTGTAATTATAGTTTACATATGTATTGGGAAGTGTTTGTGTCATTATGCTATTGTTTTAGTGTTAGGTCTACATTTTATTCGACGACCTCAAACAAACTATCTTTCTCGTTTTAGTTCTCAAATAAAGATGGGATTATAATGTCGAAACGCATCATAAGACTATCCAAGTAACATATTTGACAAGAGGGACGTCAAAGTAACGGTAATTATATTGTAGCCTGCAAGTTCCTCAACCCGTACTTTGCTTTACAACATTTAGTTAGACAATGAATCAATATCTTGCATCTGGGACAAGTTAGATAGGTAGCCTGTTCCAGATGCAAGATATTGATTCATTGTCTAACTAAATGTTGTAATTCACCTTGTTTTTATTTCCAAATTAAAATTCACATCAAATAGAATGGAATTATTATATACAATTAGTATGTACTCCATTACACATTAGAAATTTAAATAAGAACGACGGTGATGAATAAAGTACTCAATACAAAGGATGACATGTGAAAACATTACACCTGGCATGTCCTCCATGACTTGCTTCTGGAATACTGCAACGATGCTTCTATATGTTTGTTTTCAAACTAGACGACGAGCCATAAATCCTGGTGTTCCTTCTTCGCTTCCTTGATATTCTCCAGGGCTTCTACGAGTGTTTCAACGTGTTCTTATATACTTCCTTAAGATTTTATTAACAGTCTGCAGGGTTACATTGTAACTAAACACTTTAAAGTCAGTAAAGAAACAATAAATTGGCAGTTATCTAGGTTTTGTATAAACTGAAAGGCTTGTGAGTCTCTAACGTCAATTACCAGCGCGTGCAGTGCTTCTACAATGACATGAAATATTTCTACGAATCTGCTTACAGCCTTGTTTCTCCGTTCATCTCGTTTAAGAAAGAGAATGCATTTCCCCCCCTTTTTGTCAGTTCTCTTCAGCACAGTGTTCTGTAAGGAAGATTGTTAAAGAAAAATTAGTAATATTTTTAACTGATACTTCTGACCAATAGAAAAGAACTAAATTGGGCAATTCCCAGCGCGTGCAGTGCTTCTATAATCACAATAAACATTTCTACGAATCTGCTTACAGCTCGTTTAAGAAAGAGAATGCATTTTCCCCCCTTTTTGTCAGTTCTCTTCAGCACAGTGTTCTGTATGGAAGATTATTTAAAAAAAAATTAGTAATATTTTTAACTGATACTTCTGACCAATAGAAAAGAACTAAATTCAGAGTATATACAAAGGGTACCTTAGGGTATTACTCACTTATCAGAGTGGTACACGTGGTGGGCTGTCATTACTGCAGCACCATCGTTTCAAGATCCAAGGTACGAGAAATCAGGTCTCTGCTAATGGTGACACTGATAAGTCTTCTGCATGACAGAACTCAATTAATTGATTCGAATTACATATTACAAGGTGTATAGAAGCTTCATGATGAACTGGGAAATAAATAAAACTTCAAGGTTATTTATGCTATTTGACAATGAAGCAATATGTTTTTTAAAAATAACTAACGATAAAAATTTTAAAAATTTTTTATTATTTTTAATTTTGTAATTATTTTTTAAACAAAAAATTAAATTGGTTTAAAAGCATATCGATTAACTTCGCAAATTTAGGCTATTATACAAAAATGTTATAGTATAATATATGACAAAACATATATTTTAGATTGACAGAATTCATTTTCCAATACGAGATCACATTATGAAGATAGTTTATGTTGAGAATTTATATCTAATTTCAATTTATAAAGAATATGGTATTATAAACTATATTATACTGTATTGTTATACAGTAAAAAAATCAAGATTAATATATCTAGTTCAGCATTTATTTCAGATTTCAATCCATTTAGAACTAATTCTCAATCATATAAGTTCTCATATAGCAAAATAATTTTAAAACTTGAATATCCGCCATTTTTTCGACTCTTCATTCATCTTAAACACTGCAACATTCTTTTCAATTTTATACATACTGGATAAATTGCAAACAATTGAATTAATGTTAAGTTAGTTTAAATAAAAACACAATTATATTTATTAAAAATATATATTTTACGTAACTCTGTAGAACCAAAACCCGCTGAACCTCTTTTAGTATTTCCAAGACTTGTTAATTTTTAAAGTTCAGGATAAGCTACAATTTGATATATCAACTTAGGTGTTATTTGTTCATAACAGTTTTGATAATACAAAAGCTATGTCAGTTTCAATTAATTCATTTTTTTAGGTATTTGTCGAATCATATTCTTCAGGAGTTTTAACTAAACTGCGTACTATTGGAAAGACATTTTCTGTTAGTCTTAAAAATTCGTCTGATTGTGCCATGACTGAAAGAACAATTTAAAAGTATTTGTAAATGAAAATTAACGTTGAAATTAGTTTAAAAATTTTCAATATTTACAAAGTTTAAAACGTTTAAAAAAGAGTGAGTATTCACCTCAATAGATGTAGCATGTTGCACAGAAGACAATGTGTGCAATATCAAGAAGAACTGAGAATTTAATAAAGATTATATCTCATGTTGATACAAACAAATTCAAAGGAAGAAATGTCCTTGGTTTTGAAATTTTTAAATGGAACAAAAAACACATGGAATCTGTTGTTATCTTTGATTAAACACAAGAAAATAAAATACATATATTTACAAGTTTAACTATTTTAAAAACACCAACGTGTTCCTCTCCGATTAGCGTGTACACTTATACACAACACATAAGATTTATTGCTGTCTTAGGATATATTAAACCGATTTTTCAAATACGTTACCCCTGAAAAATTAAAATTAGTCAAGCTGATATTTTTAACAATAATATAAATAGATATGAATTTTAAAAATATTTTGACCCTTAAAAATCAAGATTATGTCACTCTAGGATCTATTTTGATAACTACAAGACCCACCGTTTACGAGATTTATGAAAAATACATTAGTTGCATAGGTAATTATGAAACATCCAGCATATTACCATATACAAAGTATTTCATCTCTAAAGACGATGTTATCATTACATTGTATAGTACATACATCACATAATAAATATTCGAAAACCTACTGTATTCAATACCATGTGAGTGCATCTTTGTTTTTACTTTACAAATAACATATGTTGCCTGTTTTTGTTTTAACATTAAGTTGTCATGGCAACGGATCTGAATTTCATCTTATAATATTTTAATCACTATATAACAGATATCAAACTTGTGTCCAAATGAGTCATAAGCAAATGTTGTCTGTTTTTGTTTTAATTGGCTTGCTAACGGATTTACTTTCTATAATCTCTACGAGAGCGTAACACTGTGTCATGTTAAAATAAAATAACACTACATTCAAAATTAAATATATCTGGAACTCATCGTCGATTATATAAAACAGCCGATATGAGGTATTGAAATATCGGAACACACCGTATACAAAATATATCATATTAGAAAAGCACAATGTATCAATAAAATTAAGTACTGTAGGAAGAGTATGCAGTCAATAAAATGTTACACAGGTTAATTGAAAACAGATAACCGTTTTCCATTTCATTTATAAATCGAGCAATACTAGGACTTCCTATAGTTATTATCATAACCTGTTACAAAATCATAACAATTCTACTGAAATAATTTTATCAACCTCAGAACCACTGTTCCCAAAACAGTATGTCCCAATTTTAACTCGGTTCCCTGTAGCACTCGGTGTATATTTTGGAAATAACTCATTGTTATACTTTTTGAAGACCTCAGACGATCATAATTACATAGTGTCTGACGATCTGTTTACGTTTTTTACCTGATGGACTTAGAAATTTACATAAATGCGGAGAGAAAATCTCGAAGCTTCGGCGCACTGTCAACGAACCCAGAACGTGCTTTTGTTTACCCTTGTGGATTGCTAACTTTTTTGTCTAGCACAGACGAATTTTCTGACACTTGTAGTCATCATCACTACATCATTATGACGTCACAAACAGTAGTTTCATTCCCATGCGTGAGCTAGTGTTTTACAGTCGGTTCTAAAACAAAGGCTAGAGCAGAGACAAGAATCCAAGAAGTCAGACCTTAGCAGTAATATGTCCTGTAAATGCGAATGTACTCGACGCTAATTCAGTCAAAAATTACAGCCATAATGGAATTTGTTCGAAAAATATAGATACAACTATAAGGTGTTACGTATATAGATATACAGACAGGCAGGCGATTTTTAAAGCCGTAAATTCTAATTAATGCAAGTCAAACTTAGTCTGAGATTGTTTCACAACACACCATGGCTGTTACACTTTGCTGGGTTCCTGGACATGTTGGCATTAGTGAGAATGAATGTGCAAACATGTTGGCTAACAATGCGCTAACAGTGAAACTTGTAAGACCTAAGCCGTTCTTTGGCCTAACCAAGTCGCAGCACTTGCACTCAAAAATAGCACATCAAGAGAGGAAGTGGAGGAGTTCATCAGTTTAAGAATGAGAAAACTCTCACTTCGCACCCCCTCTAAGCAAATTGCATTTTACCTGCTTCCGTTTGGCATGGACAATATAAGGAAGGAGATTGGGTTCGTTACTGGGCACTACCACAAGGACAGTAAGGACACATTCACTAAGGAGATTCTGTCCATTAATTGTGGCATGCATGAGGAAGCTGTAGAGGGGCTGATCATCAAATGAGAATGCCACGATCGTAAAATGGCCGAGACCTTTTACAAAGAGACGGACAATCTTTCAAGATAATCTAATCCGGAAGATTTTGAAATTCATCGAGTTTAGAGATTTTCCTGGAGATATCTATCAATCCATCTATTCTGTTTGGGAACACAAATAACCCCTTTTGGCTGACGTTCCCACAAAACAAATTTGATAAAATTCTGCCCAGTCGTACATATTCCAAAACCAATGTTTAGGATCCCAAAACCCACATTTCAGATAAACTCAACATCGATTTTTTGAGCCATCAAATAACTTTTTACTAAGTACATGTGAGATAGTAAAAAACCGGAACGTATCAGTTACCAAAAAAATACTGTTCATATGTTTTGCAGCGTATTTGTTAAATAAATAAAATCGTACAAGGTTTATTTAGGTACAGTTTTAAGAATCTTTAGTCACAATTTGAAGTAACAAGCTAATCTCACATCACTATTAGTAACTGTTTTGTAATTGAGTTTCGCAGCAGAGCCATCGCTCTGTAGGGGTGGAGAGGTGAAACAGGGAGTTAGAATCCATAGTTGGGAAATTCAATAATTCTTCTGCAGTTACTATAATGCTGTTCTGTTCTAAGACATGTAAACGGAAGTTCTTTATTATCTGAAATCAGTATTGCTTCGTTATCTGAGAAATGTAACTATTGTAATAGATAATAATACTTCTACTCCCCTACTGAATTATTGATTACGACTCCCGTAAGGCAAACGAGCACATGCGAATATTTAGTCGCAAAATATAGATAGTGTTAAATATACAGACGAGACATTCCAAAGTCTGGAATACCTTAATTATTTTTTTAAATATTATTATTTAAAAACCTCGTTTTTGGTTATTTGTAGCCACTACCTATGGGCCCATTTTCATAGGATCAAAGTTTTCTTTCAATGTGATTAAACTTTTCCCCACATATACTTAGTATAGAGAAAGTTATATGATGGGTGGGGGCAAATAATCGATGTTAAGTTTATTACGAGTATATCAGTTTTGAGATCCATTAAGTCCAAAAAAGTGATGTCTGTCTGTCGGCTCTAAAGCCCGAACGGATGGGCGTATTTTAATAAAACTTTAATATGGCCATATTTTTGATAACTAGCTGAGAAAAGGTAGCTGTCAAAAGGAAAAAAATATATAATTATGATTTTCTCAAAATTGGCTCTAACAATATTGATCAAATTTTGCTCGTGTAGCCTTTAAGTACCTCAAACGTTTTGGTCACCATCTCTCCAGAATTACTGGTTAAATAATGTATAAATCGTCCATGAAGCTGTTATAAAAGTCGCAATATCTCAAAATCCACTCAACAGATTCCAAAGAACTTTAATGAAATGTGAAGTTTAATGACCCAAACCGGTGTTCAAAAAGCAAATAATAAAAAATTACTGTTAAGGAATACTTTCCAAAAATACGAACACGAACATTGGCCGCCGTCGTTTAAACTTTATTTCATATTTATACTAGTTTATACTTTCTTAATAATGTTCATAATAATTTATACCACTTCAATCTTAGAAAAACTTGCATTTTCCCATCTCTTTCTCCTTTTTCCTCTTTTCTTCAACTCTCTAACTTCTCTCCTATGTTTGTTATGTTAAACTACAGGTCGTAACTGGAACATAAGGGGTTCTGTAAATTCACGTCGCTGCTTAGTGGGGGGGGCTTTAGGGAGAGGACCATAAAGGCTATACCTCTCTCCAAAACTCCAATAAAAAAACTGTATTAAACTATTTGTATGAACCGTGGAACAGGAGAAAGTTTCCCGTGCTGCAGAACTTTGTATAGTTGTTTTCAATTTATTTTTTAGGTAGTATATTATGAATATGGTAGTAGAATAATGTTAAGTATTAAAAAATGTGTATTATCTTTGACATAGAAGTACACTTTCCACAGAGAAAGTGGTGGGAATCTGTTTGATTTAAACGTTTATTAAAAAACAAATTTTTCAATATGAAGGCTCAACTATTTTAAAAAATATATTTTTCATTAGCTTATAGACATTTTTATTCCCGTCTACTTGTTAGGGAACATTTTTCCACAAAATGCGATCCTAAAATATTTTTGATAACAGCAATTTTGAAACAGTTTTAATGTTTTATACAACTCGTAATCGGCCTGTCACGAACGGATATATTAATCTCGCTATTTTATTCAGACATTTTTCCAAAAACTACTGGCGAAACTGTTTATTTTATATATTATTTTCAGGTGTCCAGGATGATATAAAACCTTACAAAGAGTTTAATTCCTGGTGATAACTTCAAATAACCCCCCCCCCCTCAACATGACTCAAAGCTCCCTACTCTCCGAAAATGTTGTCTCAGAAAATGCACCCATTACAAACTCCCTCTATCTCTTATCAGTTATTCATATTTCACCAACTCTGCAACAATAGGCATTGTAACGAATTAATATTGCTTTGACTTTAAATTGTTATAAGTAATTTTAGTACCCAATACTGCTACTTTACAACAATGTTGTTATTTGCCGCGCCTATTCAACCTAACTTAACCTAACCTAACCTACGGATTTCTCTCTAATGTTATGTTATCAGGGTCGTAAAGAGCTTGACCCCATGGATATAACCATACAAGCCCCCACCTTCCACCTATTAGCCATTGAGGTTTTATTTTAAGACAAAGTTAAAATTAGTAACTGTCGGAGTTCTCCTTATATCAAAATTGTACTGTGAGGGGGAATTATAACAATGTTGAATTTGTGTTTTTCGGGAAGCATCACTATCTGCATAGGTCAGTCTGACATTTAAAAAAAAATTAGTTACTTATTTTTATACGTATATTATTTTAGCCTAAGTAAATTTTTAGTTTTTAGAGTAAGAGAGAAAATGTATTTATGAAATGAATGTATGAATTTATAAAAACATGTAGTGACTGTAAATAAATAAATTTATATTTCCAAAAAGATTGTGTCGGTTGGATCGATGGACTTCTCACTGTCTCTGGTTTCTATAATAAAAGTTTCACTGTTTTGTCCTTTGTCAAATAATTCACCAATTTGAATACTTCAGATATTGGCAGACATCCAATTTAAAATCAAATCAAGCTTAATGGCAGAGTTGGGTTTTGGGTGGTAGCCTACATTTAGTGCAACATTTGAGAAAACGTATATAAACGTCCATGATATTCATCGTATTTAAAGTAATATTAACGTGTGGTAAAATATAGAGTAGCTAGTACCGCTATGTTTGGTTATTTTTTTATTAAATTCCTTTATTACGTACCTTACTTCTTAAGAATAAATTACTTTTTCAATGGGGAATTCACTTTTTCACCGAAAAATCACAATTTAAAAACTAGGAAATTCACGTATTTATAGGTTATGGGTAATAGGAATGGGAATCGCGTCTGGTTTGACACATGCGCATTAGACCTTTACGATCACAAATACGTTTTACGAACGATAGATTTGGTCAGTTGGCTATATATATATGGACAGGTTTAGTCAGGTATATATATATATAGATAGATGTAGTAGTTTATATATAATTATTTTAACATTTACATGCCCTTTACAGAAAATGGATGAAAGAATCAAATCCAGCAATGAATGGGCACGAAAAAAAGGAGCTGGTTAATTCACGCATGCGAAAAAAAAATCGTAAAAGAAAACTTAGTACATCCGAACAATCGCATTCTCTGGCCCAGAATGAGCCTGTGATGGATGAAATGAAAAATATTTTTAAAAAACAACAAATTGAAGAAGGAGAAATCCAATAACGGAGAGAATTAGACAGGGAACGTTCAAGATGATATCGTGAGAGGAAACGTATCAATGGTCTGGAAAGTGTTCGCACACTAATCCACCACTTGTAACAAGGAATCAAAATACTACGTTTCATGATTCTCAGATTGCCGGAACATCTACAAATATGGATATTCCTCTTATTATGGATCATAATTCATAAAATGGAAATCATCTTGATGAACATTGCGCAGAATTCTTACAAGCCAACACATCAGCAACTTACATGGACACGAGGCACCAGTGCTCATATGCTATTTCAAAAACTCTTTATTCAGTACGGATTTGGACATGCTTGCAAAATTTGCGATAGATTGTGGTTTAAAAATAACTTGAAAAACTTAAATGATGAAAGTGTGGAGTTTCATCTCTATACAATCTATACCTAAGATGGCTGTACACGATGGTTTTAATATCCAGCCATTCCTGATAATCCAGCTTTCATTTCTATCGTGTGGTCATAAGCAAACACCCAATATTTAAATTTTTTAGAGATTAAAAGGAAACATATATTTTCCAGTATATTTTTGACATGTCAGCAACACATCCAGTAACCAACTTTGTACACAATTAAAACGTTATACGTGGTTTTAGTTAAACGCCATCCTAGGAACGACTTACTAGACTAACGCCTCATCTGTACTTTTAAATACGCCTAAGTCTATTGGATTGGTGAGGGGAAAACATGGTCCGGTTTGTTACCTATGCTTTGACCAAGCGTATCACTTTGTTTTGGAAACACTAATCTTTAAAAGAGGGAGGAAAATGGTTTGCGAATCATGTATGCCTATAAAATTTATCACACCAAAGGAAAAAGAAAACTAATTTTAAATAAACCTAATTGTAAAAAGAACTCTAAAAAGCGTACGTTAAAGACTACTTAAAGTGTTAAAAGGTAAATAGGATGGCAGTACCTAGTAGTCGTGTAAAGTCTTAACAAAATTATGATTATTGTGGAATAATTAATGGCGGAGCTTGATAGTTTGTGAAAGAGGATAGAGGTATCTGTAAGGTATCAGAAGGGCTTCGACAATGTGCGTATATTGTAGGAATAACGTGCTAGGAATTTAGAAGGAAAGTTCGTCCCAGGGGGATCAGCCCTCGAACAACGAACAACATAGAGTGCTGCCGGGATCAGTCGAGAGACCACTCGGAGGTTGGAACGTTCGTCCTGGAGGGATCAGCCTTCAGACAACGAACGAGGAGGCCCGTGGTGTCGGGATCAGCCGACATAGTACGGAAGGATAGACAGTATGAAGCAATGCTGAAAACAGAGAATTTAGGTAACAATATGGAGCGAGAGAGAGAGAGAGAGAGAGAGAGAGGGAGAGAGAGAGAGAGAGAGAGAGAGAGAGAGAGAGAGAGAGAGAGAGAGAGAGAGAGAGAGAGAGAGAGAGAGAGAGAGAGAGAGAGAGAGAGAGAGAGAGAGAGAGAGAGAGAGAGAGAGAGAGAGAGAGAGAGAGAGAGAGAGAGGGGAGTGTTCCAGGTTACTCTGGAACAGGATAAGTTTAGGGGATGAGGCCGGTATTTATAGGACATTTGGTACGGCGTGCACATGTCCCCCACTCTGCACTGCTTTGACCCCTCTCAGTGTTCCGCATTTATTATTTACATCCCCCCCTCTAGCTATGCGTTATTTATATACAATTATAGGTTACATAATAATTGACAATTAAATAAATCTATATCTGTAGAACAATTTAATTTAGCGTTAACGATAACAAAGGGGTAGCGTGTCGCTACCATTAATAATTACTATAATTACGTACTATTAAAAATTCAAACGTGTTTCAAGGAAGAAGACCAGGTATATACATGGACGAAACTTATTTGCACATCAATCTAGAAAAAAAAGGTTAAGTTAAGGGAAATCTATAATACGATTTCCTGAGCTGTAAAAAAACCAATAAATAATGCAAATTGTGAAGTCTACGAGGGCGGAATTCGGGGTCGTTAAAATATACAGATTAATCCCGATTTCCATGCGGGCGCAGCGCAGGTCACATCTAGTTATTGATATAGGAAAGTCATCAGACACACATGTTTATTAAAGATAAAATATACAATTAATTATAAGTAAATTTCCATTATTTTTATATACCGATTATTCTGGATAGTCACTTCTGAAGGCATTCAAACTTTACTTGCGGCATCTCTGTTCATTTTCTTCAATATATGAACAATCATCGCTGTATTACAGTTTAACTCTATTAATTCTAAATTCAAGGGAATAGACAAATTATTTGAGTTATTTGAGTTGATAGTTATTAGGAATGATTGTTAAGAATATGATTGTTAGGTAAAATTATGAAAAATATGAAGTATGGATTTTGTTCCAAATCCCAAGACTTTTATTATTGCCTATTATTGTTAAATATATCAAAAAGTGTCGCAATAGCTAACTATAGACAAAATACCTAGTTCAATAACCTGGCAAGGTATATAAAAACACCATGACACCTGAAAAGGAAGTCAGTCATAATTTAAAGGTGATAGCCGGAGGCTCTGCTCGTCGATTGACCAAGATTCGTTAGAATCAGTTTTGGAAACATTACGGTCAAAAACACGGTAGACAGTACTTACAGAAATAGAGGTGAGCAAACCGACAGTGTAAGACTGAAATAAAAGAGATTAAAGAAAGTAGACTCATTTGAATTTTTGAATAATTCACAATAATATTCAGCTTGCTCTATCTTGGAAGTAATAGATATAGTTTACAATAAAGGAGATTAGAGTCTCTCAATTATAAAGAATCTAAACCACTGATTGCTATATGTACAAGATAGACACTCTTCTACATCAATAAAATTGAAACTACATAATTTATACCGGTCATGTTGGCATTACTTGGCAGCTAATAAACTAAAGTTTTATTTTAACAGCTGATTGTTGGAACATTGTTGCAAGACAACTCTTGATTTTGTTTATTTAAGAATGGGTAATAATAGCGCTGAGAAGCCCTTTTGTGTGCTTCAGCTAGAGAAAACTCAATGAGTTACTTTAGTGCAACGCAGTTTTAAGACGCGCTTTAAGAAAAAAAACACCACGTAGGTTGGCACAATAAATTCAAAAATACAGGTTGTTTGTGCAAATCAAAAAGTACTCGAAAGTCCAAAAAAGTCAACGTCCAGGGTAAGTGTAGAACTTAAATTCCACAGCCAACTGATTGGCAGATTTTGAGAAAACGGCAAAAGATGAAACCTTCTAAGCTACAGCTGTTGCAAACTTTACATGTTAGGGAGAAACGTTTAGCGCTCTGTATTAGAACCCAGACGTAGTTGAAGATCCAGACACCAATGGATTCATTGATCGACTAATCTTTAGTGACGAATCAACGTTTCATATTAGTGGAAAGGTTAACAAACACAACGTGTGAATCTGGGGAACAGAAAATCCTAGAATAATTGTTGAACATGAGAGGGATTCTCCTAAGCTAAACGTCTTTTGTGCTGTATCAAAGCAAAAGATATACGGGCCTTTCTTCTTTCAAGAAAGAACAGTCAGAGGCTCATCCTACTTGGACACACCACTGATAAAATGTACTCTCAAACAGATAAGTTTGTTTTATGTAATGCGAAGTTTTAATAAATATTTATGGATTCGTGAATTTTCTTTGCGCCCTGACAACAAACCATTGTTAAACATTTTTAAACCTAAAAGTGATTTCAAGCATTTGCCGCAAATCGGTTACAGAGGTTCCCTTTATAAAGATATTGTTTTAAGATTGAAAACTTTAAGTCAACTAATCAATGTAATACAGACACATTATCCTGTTTACCGTTAAAAATCGAAGACAACAATGAACATAATAAGTTAAGATGGATAGTGACTTATTTGCATCGTGTTAGAGAATGTTTTATACCTATTACGTTTGAAGATATAAAGAGAGAAACTGATAAAGATGGAAAATATGCGTATCAATGAAACGTATTGATGGCCTGATTATGTTTCTTATTATTATCCGAAAAGTTTCATTCTTTAAGAAGAACAACAAGTTAACTGTAGAGCAAGGTGATATAAAGTAATGGCCCCATTCATATTTCGTGAGTTAAATACAAAATAAATACCTTGGGATAGTCAAAATAAAGTCTTATATTTGTTGAAAATATCGCTGAAATATCTACTAAAAGTCAACTACACTGTTGACATTAAGTTAGTAACTGTGGAAACGATTGCATGCAGATTTTATGGAACCATTCAAAAGAAAATATTTTTACCAGAATATATTTTAAAATGTACGAATTCTAAACCCTTTTTGGGGTATTTGAGGCGATGGTTTTAGACGATAAAACGTTCATTTTAAATATTACAACATAACATGTGTACGATGTTTTTGGGACTATTGTTTGTGAGAGTGTGTTGCTTTGAATTTTCTTCTTTTAAAACATATGTTAATTAGTGTTTAGTATATCTATTGTGTATATGTTTTAGGTACTTCTCTCTCTCTCTCTCTCTCTCTCTCTCTCTCTCTCTCTCTCTCTCTCTCTCTCTCTCTCTCTCTCTCTCTCCCCCTTTCTTTCAATGTTTTAACAGACTCCACCTTTTGTGCTAATTTTTGTAATTTTTATTAATTTTATATGTTACAAGTTTTCACAGTCCGTTTTTTTCTAATCCACTATGTAAGTAATATTAATAATAATTTAATAGGTATTATTTGTGTTTCTTTTTTCCCAATGAGGGTAACTTCAAAACAGGTTAATAACCTAAATGGAGTGCCTACATTTTCTTTGTACAATTTTGTCGGAAAGGTTTATAATTTTTGTTTTTCTTTGTTAGTTGCAAGTGTTTAAGTTCTATTTCAAATTATTTTTCTGTAAATTGTATATTCGTTTGTATATTTTTATTATTTAATGATATTATAATTATGTTAATTGAAAATAATTGTTACATGTTTTCTGATAATGTACATAAAGAAAAAAAAAAATATATATATATATATAACTATAGTGGATGCTCACACTAAATGGCTAAGGGTTTTCGAAGACAATTGACTTTTGACAACCAAACAATAAATAAAATAAGAGCATGACAATCATCTACCTTTGAATGAAATTGAATTTTAACGATTTAAACGGTCAATAATATTAAACATTCATGTGCTGCACCTCATCACCCACAGTCTAGTGGTTTAGCAGAAAATTCTGTAAAATATGTTCAGAAATAAAACAGCATGTATAGAATTATGTTTATCATTTTATAATAAAACAAATGAAACATCCGTTAAATTCATGTTTAATCATCCAATGAGTATCAGATGAAATTAAATTAATATTAAAAATTCAGTATAAATTAAACTAGAAAACAAATACTTATGCTAATACTAATAGAATAAAGACATAAACTGTTCATAAATCATCCAGTATTGCAAAACAAAAATGGATACAAAGAATTGCAATACATTTTAGTAATGCTAAGCTCTGATGTAATTTGTGAGGCACGATGTAATTTGCCTCATTTCGAAAATATAGAAGTAATAAATAAAAGAGATGATAATACTCGTAGAACAGCTGATTCACAGCTGACAGTTTACTCAGCTGGTCGTCCTTTCCCCTGACGGAGTATCCGCCCCATCTCACGTAGTTTGGTTTGAAAAAAATGAGAGCTATTCACAAATTCCTAAACGTCATTTTACTGTATCTCTTGTAAATCCTCCTACAACACTTACAGCGGATGTTATCACAAAATGCATCATCTAGAATCTAGAGAGATAAACAAACTACTCGATTGTTGACCTATATTCATTGCTATATCAAAAAGGACTAGATTATACTCATTGCACATGTACTAATAAATTTAAAGACTATGTTAAATTTATACAATTTCCAATTGACTTAAATTTATAATGGAGGGCTGATACAATAAAACTGTGATGTAAAATAAACATTTTGGGGTCTTACTAATTAATTAAGTAGCGCTGCCGGCGGAGTCGTGGTTGCCACTGCCTGGTTGCATGTCTATCGGTGTTACTTGTCGTCGATTGGATGCGGAGTAAGCGGTTCTGTAGACGAGCTTCTCTTTGATAGATGAACTAGTGAAAAGATTGTCAACATGCTTTTTTTAAACCTGTATTTACCAGGATTCAACGTACCTAAAGTTTTGATCTCACACATGTTGGCGTCAAAGATAACCGTGACATTGGATTTATCATTGGGTAACATTTACACACATTCATCCGTTTTAATTTCTGCACAACGTTCTTACAGATTCTTAATATTCGTGAAAAATATCAAATAGTTGAACAACAATCCTAGTTTAAATCTATCTAACAAATAACAATTATTCGGCTGGTAAACAATGAACAGAAATACATATCAATCCTCCGCCTCAAGTTTTGAAGATACAATTCTATCAATATGACGTCTACAAATGATTCTATTGTCTATATCTAGACAATTGTTGAATTTTCCTTTCTTAAGAAACACTTTTACCAAGTCCCACTTCATATTATTATTGGAATAGTTACAAGCTTGTATTCTATCTTCAATTTCAAATTGTCACTTTCAAATATTTAAAGTGTTTTGAATAATTTCACTTTTATGAAGTGTAACCTACACCATTGCATGCAATTTTGATCGAATAGAACGTCCAACATAAATGGATAATTACTAGAACCTGTAGAGTTCTTCATGTTTCTCAACTGCATTAATAGTAGTTGATACAGTGTGACGTCTAGACTAGCTTTTTCCTCCTCCATGACGTTAAACAATTGAACCACGTGTCTTATTGTCTGAAAATATTTGCCAAACACGTGTGAAACCAATTGGAACGCATTATCAGAATGCAATTATGTACCAGAATGTTGAAACAGTAGTGATTTGACGAACCATTCGGAAGTTGTTTGATGCACTATTCAAAGTCTTGTTTGGTATAACCTCAAGCCAATCTGTATTCGCATCAACGATGATGGAGAAGTAATTATTTCCCGTGCACGGACCTGCAAAGTCAATATTCAATGTGCGCTTTCATTAGGCGTTAGCCAACAATGTAATTCGCACTATGCTAGTTCATTTTACTTGGGAACATTTGAAATTATTCAATTGATATTTCTGGAAGATTGAATGATCATCGAAGAAATTTTACATGGAGAAATATTTAAAAGGAGGTCAGTATTTGAATGGTTAGTATTGTATTAGAACTAGATTTTATAATTCAGGTTGCAAGCATTGTTAGTAATTTCACGACAGTTCCACAATACTCTTTACTTTAGTAAAATTATATTTGAGCAATCTAATCTTTCTAGCTCTTTTTCTTTATTTTCTCATACTTTCAATGTCTGCCCAATTAAGGTTAATTTCCTTCATCCAATCACGTCTAAATATGGTAACAATGGTTTTGTTGAACTAATTACAATTTACCAATGAATGGTTGTCTTTTATAATGGCACTTTATAAATCTTACATCTCTTAGTTTAGTTATTTCTTCTGCATATGTAAATAATTCTACCACTTAAAAAAATTAAAAAAAAATTTGTATTCAATCCTATGTATACCGGGTGTTTCAGACCACATGGACACTATCTGTAGCGCCTAAACGAAACCAGATAAAAATTTCCTTCCAATTAGAACCCCCCTTTTTGACCCCAAAGAATTCAGGAAAATTATTTTCGACGCTCCTCAATGACCCAAAAGGGCACTTTCGGGGGGCAGGGTGGTGTGTTTGGAAAATTTTCAAATAGAAACATAGGTCGTGTGGTACATCATTTTAAAGGTCTCTCTTTTTTGAACATTTTGGAGCAAAAAAAAAGTTATCTTTTCATTACTGTACAGAGTGTGACGAAATTTTTATTTTTTTAGTTTTTAGCGGGAAATGTGACTGCCAGCTACCTAACAAAGATAAGGCAATCCATTATTTTCTTAGTTTTACAAGAACACACCCTTTCAGTAGATATGGGGTAGTATGGACTTCTATGTAGTTTTCAAATTTTTAATAAATTTCAAACTTTAATAACTTTTATCGAGCAAAAAGTAAAGAAATTCAAATAACAACCTAGATTGAAAATTGTACCATTTGAGAGACCTTTTGAAAACCAACATTTGTATTAAAAGTTTGGTTCTATCTTGCACCATTGAATAATTGTAAAAAAAAATGGCATTTTATTGGTAAAAATATTTCGTCACACCCTGTAGAGTAATGAAAAGATAACAAATTTTTTTTTGCTCCAAAATGCTCAGAAAATAGAGACCTTTAAAATGAGGTACCATACGACCTATATTTCTATTTGAATTTTTTTTTCAAAAACACCACCCTGCCCCCCAAAAGTGCCCTTATGGGTCATTGAGGAGCGTCGAAAATAATTTTCCTGAATTATTTGGGATCGAAAAAGGGGGGTTCTAATTGGAAGGAAATTTTTATCTGGTTTCGTTTAGGCGCTACAGATAGTGTCCATGTGGTCTGAAACACCCGGTATAGTACCTAGTGCCTCACTATTAATTTTCATTGAACATTCATTGTAATATTAAATGTATCAATTTTTTCTTCTGATACTTTGTATATTTCATGTAATGGTTATTCCAGTGAGAGTTTGTCTCACATGATTATATCTTGACATAATTTTATGGCACAAGCAATATGCCCAATGTTTATACAAACATTGTAAGTTCCATTAATAAATTTGCCCGATGTGACTCATTTCCACAACAATAGTATGATTATCTTAACACATTATAATCATAAATCCTTGGTGAATGTCTAATTAAATGTCTGGATCCGTCATTTAGTTATTTTGAATGGAATTTATTTCCTGTAGGAATTTGTGATTTTATTTAAATTTAATATTCTCTATTACTTGTGTACTGATTAGAGATTATTTCATTTTCTAGTGAAGCCAGATCAATACAAGTTCCTTTATCTCCTCCTTGAAAAGGTTTTGAATTACGCTCTTGTAAAAGCTTAATTTTCATTTCATTTTCTCTTAATCCTTCTAATTGAATGGAGCAGCAAAAGCTGATCAGATACAAGCATAATAAACGTTACGATTTACATTTATTTTGTTAAATCGCTTAGCATAATTTTTCAGTATAAAAACAAATAGTATATAAGATTTAGTTTGGATCATTAGCATC
This sequence comes from Aphrophora alni, assembly GCA_963513935.1. Classification (NCBI taxonomy): domain Eukaryota; kingdom Metazoa; phylum Arthropoda; class Insecta; order Hemiptera; family Aphrophoridae; genus Aphrophora; species Aphrophora alni. Next base: position 13,534,804 of record OY740765.1, on the reverse strand, counting down.
ACATACATCTTTTAATTACTCATGAATAACAGGAATTCATTAACTAAATAGTAATATCCTTTAAATATAAACACATTTAGTATATTAATAAAATTTAAAAAATCAAAAAAGTAATTAGTCGTAAGGTAAAAAATTAAGGTTTGATATAGAATATATTTGAAAAATTAAATTTAGTACAACTAAAACCAGGCCTATCCTTATAATAAAAATGTACTGAATAAAGGTTTGTACTGGACAAATCCTCTAGACACGAAATTTGATGGAAATTTAGGTTTTTGAAGTAACCTATCTTTGGTGAAAGCAGTTTTTCGATAAATTCCTTCGTTTTTGAGTTATAATCATTCAAATTTGCAATCCCGTTACCAATAAAACGTGGTAAAATGGGGTATCGAAACTTTTCCCAATTTTAAGTGGGCTGATTCCCCAATTCTGATCTAACCTAAAAATTTCTTTTAGAAGTTTAAGTAAGTTATTTAGGTAAGAATTGTTTACTTTTGTTAAAAAATATTGTCCATGTAGTTGACTAATTGTAAAGGGACTCACCCGAACTTCTAGTGGGAGGGACTAGATAATTGACCAGGGTAATGACTTGACTCAATGCCATTGATTGAACTAGCCACAGAAAGGAGTAGAGAAAGAACCTTAACTGTTGGCTCAATGCCATTGATTGAACTAGACAGAGGTAAAAAAAGTGGAGAAAGAACCTCACTTGTATAACTCTTTATAATATTTATAGAATTAGTGATTGTATTAAATACTCAACCTCTGTGGATGGTAACTATGTTACTGAAATGTACATAAGGAAATAAATATTGTTTTTTTGAATTGTGGTATTGGGTGTTTTATTTTTTTAATTTTAATGCTTATACGGTTTTTATACCAGCTAGTATTATAGCTATCGTAAACGGATATTAGTTAAGGTTAGCGCATTGACAATCTGTAGAGGGGAAGCACTTTGAACAATTATTGTAAAATGGTATGTTTTCAAAATTTATTGTATTAGTAATGTACGATTGAAAATATTTAAAAATTATATTTTGTAATATTTAAAGTGAATAATAATAGTTGACATTTAATTTGTAGTTATGTTGTTAATTATTAGTTATTGTTTGTTATTACTTCAATAATAATTCTGAACTAAAGCAATCTAGCTGTAACCTACCTTACCAAAAGCGTCGCAACACTGAGGTTATTTTTTTTTAAATAAAAGCACACCTAACAGGTTAGGTTAATTAAGTTAGGTTAAATATTTAAATGTATGGAAACTAACTGCAACCAATCAGACCACTTCGATACAAACTAACATAACCTTGCTGTAACCTACCTGAGTAAAGTTAGGTTAGGTTAGGTTAGGTTAGGTTACTTTTGAACGCAACACCTCAGCTAAAATACAATACAAACTCTGATCTGTTCGTGGTGTTATAACCGAATATATCTACTCCTCTAGCTTAACTTAAGAAACCTCCCTTGAGAAAAATCGAACTTTAAACAGTTCGCATTCAAATAATTGTTGAAAATCCAGGACTCCTTGTCATTGTGTTATCTCAGGTGCATACTAGTTAACTAACTAACCTAACCTAACCTAACACTTTTTAAAAAAAAATACAATCTCTATACTTACGCAACAGTTTTAATCTAACAGCTGATACGTCTAACAGCAATGTAGAATTTGCACAAGTAATGAGCTATTATAATATTCATGATAGATTTAATAGAATTACATGCTTTTAAAATATGCATTCTGTGCTAGTCGATTATTGATTTCATGATCACTTTGACAATCTTGGACTCGACGCTCGTAATTGCAGTTACGAAGTCAATGTTAAAGTTATTAACAGCATTCTGTTCAAAATGTATTTAGATGTAGACTATTCAGAAGCTCCCAATCTCATTCAAATATTCACATGCCACTGTCAATCATATATCCGTTCAATAATCTATCATGTCTATGGATTTTATACAATAACGTGATTTGGCAAGTCTGGACTATTTTTTATACGGTTTGTGTTCAAAAGTTCCCTGTGCACTAGAAACTGCATAAACATTCTTACCAACCAAATAAAAAAAATGGTCACCAAAAATCACAGTTCGGTAGATGAACCATTAACAGTGCCTTTGAAGAAATGGGCATATTTTTAAATACTCTAAACTTCCACCACAATAATTAATACTCGTGCAAAGTAATATTTTTTTACTTGCGATTTTGCACACTCATTCTTCACATTTCAATTTGGGCGAATAATGTACGGAAGATTTTGAGAAATTCAGTTTTTTTATAAAACCCCCTTTACTGTAGGTGGTGACAAATAGATATTTGTGTCCTTAGAGGTTATATTTGAGCAAAATTCGATCAAAATCTTTAGAGCCGATATTGAGAAAATAGCTAGTTAGTGTTTTTTTCTCATTACAGCTACGCCTAAATTTTGAATTTTGAATCGAAAAAAATCCCGATATATAGTAAAAATATTTCCACATATCAAACTTGATAAATCAGTCCACGCGTTTTGGCTGGAGACCACTCCACAAACGACAGAAACCAGACAAATGCTCGTATTATTCTTAAAAACCACCCAGTGGAACCCAGTTGACCTTGAAAGGGAATATATACTCAAAAATCCCGTTATATAGAAAAAATATTTCCACATATCAAATTTGATAAATCAGTCAACGAGTTTTGGCTGGAGACCACTCCACAAACGACAGGAACCAGACAAATGCTCGTATTATTCTTAAAAACCACTGAGTGGAACTCAGTTGACCTTGAAAGGGAATATCAAAAATCCGTTATATAGTAAAAATATTTCCACATATCAAATTTGATAAATCAGTCAACGAGTTTTGGCTGGAGACCACTCCACAAACGACAGAAACCAGACAAATGCTCGTAATATTCTTAAAAACCACTCAGTGGAACTCAGTTGACCTTGAAAGGGAATATATATACTCAAAAAATCCCGATATATAGTAAAAATATGCCCACATATCTAATTTGATAAATCAGTCCACGCGTTTTGGCTGGAGACCACTCCACAAACGACAGAAACCAGACAAATGCTCGTATTATTCTTAAAAACCACTCAGTGGAACTCAGTTGACCTTGAAATTGAATATATACTCAAAAAATCCTGATATATAGTAAAAATATGTCCACATATCAAACTTGATAAATCAGTCCACGTGTTTTGGCTGGAGACCCTCCACAAACGACAGAAAACAGACAAATGCTCGTATTATTCTTAAAAACCACTCAGTGGAACTCAGTTGACCTTGAAATTGAATATATACTCAAAAAATCCTGATATATAGTAAAAATATGTCCACATATCAAACTTGATAAATCAGTCCACGTGTTTTGGCTGGAGACCACTCCACAAACGACAGAAAACAGACAAATGCTCGTATTATTCTTAAAAACCACTCAGTGGAACTCAGTTGACCTTGAAATTGAATATATACTCAAAAAATCCTGATATATAGTAAAAATATGTCCACATATCAAACTTGATAAATCAGTCCACGTGTTTTGGCTGGAGACCACTCCACAAACGACAGAAAACAGACAAATGCTCGTATTATTCTTAAAAACCACTCAGTGGAACTCAGTTGACCTTGAAATTGAATATATACTCAAAAAATCCTGATATATAGTAAAAATATGTCCACATATCAAACTTGATAAATCAGTCCACGTGTTTTGGCTGGAGACCACTCCACAAACGACAGAAAACAGACAAATGCTCGTATTATTCTTAAAAACCACTCAGTGGAACTCAGTTGACCTTGAAATTGAATATATACTCAAAAAATCCTGATATATAGTAAAAATATGTCCACATATCAAACTTGATAAATCAGTCCACGTTTTTTGGCTGGAGACCACTCCACAAACGACAGAAAACAGACAAATGCTCGTATTATTCTTAAAAACCACTCAGTGGAACTCAGTTGACCTTGAAAGGGAATATATACTCAAAAAATCCCGATATATAGTAAAAATATGCCCACATATCAAATTTGATAAATCAGTCCACGAGTTTTGGCTGGAGACCACTCCACAAACGACAGAAAACAGACAAATGATCGTATTATTCTTAAAAACCACTCAGTGGAACTCAGTTGACCTTGAAATTGAATATATACTCAAAAAATCCTGATATATAGTAAAAATATGTCCACATATCAAACTTGATAAATCAGTCCACGTTTTTTGGCTGGAGACCACTCCACAAACGACAGAAAACAGACAAATGCTCGTATTATTCTTAAAAACCACTCAGTGGAACTCAGTTGACCTTGAAAGGGAATATATACTCAAAAAATCCCGATATATAGTAAAAATATGCCCACATATCAAATTTGATAAATCAGTCCACGAGTTTTGGCTGGAGACCACTCCACAAACGACAGAAAACAGACAAATGATCGTATTATTCTTAAAAACCACTCAGTGGAACTCAGTTGACCTTGAAAGGGAATATATACTCAAAAAACATGACATTCAAGAATTACGTACAATTTTGAGAACGTATTTTTATAATTTTTAACTAATTTCGATATTTATTGCGCCTGTCTTATATAATACGGATCGAGTTCATGAAATAAAAAGTCTTCTAAAGTGGAACATCTTTCTTATTTGCAGTTTTTTGATATCCCATGTAGTTTCAAAATGGCGCTCAAATACTGTGGCCTCTAGACTTCTTTGTAGTATAAAGCAAACGCGTAATAATATACTTTATTATTCTTTTACGTTTAAGTGTCTAAATAAAATTATAGTACTAATGTAATTTGAGTTAACAGTTTTTAACCGTTATTTCGGTGAAGATTGTGATATCAAACTTTTTGCTACGGCATACTTCTCGTCTAGAAAAGACTATCAGACGCGGAATATTTATGCAGATCTAGAGAATTAAATTGTTTAAACTTTAAAACCGTGTGCAGAGACTGTTTCGTTCTTTATTTGTAAGATGAGTCTAAGGAAATATATGTTTCATTTTACTCTAGAATACTTGTTGACACAGTACACAAAGTCTTGTTTCTCATAAGATAATATTGTTTGAGTGCCATGTTTGATGTGTAAATATCGTCAGCATGAATGGCAATAAAGAAGCTCCTTTGTTCAACATTTTATTCTTTAGAATTGGATGATGTTTTTGATGTTGTAGACCTACTTAAATGTTCCTAACAATGTATAGGGGTAAACGGCATATTATATACATGTTCGTGTGTGTATTTTGCAATGACGTTTCTCCTTTAATTTCTCCCAAATTTTTTATCACTGATTTGAGACCAAATTAAATTTAGCCTACAACTAATATTTTTCTTGTAGTTTAAAGGCGAAAACCCTTTCGGTCATTATCCCCTTACAATAAAAATCCAAAGCCTTCGATTACTCAAGTTGCGTCAGGGATCGGAAGTGAACACGAGTTGGTCAAATGTGATCTAATAGGAAAGGTGAAAAGGAGAGGGCTAATCCAAGAGCACATGAAAAAATATGTGATCCAACAAGGATTCTTCGAGATTAGCAAACCCGTACTCACTATAAGTGAGGCCCTGAGGGATTATATCTGATCATTTTTTTACATTATTTACGTTTATTTTAGCCGCCATCTTGATTCTTTTTTTCAAGTACGTCGTCTGTATGCTGTGCTAGATGAGATCTATATTCTCACAATCGTGATTCTATCTTTAACATGACTTTATCACTTTATACTTTCGCTCATCTCACGTTGGCTACCTCTATGTTCTCTGTTTAGTGAGAATTAAATTTAGCCCTTTGAAGAGGGCGCGGTATTCTAAACGAAACGTCGTACCTCAAAGTGGGGTGTTTTCAGAAACAAGTCAGTGTTTAAACGTGTGCTATGATTTATGGTTTTCATAGTGCAGCGCGTAATGTATATTTAATGTTAAAAGTTGAATTAATTCTATAAGTTAAAATTGACAGGCTTTTACAAGTCGTAGGTATATGATAAAATGTAAATATTAAAACTGGGAACATTGTGGTAGGTCAAGTATAAAATTTGTTTGGGATAATAGTGATAAAAATGTAGTAATATCATATAGATAAGTTGTGTTTCGGATATACTTCAATCTCGAAACACTTAATAGTACTGATCATCCTACGCTTGGACTCGTTATTTTAAGCAACTCGCTCCTACCACTCTTCCCCCACCTTTCTTCCTATTGGCCTGTCTAAAACTCGTTTTACTTGTTTCTGATTAGTCACTCCCCCTCTGTCTACCCATGCTTCCGGTCTCTCTCTTCCCCACCCCCGTTTTAAAACCTCTTCAAATTTTTAAACATAACATCTTTTGAATTTATTTGTTCATTAATATTTTGTGTATTTTTAATTTTGATTTAAATATATTCCTCTAAAGGGGTATTTTTATTTCTGTACAGTTGTATCCAATCTTTAAGCTTGCTAGAAAGTAACACCCTTATTGTGTGACCCTTTAGCCAAAAACAGAAAATAAAAATAAAATAAATCTTCATTTCTAAGACTTTAAACAACTCTCAAAAGATATGAGAATTTTCGCAGAAAACAAAAAGAAAGAAAGAAAACAACGGAAAGAGATGATAAACAAAAATGAAGAAGAGGAAAAAAATTAAAAAAGGACAATACTCTTAACTGGATCCAAGTTGTGGAATTTAAACTGACAAAAAACATCAGAACATCACACAAACACAATTCTTAAGGAACATTCACTTAAACGGACAATCCAAAAACTAAACAGATCTGCTAAATATGACGCAAATTAAATTGAAAAAAGAAAAATATTCTTGACATTGAATTAATTAGTTTCAATGTCGTTTGTAACGAGGTAATTTATCTGTCGTAACTCAAAAATTGCAGCGAAAACAAATTCAAGTGAGAAGTGTCGCCCTATGCTGGGAAACGATCAAGGATAGCTCAGTTGGTAGAGCATTGACGCGTAAAGCTAAAGGTCCTGGGTTCAATTCCCAGTCTAGGCCGTATATTTTTGACTTGAAATAATTATTTAAATAGGTAATATTATGATGTTAATATAGTGATGAACATTTAAATGTGTTAGTGTGAAGATGTTAACGTAAAGAAAATAATGTTAAGATTTTAATGTAAAGAGGGTAATATTATGATGTTAATATAATTATGAACATTTAAATGTGTTAGTGTGAAGATGTTAATGTAAAGAAAATAATGTTAAGATTTTAATGTAAAGAGGGTAATATTATGATGTTAATATAATTATGAACATTTAAATGTGTTAGTGTGAAGATGTTAATGTAAAGAAAATAATGTTAAGATTTTAATGTAAAAAGGGTAATATTATGATGTTAATATAGTGATGAACATTTAAATGAGTTAGTGTGAAGATGTTAATGTAAAGAAAATAATGTTAAGATTTTAATGTAAAGAGGGTAATATTATGATGTTAATATAATTATGAACATTTAAATGTGTTTTATTGTGAAGATGTTAATGTAAAGAAAATAATGTTAAGATTTTAATGTAAAGAGGGTAATATTATCATGTTAATATAATTATGAACATTTAAATGTGTTAGTGTGAAGATATTAAAGTAAAGAAATTAATTTTAAAATATTAATGTAAATAGGGTAATATTATGATGTTAATATAATTAAATACATTTAAATGTGTTAGTGTGAAGATGTTAATGTAAAGAAAATAATGTTAAGATTTTAATGTAAAGAGGGTAATATTATGATGTTAATATAATTATGAACATTGAAATGTGTTAATATGAAGATGTTAATGTTAAACAAAGTAATGTTAAGATATTAAAGTAAAGAGGGTAATATTATGATGTTAATGTAATTATGAACATTGAAATGTGTTAGTGTGAAGATGTTAATGTATAGAAAATAATATTAAGACATTACTGTAAATAGGGTAATATTATGATGGTAATGTAATGATGAACATTTAAATGTATTTGTGTGAAGATGCTAATGTATATAAAGTAGTGTGAAGATATTAATGTAGTGTGAAGATATTAATGTAAAGAGGGTAATGTAAAGTTGTTAACGTAAAGAGGGCAACCTATTTTTCAAAACATAATTACAATGAAATTTTTTTCTAAAACAGGACTATAGTTTAATTTATTTTTGATTTTAAATGACTTTTTATATATCCGGAATATTGTCCATTTTGATTCATATTTCTTGTAATAAATTAGCAATAAATATTGTATTTCATTGAAATAAACTATTCATAATCTTTTACACAGGAATATGTGAAACATAAAAACGATTTTATATCAAAATACCTGGACATAGATACATTTTTGTTTTCGCAATTATTTCCGGCTGGTTATTTTCTTTCGTACGCGATTTGGATTATTATTTTTTAGCCTTTTTCATACCATAAAAATGTAATCCCCTTATTTTTCGTATTTTGATTCGGTTTTCGGAATTTTTTGATTTGAAAAATATATTTTGTTGGGGAGTCTTTGAGTAAAATTTAATAAAAATCCCCAGATCCAAAATTCTATTAATCAAATGTTGTATTTTATTTTTGAGGTATCTTCAAAATTAAGCTACCAGTAAAAGTATTTTGTTGGGGAGTCTTTGAGTAAAATTTAATAAATATCCCCAGATCCAAAATTCTATTAAACAAATGTTGTATTTTATTTTTGAGGTATCTTCAAAATTAAGCTACCAGTAAAAGTATTTTGTTGGGGAGTCTTTGAGTAAAATTTAATAACAATTCTCATATCCAAAATTCTATTAAGCAAATGTTGTATTTTATTTTTGAGGTATCTTCAAAATTAAGCTACCATTAAAAGCATTCTGTTGGGGAGTCTTTTGAGTAAAATTTAATAAAAATTGCCAGATTCAAAATTCTATTAAACAAATGTTGTATTTTATTTTTGAGGTATCTTCAAAATTAAGCTACCAGTAAAAAGCATTCTGTTGGGGAGTCTTTGAGTAAAATTTAATAAAAATTGCCAGATCTAAAATTCTATTAAACAAATGTTGTATTTTATTTTTGAGGTCTCTTCAAAATTAAGCTACCAGTAAAAGTATTTTGTTGGGGAGTCTTTTGAGTAAAATTTAATAAAAATTGCCAGATCCAAAATTCTATTAAACAAATGTTGTATTTTATTTTGAGGTATCTTCAAAATTAGCTACCAGTAAAAGTATTTTGTTGGGGAGTCTTTGAATAAAATTTAATAAAAATCCCCAGATCCAAAATTCTATTAAACAAATGTTGTATTTTATTTTGAGGTATCTTCAAAATTAAGCTACCAGTAAAAGTATTTTGTTGGGGAGTCTTTGAATAAAATTTAATAAAAATCCCCAGATCCAAAATTTTATTAAACAAATGTTGTATTTTATTTTGAGGTATCTTCAAAATTAAGCTACCAGCAAAATATTTTTGTTCAAATCGAAGATGTTTTACAGCTACTCCGATACCGATTTTCAACGAAAGCATTTGATCCGCTCGAACAACAGGAGTGTACGACAATACAGATACATATTATACAAAATTGTATAGTAACTGAAACATAAAACAGCATGTCTTAATCATCAGGATACTTCATCTAATAGGCTCACTGCACCTCTCCATCGAAAAACAAACAAACAAATAACAATTATTACAAGTATCCAGATTTTTTTCTGACAATAAATAAGTACATTTTCATTGAAAAATACACTTTAAAATGTATTTCAAGAAAATAAAGGTAAGGATAGGTAGGTTAAGATATAGGCTACATCCTTATATCCTTTCACATCCTTCAATAATAATATTATCAAAGAATTATTGTTTGGAGGTTGTCTCTATTCTACTTATATGTTTGAATGTTAAAGTAGAAAAATAGTTAGTTCCGTTAAAAAAATTTTTTTTAAATTGTTTGAACTCATGAAAAAAATGTTAACAAATTAAAGTAGGTCTATTTGGTATATTACGCTTAGGTATTATATGTCGTAATAACTTTATTAAGTACAAAAAATCTATGTACCTGGTATGAAGAAATACGATATCAAAGGTATACGGTACACAAATGCACGGGAATCATAAATAGTATATTTTTACAAAAATATTTAAGTGATTCTTCACTGGCATTAACTTTCTTTGCACTTTCATAATTATTTTCGAGACAAATCACGCGTTCTTTGTTCGAAAGACGAGACAATGTCACAAAGCACGACACCGCGAAGTGCGTGAATACACTGCTACTAGCGAAGTCGGTGTTATGCGGCTTTCGGCGTTCATTGATTGGATAGGAAATACTTTGTAAATTCTCCACTTGCCGCGCCACTTACGTAAGTATACATTCATATTTGATTTAAATTAGTAATTTGGAAAAATGTATTATCACGTGGTTATGTGTAATCTGTTACTTTCTGGACAGAGAGAAATTGGCTTTTGACTTAATTACTTTAAGCAGTTTGTGTAAATATAATGATACGATAAAACAAACATTAAGGGGGTGCACTGTTAATTTGTTTAATTCTTATAAGTACTTATAAGTCCCTTAGTTTGTAAATACTAGAGATTACAACATGATACTGTAATACTGATACAAGTACAGCCTACTAAAACACTAGAGGTGGGTTGTGATACTACAACATGATACTGTGATACTGATACAAGTACAGCCTACTAAAATACTAGAGGTGGGTTGTGATACTACAACATGATACTGTGTTACTGATACAAGTACAGCCTACTAAAATACTAGAGGTGGGTTGTTACACTACAACATCATCCTGTGATACTGATACAAGTACACAGCCTACTAAAATACTAGAGGTGGGTTGTGATACTACAACATGATACTGTGTTACTGATACAAGTACACAGCCTACTAAAATACTAGATGTGGGTTGTGATACTACAACATGATACTGTGTTACTGATACAAGTACACAGCCTACTAAAATACTAGAGGTGGGTTGTGATACTACAACATCATCCTGTGTTACTGATACAAGTACACAGCCTACTATAATACTAGAGGTGGGTTGTGATACTACAACATGATACTGTGTTACTGATACAAGTACACAGCCTACTAAAACACTAGAGGTGGGTTGTGATACTACAACATGATACTGTGATACTGATACAAGTACAGCCTACTAAAATACTAGAGGTGGGTTGTGATACTACAACATCATCCTGTGATACTGATACAAGTACACAGCCTACTAAAATACTAGAGGTGGGTTGTGATACTACAACATGATACTGTGTTACTGATACAAGTACACAGCCTACTAAAATACTAGATGTGGGTTGTGATACTACAACATGATACTGTGTTACTGATACAAGTACACAGCCTACTAAAATACTAGAGGTGGGTTGTGATACTACAACATCATCCTGTGTTACTGATACAAGTACACAGCCTACTATAATACTAGAGGTGGGTTGTGATACTACAACATGATACTGTGTTACTGATACAAGTACAGCCTACTAAAATACTAGATGTGGGTTGTGATACTACAACATGATACTGTGTTACTGATACAAGTACACAGCCTACTAAAATACTAGAGGTGGGTTGTGATACTACAACATGATACTGTGTTACTGATACAAGTACAGCCTACTAAAATACTAGAGGTGGGTTGTGATACTACAACATGATACTGTGTTACTGATACAAGTACAGCCTACTAAAATACTAGAGGTGGGTTGTGATACTACAACATGATACTGTGTTACTGATACAAGTACACAGCCTACTAAAATACTAGAGGTGGGTTGTGATACTACAACATGATACTGTGTTACTGATACAAGTACAGCCTACTAAAATACTAGATGTGGGTTGTGATACTACAACATGATACTGTGTTACTGATACAAGTACAGCCTACTAAAATACTAGAGGTGGGTTGTGATACTACAACATGATACTGTGTTACTGATACAAGTACAGCCTACTAAAATACTAGATGTGGGTTGTGATACTACAACATGATACTGTGTTACTGATACAAGTACAGCCTACTAAAATACTAGAGGTGGGTTGTGATACTACAACATGATACTGTGTTACTGATACAAGTACAGCCTACTAAAATACTAGATGTGGGTTGTGATACTACAACATGATACTGTGTTACTGATACAAGTACAGCCTACTAAAATACTAGATGTGGGTTGTGATACTACAACATGATACTGTGTTACTGATACAAGTACAGCCTACTAAAATACTAGAGGTGGGTTGTGATACTACAACATGATACTGTGTTACTGATACAAGTACAGCCTACTAAAATACTAGAGGTGGGTTGTGATACTACAACATGATACTGTGTTACTGATACAAGTACACAGCCTACTAAAATACTAGAGGTGGGTTGTGATACTACAACATGATACTGTGTTACTGATACAAGTACAGCCTACTAAAATACTAGAGGTGGGTTGTGATACTACAACATCATCCTGTGATACTGATACAAGTACAGCCTACTAAAATACTAGAGGTGGGTTGTGATACTACAACATGATACTGTGTTACTGATACAAGTACAGCCTACTAAAATACTAGAGGTGGGTTGTTACGCTACAACATCATCCTGTGATACTGATACAAGTACACAGCCTACTAAAATACTAGAGGTGGGTTGTGATACTACAACATGATACTGTGTTACTGATACAAGTACAGCCTACTAAAATACTAGAGGTGGGTTGTGATACTACAACATCATCCTGTGATACTGATACAAGTACAGCCTACTAAAATACTAAAGGTGGGTTGTTACACTACAACATGATACTGTGTTACTGATACAAGTACAGCCTACTAAAATACTAGAGGTGGGTTGTGATACTACAACATCATCCTGTGATACTGATACAAGTACAGCCTACTAAAATACTAGAGGTGGGTTGTGATACTACAACATGATACTGTGTTACTGATACAAGTACAGCCTACTAAAATACTAGAGGTGGGTTGTGATACTACAACATCATCCTGTGATACTGATACAAGTACAGCCTACTAAAATACTAAAGGTGGGTTGTTACACTACAACATGATACTGTGTTACTGATACAAGTACAGCCTACTAAAATACTAGAGGTGGGTTGTGATACTACAACATCATCCTGTGATACTGATACAAGTACAGCCTACTAAAATACTAGAGGTGGGTTGTTACGCTACAACATCATCCTGTGATACTGATACAAGTACACAGCCTACTAAAATACTAGAGGTGGGTTGTGATACTACAACATGATACTGTGTTACTGATACAAGTACAGCCTACTAAAATACTAGAGGTGGGTTGTGATACTACAACATCATCCTGTGATACTGATACAAGTACACAGCCTACTAAAATACTAGAGGTGGGTTGTGATACTACAACATGATACTGTGTTACTGATACAAGTACAGCCTACTAAAATACTAGAGGTGGGTTGTGATACTACAACATCATCCTGTGATACTGATACAAGTACAGCCTACTAAAATACTAAAGGTGGGTTGTTACACTACAACATGATACTGTGTTACTGATACAAGTACAGCCTACTAAAATACTAGAGGTGGGTTGTGATACTACAACATCATCCTGTGATACTGATACAAGTACAGCCTACTAAAATACTAGAGGTGGGTTGTTACGCTACAACATCATCCTGTGATACTGATACAAGTACACAGCCTACTAAAATACTAGAGGTGGGTTGTGATACTACAACATGATACTGTGTTACTGATACAAGTACAGCCTACTAAAATACTAGAGGTGGGTTGTGATACTACAACATGATACTGTGTTACTGATACAAGTACAGCCTACTAAAATACTAGATGTGGGTTGTGATACTACAACATGATACTGTGTTACTGATACAAGTACAGCCTACTAAAATACTAGAGGTGGGTTGTGATACTACAACATGATACTGTGTTACTGATACAAGTACACAGCCTACTAAAATACTAGAGGTGGGTTGTGATACTACAACATGATACTGTGTTACTGATACAAGTACAGCCTACTAAAATACTAGAGGTGGGTTGTGATACTACAACATGATACTGTGTTACTGATACAAGTACACAGCCTACTAAAATACTAGAGGTGGGTTGTGATACTACAACATGATACTGTGTTACTGATACAAGTACAGCCTACTAAAATACTAGAGGTGGGTTGTGATACTACAACATGATACTGTGTTACTGATACAAGTACAGCCTACTAAAATACTAGATGTGGGTTGTGATACTACAACATGATACTGTGTTACTGATACAAGTACACAGCCTACTAAAATACTAGAGGTGGGTTGTGATACTACAACATGATACTGTGTTACTGATACAAGTACAGCCTACTAAAATACTAGAGGTGGGTTGTGATACTACAACATGATACTGTGTTACTGATACAAGTACAGCCTACTAAAATACTAGAGGTGGGTTGTGATACTACAACATGATACTGTGTTACTGATACAAGTACAGCCTACTAAAATACTAGAGGTGGGTTGTGATACTACAACATCATCCTGTGATACTGATACAAGTACAGCCTACTAAAATACTAAAGGTGGGTTGTTACACTACAACATGATACTGTGTTACTGATACAAGTACAGCCTACTAAAATACTAGAGGTGGGTTGTGATACTACAACATCATCCTGTGATACTGATACAAGTACAGCCTACTAAAATACTAGAGGTGGGTTGTGATACTACAACATGATACTGTGTTACTGATACAAGTACAGCCTACTAAAATACTAGATGTGGGTTGTGATACTACAACATGATACTGTGTTACTGATACAAGTACACAGCCTACTAAAATACTAGAGGTGGGTTGTGATACTACAACATGATACTGTGTTACTGATACAAGTACAGCCTACTAAAATACTAGAGGTGGGTTGTGATACTACAACATGATACTGTGTTACTGATACAAGTACAGCCTACTAAAATACTAGAGGTGGGTTGTGATACTACAACATGATACTGTGTTACTGATACAAGTACAGCCTACTAAAATACTAGAGGTGGGTTGTGATACTACAACATGATACTGTGTTACTGATACAAGTACAGCCTACTAAAATACTAGAGGTGGGTTGTGATACTACAACATGATACTGTGTTACTGATACAAGTACACAGCCTACTAAAATACTAGAGGTGGGTTGTGATACTACAACATGATACTGTGTTACTGATACAAGTACACAGCCTACTAAAATACTAGAGGTGGGTTGTGATACTACAACATGATACTGTGTTACTGATACAAGTACAGCCTACTAAAATACTAGATGTGGGTTGTGATACTACAACATGATACTGTGTTACTGATACAAGTACACAGCCTACTAAAATACTAGATGTGGGTTGTGATACTACAACATGATACTGTGTTACTGATACAAGTACAGCCTACTAAAATACTAGAGGTGGGTTGTGATACTACAACATGATACTGTGTTACTGATACAAGTACACAGCCTACTAAAATACTAGAGGTGGGTTGTGATACTACAACATGATACTGTGTTACTGATACAAGTACAGCCTACTAAAATACTAGAGGTGGGTTGTGATACTACAACATGATACTGTGTTACTGATACAAGTACAGCCTACTAAAATACTAGAGGTGGGTTGTGATACTACAACATGATACTGTGTTACTGATACAAGTACAGCCTACTAAAATACTAGATGTGGGTTGTGATACTACAACATGATACTGTGTTACTGATACAAGTACAGCCTACTAAAATACTAGAGGTGGGTTGTGATACTACAACATCATCCTGTGATACTGATACAAGTACAGCCTACTAAAATACTAGAGGTGGGTTGTGATACTACAACATGATACTGTGTTACTGATACAAGTACAGCCTACTAAAATACTAGATGTGGGTTGTGATACTACAACATGATACTGTGTTACTGATACAAGTACACAGCCTACTAAAATACTAGAGGTGGGTTGTGATACTACAACATGATACTGTGGTACTGATACAAGTACAGCCTACTAAAATACTAGAGGTGGGTTGTGATACTACAACATGATACTGTGTTACTGATACAAGTACAGCCTACTAAAATACTAGAGGTGGGTTGTGATACTACAACATGATACTGTGTTACTGATACAAGTACAGCCTACTAAAATACTAGAGGTGGGTTGTGATACTACAACATGATACTGTGTTACTGATACAAGTACAGCCTACTAAAATACTAGAGGTGGGTTGTGATACTACAACATGATACTGTGTTACTGATACAAGTACACAGCCTACTAAAATACTAGAGGTGGGTTGTGATACTACAACATGATACTGTGTTACTGATACAAGTACACAGCCTACTAAAATACTAGAGGTGGGTTGTGATACTACAACATGATACTGTGTTACTGATACAAGTACAGCCTACTAAAATACTAGATGTGGGTTGTGATACTACAACATGATACTGTGTTACTGATACAAGTACACAGCCTACTAAAATACTAGAGGTGGGTTGTGATACTACAACATGATACTGTGTTACTGATACAAGTACAGCCTACTAAAATACTAGAGGTGGGTTGTGATACTACAACATGATACTGTGTTACTGATACAAGTACAGCCTACTAAAATACTAGAGGTGGGTTGTGATACTACAACATGATACTGTGTTACTGATACAAGTACAGCCTACTAAAATACTAGAGGTGGGTTGTGATACTACAACATGATACTGTGTTACTGATACAAGTACACAGCCTACTAAAATACTAGAGGTGGGTTGTGATACTACAACATGATACTGTGTTACTGATACAAGTACAGCCTACTAAAATACTAGATGTGGGTTGTGATACTACAACATGATACTGTGTTACTGATACAAGTACACAGCCTACTAAAATACTAGAGGTGGGTTGTGATACTACAACATGATACTGTGTTACTGATACAAGTACAGCCTACTAAAATACTAGAGGTGGGTTGTGATACTACAACATGATACTGTGTTACTGATACAAGTACAGCCTACTAAAATACTAGAGGTGGGTTGTGATACTACAACATGATACTGTGTTACTGATACAAGTACACAGCCTACTAAAATACTAGAGGTGGGTTGTGATACTACAACATGATACTGTGTTACTGATACAAGTACAGCCTACTAAAATACTAGATGTGGGTTGTGATACTACAACATGATACTGTGTTACTGATACAAGTACACAGCCTACTAAAATACTAGAGGTGGGTTGTGATACTACAACATGATACTGTGTTACTGATACAAGTACAGCCTACTAAAATACTAGAGGTGGGTTGTTACGCTACAACATCATCCTGTGATACTGATACAAGTACACAGCCTACTAAAATACTAGAGGTGGGTTGTGATACTACAACATGATACTGTG
Source organism: Aphrophora alni (assembly GCA_963513935.1). Taxonomy (NCBI): domain Eukaryota; kingdom Metazoa; phylum Arthropoda; class Insecta; order Hemiptera; family Aphrophoridae; genus Aphrophora; species Aphrophora alni. Next base: position 13,517,387 of record OY740765.1, on the reverse strand, counting down.
TTACTGATACAAGTACAGCCTACTAAAATACTAGAGGTGGGTTGTGATACTACAACATCATCCTGTGATACTGATACAAGTACAGCCTACTAAAATACTAAAGGTGGGTTGTTACACTACAACATGATACTGTGATACTGATACAAGTACACAGCCTACTAAAATACTAGAGGTGAGTTGTGATACTACAACATCATCCTGTGATACTGATACAAGTACAGCCTACTAAAATACTAGAGGTGGGTTGTGATACTACAACATGATACTGTGTTACTGATACAAGTACAGCCTACTAAAATACTAGATGTGGGTTGTGATACTACAACATGATACTGTGTTACTGATACAAGTACACAGCCTACTAAAATACTAGAGGTGGGTTGTGATACTACAACATGATACTGTGTTACTGATACAAGTACAGCCTACTAAAATACTAGAGGTGGGTTGTTACGCTACAACATCATCCTGTGATACTGATACAAGTACACAGCCTACTAAAATACTAGAGGTGTGTTGTAATACTACAACTAGATACTGTGATAACGATACAAGTACAGCCTACTAAAATACTAGAGGTGGGTTGTGATAATACAACATGATACTGTAATACTGATACAACTACAGCCTACTAAAATACTAAAGGTGGGTTGTTACACTACAACATGATCCTGTGATACTGATACAAGTACAGCCTACTAAAATACTAGAGGTGGGTTGTGATACTACAACATAGAACTGTGATACTGATACAAGTACAGCCTACTAAAATACTAAAGGTGGGTTGTTACACTACAACATGATCCTGTGATACTGATACAAGTACAGCCTACTAAAATACTAGAGGTGTGTTGTAATACTACAACTAGATACTGTGATAACGATACAAGTACAGCCTACTAAAATACTAGATGTGGGTTGTGATACTACAACATGATACTGTGTTACTGATACAAGTACACAGCCTACTAAAATACTAGAGGTGGGTTGTGATACTACAACATGATACTGTGTTACTGATACAAGTACAGCCTACTAAAATACTAGAGGTGGGTTGTTACGCTACAACATCATCCTGTGATACTGATACAAGTACACAGCTTACTAAAATACTAGAGGTGGGTTGTGATACTACAACATGATACTGTGTTACTGATACAAGTACAGCCTACTAAAATACTAGAGGTGTGTTGTAATACTACAACTAGATACTGTGATAACGATACAAGTACAGCCTACTAAAATACTAGAGGTGGGTTGTGATAATACAACATGATACTGTAATACTGATACAACTACAGCCTACTAAAATACTAAAGGTGGGTTGTTACACTACAACATGATCCTGTGATACTGATACAAGTACAGCCTACTAAAATACTAGAGGTGGGTTGTGATACTACAACATAATACTGTGATACTGATACAAGTACAGCCTACTAAAATACTAGAGGTGTGTTGTAATACTACAACTAGATACTGTGATAACGATACAAGTACAGCCTACTAAAATACTAGAGGTGGGTTGTGATAATACAACATGATACTGTAATACTGATACAACTACAGCCTACTAAAATACTAAAGGTGGGTTGTTACACTACAACATGATCCTGTGATACTGATACAAGTACAGCCTACTAAAATACTAGAGGTGGGTTGTGATACTACAACATAATACTGTGATACTGATACAAGTACAGCCTACTAAAATACTAGAGATAGGTTGTGATACTACAACATGATACTGTGATACTGATACAAGTACAGCCTACTAAAATACTAGAGGTGGGTTGTTACACTACAACATCATCCTGTGATACTGATACAAGTACAGCCTACTAAAATACTAGAGGTGGGTTGTGATACTACAACATGATACTGTGATACTGATACAAGTACAGCCTACTAAAATACTAGAGGTGGGTTGTGATAATACAACATGATACTGTAATACTGATACAACTACAGCCTACTAAAATACTAAAGGTGGGTTGTTACACTACAACATGATCCTGTGATACTGATACAAGTACAGCCTACTAAAATACTAGAGGTGGGTTGTGATACTACAACATAATACTGTGATACTGATACAAGTACAGCCTACTAAAATACTAGAGGTGTGTTGTAATACTACAACTAGATACTGTGATAACGATACAAGTACAGCCTACTAAAATACTAGAGGTGGGTTGTGATAATACAACATGATACTGTAATACTGATACAACTACAGCCTACTAAAATACTAAAGGTGGGTTGTTACACTACAACATGATCCTGTGATACTGATACAAGTACAGCCTACTAAAATACTAGAGGTGGGTTGTGATACTACAACATAATACTGTGATACTGATACAAGTACAGCCTACTAAAATACTAGAGATAGGTTGTGATACTACAACATGATACTGTGATACTGATACAAGTACAGCCTACTAAAATACTAGAGGTGGGTTGTTACACTACAACATCATCCTGTGATACTGATACAAGTACAGCCTACTAAAATACTAGAGGTGGGTTGTGATACTACAACATGATACTGTGATACTGATACAAGTACAGCCTACTAAAATACTAGAGGTGGGTTGTGATACTACAACATCATCCTGTGATACTGATACAAGTACACAGCCTACTAAAATACTAGAGTTGGGTTCTGATACTACAACATGATACTGTGTTACTGATACAAGTACAGCCTACTAAAATACTAGAGGTGGGTTGTGATACTACAACATGATACTGTGTTACTGATACAAGTACAGCCTACTAAAATACTAGAGGTGGGTTGTGATACTACAACATAATACTGTGATACTGATACAAGTACACAGCCTACTAAAATACTAGAGGTGGGTTGTGATACTACAACATGATACTGTGTTACTGATACAAGTACACAGCCTACTAAAATACTAAAGGTGGGTTGTGATACTACAACATAATACTGTGATACTGATACAAGTACACAGCCTACTAAAATACTAGAGGTGGGTTGTGATACTACAACAAAATATTGTGATACTGATACAAGTACACAGCCTACTAAAATACTAGAGGTGGGTTGTGATACTACAACATGATACTGTGTTACTGATACAAGTACAGCCTACTAAAATACTAAAGGTGGGTTGTGATACTACAACATGATACTGTGTTACTGATACAAGTACACAGCCTACTAAAATACTAGAGGTGGGTTGTGATACTACAACATGATACTGTGTTACTGATACAAGTACAGCCTACTAAAATACTAGAGGTGGGTTGTGATACTACAACATGATACTGTGTTACTGATACAAGTACAGCCTACTAAAATACTAGAGGTGGGTTGTGATACTACAACATGATACTGTGTTACTGATACAAGTACAGCCTACTAAAATACTAGAGGTGGGTTGTGATACTACAACATGATACTGTGTTACTGATACAAGTACACAGCCTACTAAAATACTAGAGGTGGGTTGTGATACTACAACATGATACTGTGTTACTGATACAAGTACAGCCTACTAAAATACTAGAGGTGGGTTGTGATACTACAACATGATACTGTGTTACTGATACAAGTACAGCCTACTAAAATACTAGAGGTGGGTTGTGATACTACAACATGATACTGTGTTACTGATACAAGTACAGCCTACTAAAATACTAGAGGTGGGTTGTTACACTACAACATGATCCTGTGATACTGATACAAGTACAGCCTACTAAAATACTAGAGGTGGGTTGTGATACTACAACATGATACTGTGTTACTGATACAAGTACAGCCTACTAAAATACTAGAGGTGGGTTGTGATACTACAACATGATACTGTGTTACTGATACAAGTACAGCCTACTAAAATACTAGAGGTGGGTTGTGATACTACAACATGATACTGTGTTACTGATACAAGTACAGCCTACTAAAATACTAGAGGTGGGTTGTGATAATACAACATGATACTGTAATACTGATACAACTACAGCCTACTAAAATACTAAAGGTGGGTTGTTACACTACAACATGATCCTGTGATACTGATACAAGTACAGCCTACTAAAATACTAGAGGTGGGTTGTGATACTACAACATAATACTGTGATACTGATACAAGTACAGCCTACTAAAATACTAGAGATAGGTTGTGATACTACAACATGATACTGTGATACTGATACAAGTACAGCCTACTAAAATACTAGAGGTGGGTTGTTACACTACAACATCATCCTGTGATACTGATACAAGTACAGCCTACTAAAATACTAGAGGTGGGTTGTGATACTACAACATGATACTGTGATACTGATACAAGTACAGCCTACTAAAATACTAGAGGTGGGTTGTGATACTACAACATGATACTGTGTTACTGATACAAGTACAGCCTACTAAAATACTAGAGGTGGGTTGTGATACTACAACATGATCCTGTGATACTGATACAAGTACAGCCTACTAAAATACTAGAGGTGTGTTGTAATACTACAACTAGATACTGTGATAACGATACAAGTACAGCCTACTAAAATACTAGATGTGGGTTGTGATACTACAACATGATACTGTGTTACTGATACAAGTACACAGCCTACTAAAATACTAGAGGTGGGTTGTGATACTACAACATGATACTGTGTTACTGATACAAGTACAGCCTACTAAAATACTAGAGGTGGGTTGTGATACTACAACATCATCCTGTGATACTGATACAAGTACACAGCCTACTAAAATACTAGAGGTGGGTTGTGATACTACAACATGATACTGTGTTACTGATACAAGTACAGCCTACTAAAATACTAGAGGTGGGTTGTGATACTACAACATCATCCTGTGATACTGATACAAGTACAGCCTACTAAAATACTAGAGGTGGGTTGTTACGCTACAACATCATCCTGTGATACTGATACAAGTACACAGCTTACTAAAATACTAGAGGTGGGTTGTGATACTACAACATGATACTGTGTTACTGATACAAGTACAGCCTACTAAAATACTAGAGGTGTGTTGTAATACTACAACTAGATACTGTGATAACGATACAAGTACAGCCTACTAAAATACTAGAGGTGGGTTGTGATAATACAACATGATACTGTAATACTGATACAACTACAGCCTACTAAAATACTAAAGGTGGGTTGTTACACTACAACATGATCCTGTGATACTGATACAAGTACAGCCTACTAAAATACTAGAGGTGGGTTGTGATACTACAACATAATACTGTGATACTGATACAAGTACAGCCTACTAAAATACTAGAGGTGTGTTGTAATACTACAACTAGATACTGTGATAACGATACAAGTACAGCCTACTAAAATACTAGAGGTGGGTTGTGATAATACAACATGATACTGTAATACTGATACAACTACAGCCTACTAAAATACTAAAGGTGGGTTGTTACACTACAACATGATCCTGTGATACTGATACAAGTACAGCCTACTAAAATACTAGAGGTGGGTTGTGATACTACAACATAATACTGTGATACTGATACAAGTACAGCCTACTAAAATACTAGAGATAGGTTGTGATACTACAACATGATACTGTGATACTGATACAAGTACAGCCTACTAAAATACTAGAGGTGGGTTGTTACACTACAACATCATCCTGTGATACTGATACAAGTACAGCCTACTAAAATACTAGAGGTGGGTTGTGATACTACAACATGATACTGTGATACTGATACAAGTACAGCCTACTAAAATACTAGAGGTGGGTTGTGATAATACAACATGATACTGTAATACTGATACAACTACAGCCTACTAAAATACTAAAGGTGGGTTGTTACACTACAACATGATCCTGTGATACTGATACAAGTACAGCCTACTAAAATACTAGAGGTGGGTTGTGATACTACAACATAATACTGTGATACTGATACAAGTACAGCCTACTAAAATACTAGAGGTGTGTTGTAATACTACAACTAGATACTGTGATAACGATACAAGTACAGCCTACTAAAATACTAGAGGTGGGTTGTGATAATACAACATGATACTGTAATACTGATACAACTACAGCCTACTAAAATACTAAAGGTGGGTTGTTACACTACAACATGATCCTGTGATACTGATACAAGTACAGCCTACTAAAATACTAGAGGTGGGTTGTGATACTACAACATAATACTGTGATACTGATACAAGTACAGCCTACTAAAATACTAGAGATAGGTTGTGATACTACAACATGATACTGTGATACTGATACAAGTACAGCCTACTAAAATACTAGAGGTGGGTTGTTACACTACAACATCATCCTGTGATACTGATACAAGTACAGCCTACTAAAATACTAGAGGTGGGTTGTGATACTACAACATGATACTGTGATACTGATACAAGTACAGCCTACTAAAATACTAGAGGTGGGTTGTGATACTACAACATCATCCTGTGATACTGATACAAGTACACAGCCTACTAAAATACTAGAGTTGGGTTCTGATACTACAACATGATACTGTGTTACTGATACAAGTACAGCCTACTAAAATACTAGAGGTGGGTTGTGATACTACAACATGATACTGTGTTACTGATACAAGTACAGCCTACTAAAATACTAGAGGTGGGTTGTGATACTACAACATAATACTGTGATACTGATACAAGTACACAGCCTACTAAAATACTAGAGGTGGGTTGTGATACTACAACATGATACTGTGTTACTGATACAAGTACAGCCTACTAAAATACTAGAGGTGGGTTGTTACACTACAACATCATCCTGTGATACTGATACAAGTACACAGCCTACTAAAATACTAGAGGTGGGTTGTGATACTACAACATGATACTGTGTTACTGATACAAGTACAGCCTACTAAAATACTAGAGGTGGGTTGTTACACTACAACATCATCCTGTGATACTGATACAAGTACACAGCCTACTAAAATACTAGAGGTGGGTTGTGATACTACAACATGATACTGTGTTACTGATACAAGTACAGCCTACTAAAATACTAGAGGTGGGTTGTGATACTACAACATGATACTGTGTTACTGATACAAGTACAGCCTACTAAAATACTAGAGGTGGGTTGTGATACTACAACATGATACTGTGTTACTGATACAAGTACAGCCTACTAAAATACTAGAGGTGGGTTGTTACACTACAACATCATCCTGTGATACTGATACAAGTACAGCCTACTAAAATACTAGAGGTGGGTTGTGATACTACAACATGATACTGTGTTACTGATACAAGTACAGCCTACTAAAATACTAGAGGTGGGTTGTGATACTACAACATCATCCTGTGATACTGATACAAGTACAGCCTACTAAAATACTAGAGGTGGGTTGTTACACTACAACATCATCCTGTGATACTGATACAAGTACAGCCTACTAAAATACTAGAGGTGGGTTGTGATACTACAACATGATACTGTGTTACTGATACAAGTACAGCCTACTAAAATACTAGAGGTGGGTTGTTACACTACAACATCATCCTGTGATACTGATACAAGTACAGCCTACTAAAATACTAGAGGTGGGTTGTGATACTACAACATGATACTATGTTACTGATACAAGTACAGCCTACTAAAATACTAGAGGTGGGTTGTTACACTACAACATCATCCTGTGATACTGATCCAAGTACAGCCTACTAAAATACTAGAGGTGGGTTGTTACACTACAACATCATCCTGTGATACTGATACAAGTACAGCCTACTAAAATACTAGAGGTGGGTTGTTACACTACAACATCATCCTGTGATACTGATACAAGTACAGCCTACTAAAATACTAGAGGTGGGTTGTGATACTACAACATGATACTGTGTTACTGATACAAGTACACAGCCTACTAAAATACTAGAGGTGGGTTGTGATACTACAACATGATACTGTGTTACTGATACAAGTACAGCCTACTAAAATACTAGAGGTGGGTTGTGATACTACAACATGATACTGTGTTACTGATACAAGTACACAGCCTACTAAAATACTAGAGGTGGGTTGTGATACTACAACATGATACTGTGTTACTGATACAAGTACAGCCTACTAAAATACTAGAGGTGGGTTGTGATACTACAACATCATCCTGTGATACTGATACAAGTACAGCCTACTAAAATACTAGAGGTGGGTTGTTACACTACAACATCATCCTGTGATACTGATACAAGTACAGCCTACTAAAATACTAGAGGTGGGTTGTGATACTACAACATGATACTGTGTTACTGATACAAGTACAGCCTACTAAAATACTAGATGTGGGTTGTGATACTACAACATGATACTGTGTTACTGATACAAGTACACAGCCTACTAAAATACTAGAGGTGGGTTGTGATACTACAACATGATACTGTGTTACTGATACAAGTACAGCCTACTAAAATACTAGAGGTGGGTTGTGATACTACAACATGATACTGTGTTACTGATACAAGTACAGCCTACTAAAATACTAGAGGTGGGTTGTTACACTACAACATCATCCTGTGATACTGATACAAGTACAGCCTACTAAAATACTAGAGGTGGGTTGTGATACTACAACATGATACTGTGTTACTGATACAAGTACAGCCTACTAAAATACTAGAGGTGGGTTGTTACACTACAACATCATCCTGTAATACTGATACAAGTACACAGCCTACTAAAATACTAGAGGTGGGTTGTGATACTACAACATGATACTGTGTTACTGATACAAGTACAGCCTACTAAAATACTAGAGAGAGTTGTGATACTACAATATGATACTGTGTTACTGATACAAGTACAGCCTACTAAAATACTAGAGAGAGTTGTGATACTACAATATGATACTGTGTTACTGATACAAGTACAGCCTACTAAAATACTATAGGTGGTCGTGACATCGGCTACAAAGGTAAAATAAATAAAAAAAAACAGATAATTTATTTTTGTTTGTTTCTATGTTGGTTTTCATTTAGGAGAGAGGTGAGTGGGTACATATTAAAAAATGAGTGGCCATAAATCCTTTAGCTTTTATCTCTATTACTGATATTCCATTCACCAGTTATTCAGCCAATTGTTATGACAGTCGAGTAAAATAAAAGACAAAACGGGGGGGGGCAATTTAAATTGCTAACATTGGTTCTTAGGGACATTTTACAGTTATACAAACAATATAGAGGAGACCGTAATTTTGTATTAACAATTTCATTTGCGGTATATTTTAGTTTTCTTAACATATTCGTTTGTATAGCTTTAACGACAAAATTAGTTTAAAATAAATTTGCTAATTATTAACAAAGAAAATTAGATGAATTTGAAATTGATTACTCTATTAGGTAAGATGTTACATAACCTCGAAGTTAATATGTGTCTATTTTTAAGAAATAAGTTATAAGTGCATAAATTATCGATGGATTTTACTGAAACTGTAGAAAAATGTGTTTTTTTGTTTTGTAAATACTAACAAACAACTAAATTTCTAGTCAAAATATTGGAAACATAATCTGACAGTATTGTTTCAGGTTATACTTGTGTTGATCAAATGTTAAACTTCTTGTCATTAAATGACACAAAACAATCAAAATAATACTATTTGATACAAATACTTGATATTAAGTTTTGGTTGTGAATTAATCTTATTGGTATTAATTTGATTTTAAGTTATTTTTTGTTTGAGTATTAATTGAATTTGATTACGAAATTTCCCTTACATAATTTTGACTTTAAAAACTACTTACAGCAATCAATCGTAGCACATTAAGTTTCACTAGACATTATTAACCATTCACTGATAATTTTTATTGATTTAATATTTGAAGTCACTTAACACTTAAAACTTGATTTTTTAATGCTTTTTACGTCTTATAAATACACTAATTATATTTATTGATGAACTTGTTTAATTTAAAAATATTAATACGATTGATTTTTGGAATAGCGCTTTTCTAGGTTTTCAACCGTCACACGGTTAATAATTTTTAAAATGAACTTTGTTTTTATTATGGACTTTATTGGTTAACATATCGCGGGCTTGCTTCTGATTAGATTTTTTCCTTTATAAAGCATTTTCAGTCCTTTCCTTATACTTGAGTTTATAGAGGTGAATTATCAGGGTTTTATTTGTAGTTTGCTTATTTTCCTGGGAACGTTTGGGTCAAATTAGCCATAGTCTTAATGCATGTGTTTATTGAAACCTGAACATGTCCTGCACTTTTCTACATCATTGGTGAATTTGAACTTAATGTTAATTTTCTGTAGTAATTATTTTTGAAATATTCGTTTTTAAAATATCTCTGACAAATCAATTTACGTAATATTAAAAAATTCCAATTCGAATTGATGCATTATTTAAATTAATAAAGCACACTGAATCATTCTTTTGTAAAAGTATTGTTGCTCGTAATGAATCACCAAGTATTGGTAGGTAAAAGAGGAAAGGCTGAGTGTATACATTATTTTAAAGTGTTTAAAATTAATACCGCCATATATAATATTTTTTTCTAAAATTAATATTGATATATGGTATCAAATTGTTAAAATTATTAATATCATATAGCATCAAAGTTTTTACAAAGAATAATGTAATATAGAATAATTTTTTTTTTAATTCTTAAGTCCAGATATAATCAATTTTTAAAATAATATTAATAATATCGTATAGAATTTTTTTTAAATTATTTAGGTTTGTAGCATTAAAGCTTTAAAAATTAACTTTCCCATGAGAATCATAGAGCTTAAAATGAATAATGGGACATAGAATCAAAGAATGAATGCCACAAAGCATCAAAGTTTACAAAATTAAAAATCCCAAATATAATCAATTTTTTTTAAAAATAATTAAAGCAATATATAATCTGAGTTTTAACATTAATAATGCCATATAGAATCAGAGTTTAAAAAATTTAAAACATCATTTAGAATCACAGTTTTTAATCATAACAATTCCATATAGAATCAATTGTTTAATATTAATAACATCACATGGGACCATTTTTTGTAAAATTATTAATACCGTAAAAAATCAAAATTAAAAAACATAATAATACCGTTTAGAATCAAAGAGTTTTAAGTTAATAACGCCACTTATAATAAAATGTATTTAAATAATAATGCCTCTTAGAATCAAAGTGTAAAAAATGTGATAATACCACGTAGAAATCGAAGTTTTAAAAATTAATAATACCACTTAGATTCACAGTTTAAAAAATTAATATTGCCACAAATAATCAAGGTTTGTTAAATTAATAACGCTATGTAGAATTAAGTTTTAAAAATTAATAACGCCAATATAGAATCAATTTTGTTAACATAATGCCACATCGAAATAACATTTTGAACAATAATAACGCTATATAGAATCATCAAGCATTGTTAGGTAAAGAAAGCGAGGGGAGGGAGGGCTGAATGCATATATAATTAATAAGTTTTAAAAATAAATAACTCCACAAATAAAAATAATAAATTTAGTATAAATTATAGAACGTGTGTTGACAAGAATAATATAAATAAAGGAGCTTCCTTTTACGTAAACCCGAAGCCACACTCGTGTCCAGCGTCGGAAAATATTGGCCAAGTAGTGTAGCCAGAACATCATTAGCAATGATAGTCAAATATTCGAGGCTGGAAGGTAAAGAAGGCTGAGTACAGTCCAGCTTCAATGACAATTCAAAGGTACAGACTTCCTTCCTCATTTTCAATATGCCTGGCCACACATTGGCTTAACATCACAAACGTTTATATTGTCTAGTTCATGATTTATTTCTCCAACTGATGTCAACAATTTAGATAGTCTATTATTTAATTCAATCATCAATTTATATATTCAATTAATTTCTCAATTAGTAATTCAATTATTTTCTTATTTAGAAATTGAATTAATTAAATCCAATTTACTATCTACAATTTTTCAAATTTCAATCCAAATTTTCCATGATCTACAATTCTGATTTAACATAAACTGATTAAAGCTGGATCCCGACTGTAAAATATTTGAGAGGGAATGCCATGGAGAATGTTTGAAACAAATATTTGTCAATGGGTCATTGGACAAGGCTAGGCCAATGGGTAGACAGCCTTTCTTACTGGTGCTTCATTGTACTGAATGGAGGCAAATATTTGAAGTAAATATTCGTCATCGGGTATTGGGCCAGGCTGGACACGAGTATGGCCTTACTTTAAGGCTATTACTCATTTGTTATGTGGTGGAGCTTGGAGGGTAGGCGGCATGGCTTGGAGTGGGGAAGTTGTTTGTAATACACTGTCTATAAACGTACTGACAAAAGGACGGCGGAACACTAACTCACTCGCTTCTCCCACTTCTAAAAAGTGACGGGAACCTGTTTGCCCGATGAAGGTCAAGCGCCACTACATACCAAATGACCTCTAAATAACTATCAATTAATTCATGACATAATATCTATATTAAACCCTTCTCACGAAAGCTCCTTATTCTATGAGATAAAACAGGCCGCAGCAATTAGGCTAACTGTCACCGACAATATGCAAAATAAATTAATTAGTAATTTTGAAACAGATTGGAAGGTTTCTACTGTGTAAGTAGATTCAATGAAGTTTTCAAATAACTGAAAGTTTCTGGTTGACGGTTTTCAGATGGCCTACTCCAAACTAATTTCGTCATTAGAAACATCATTTTAGCATAAGTTTTGACCATTTTTGAAATGGTGACATTCATGTTATGTCAACTTGGGATAATTTAATAAATACCTGAACATTTCGTTGATTTCATTTCACTCTGTACTGTTCGATTAAATTTGCAATAACACTGTCAAAATTAGGAATAACATACGAAACGTATAGTTTGAAACGTTCTCAAAATAGCGTCGATAGTTTCTTTTGTGGATCCACCAACAAGGAACTTTGTAACTTTTATTTTCTGAAGAAATTCTTGAGGAATGTTTGCAGTGTTGAGTTTTAATATGTGTTATTCTGGCCATATATAATTTAAAAAAAATTTTTTCTGTATTTTCAACTGCATGATTTTGAAATGTCAAATACAAATTGTTTATAACAAATAAATGTTCTATGGTAAATTAGTATGCGTTCCTGATCCCCCCCCCTCCTTCGTCTATTCGAGCGGCCCTCCCTATATCCATCCTTGCCAACCACTCCCCTGTTGTCTGGCCTACAATCGACAGTCTATTATTATTTACGTGAAAATAATCTCATTGTCATCTAATATTTATACGCTAACATGATTGCCTTTGCTAATGCTAGTTTGTCGACCAAAACCTTAGAATTAATACATGTAGATTGCCAGTTGTATTAAATGAGCTACGAAGTTCCTATGAGCTATCAAAAAACCGTTTTAAACAGTCGTCATTTGAAATTTTCCTACCATTCTTTCGATCGTATTCAGCAAATAGTAAAAAATAGTTTATATGGAATATTTTAATAATATTTAACAAAAATTCCGATTTTTTAAACTATTATAGCGGATTGTTTCTACTTTTACAGTTACATATTTATAAATTTTGTTTTTCAGTATTAATTACTTTATTTTAATTGTAAAACATGTTTATTCATCACTGGATGCAGATTTTAAACCTCCATTAATTGAACTTTACGACATTCGGTTGAAATATTGTAGTGAAAATATTTTTTTAGAAATTTTAAAGTCGGCCGAAAATTTTAAACTTATCGAATAACTTTTTTGTTTAACACCAATAGTGGTGGTCGATGAACGTAAGTTCTTCCAAGGGATTAGTTGAGGATGGTAAATTGCATCTAAACATCTGATCACACTACCATCAAGATCACTGTGCTTGGTGAAGAGCGGAATTCTACCATAAGTTAGCTTTCTTTTACTGAATAGAGTAGATCAAGACTGGGATGGCAATAAATTAAGGTGTCATGCGACTGTAAGGTGGAACCGTGTCGAGGGATGGATTGTAGAACGGTAATTATACATCGAACAGAATCTACGGGAGTCTGGTATTGTCTCTTGGTAATTTTATTAAAAAATTTAAACTTGTGGAAACAAACTTAATTCGAAAAAATATAATAAAAGCCACCTGCAAAATTAAGCTTATCACGGTTGGAAAACAAAAAATACCGACGGTTCAACACGACGAAAAGAGGATCGATTGAGATCCAAAACTTTGTAGAAAGAAGAAGGAAAGACCCTACTGGTAGGGTGGGAACTGCAACCAGTGGCTCCAAACGAAAACTATCAGATAAAAGCACCCCAACGACCGAAGAGGAGAGGAAAAAACCAGAAAAAAGAGCACATTGAAATATGACACTCGGGCTTCGTTCAAGATAGCAGTAATTCCAGAATCCTACACAGATAGTAGATTCACTGCACAACCAGTGGAACAACGTAAGACCCCCCATCTCTGGAATTTAATTCTGGACTACGGAAAATTACTTCTGTTTAATGGTACAGTTGTGGCTATCAGTTGTGGCTATCCACATTTTCATGTTACCTTTCACAGCAAGATATGTTCACAGTAAGAACACGGTAAATCTAGAGATAACGAAGAATCTATTTCCTATGTAAATTGAATTCAAAATACGGATTATCGATCCCATTCGACACGCAGTATGAGAACACAAGAACACGACATGGAGTAAAGTACCCTGAGTCAAAAAGTTTTTGTTTTTTAACACGAAGTCTTAGTGATATCTGCGCAGTGTGATATGCTTGAACGCATTGACGACCTTTTAGATCAAATTTGTTTTGTTTTTTTGTATTAGATAACTTACGATTAGGAGTACATGTCATAAGAAAACAGCCTACAATTCTCTAACTATCTCAAACCACTTTCCAGAGAATTTCATCATACATGGCGTAACTTTTTATGAAATTTAATGGGAACAATTATTTTCCCAAAAAAATCTCAAGTTGTAGTCTCTAGGTAAAATATTTGAAAATTCGTTCATTGATTTGAACGTTTATGACTAAAATCAAATCAATGTATCAAACACCACGTAAAGAAAAATTGCAATTTGTGAAAGTTAATTGGAAAATATAAAACTAAATGCTGATCGCAATTAATTTAACCAGTTGATCAAATTCATAAACCTCAACATTGTACTAACGTTATATTGAAAATGACTAGTCAGATTTTGAGATATTCAAACCTCTAAAACGGCGTTATTAACCGAAAATTTCTGACTCTGAATTGACGAGAAATGGAGACGAATTCATTTTGTTTTCTTAAGTTTCAGTATTGTGTATCGGTGTGTGAATAGCCTACGGTTAGTATATTTACTTTGTCTGTCTACATAACACAGAGAAAGTACTGTTATGGTGAAAAAAATCTAAGCATACGTTTTCAAAATAAGTGAGTTTTACAATTTGGTTTTCCATCCTTTTGTCTGCCTGAATGGCCATTGGCAATGATGAAACTGCTGCACAACTTGTTACAGTAAACAGGGTATTTACGGTTTTTTTAGTTTATAATCACACAAGTAAAATATGATTGTAGTAACTCTAATATGGTTTGTCCGCTATACATCAATTCATAAGATTTTCTCGGTTTTTCCGTCCATTTGTCCAAATATGCTGTCAATCTTTCATATTAATAACAACTTCAATAATCATACGAAAGGTTTGGTCAGGTGGTATATATAGCCACCTGGCCAAACCTTTCGTGACATATAATAATATCACCCTACGTATTATAGTAAGTAAATTATTAGCCCAGGTTGTTTATATAAATATATATAGAGCCACCTGGCCAAACATGTCGTGGTATATAAATAGCGTGTATATAAATAACTTTCAAATCATACGCTATTCTCATGGATATCATCTCTTGCCATTATGTGTAACCTATATAAACGTCGATTGTAAATTGTAATTTTTCAGTGAAATAGAATGACCTCCGCAATGAAAACATTATTTATTCTTTAGAAGTAAGGTATGTAGTAGACGATAAAAAAAAACCCGAAAATTACAAGTTACCAATACAAATATTGTCTCAGCAGCATATATACTGTACATACAAACACACACATATCCCCCCACACACACTATAAAAAACAAAACTGGTATTATTTATGTTTCTGAAATGTGGAAACATTTATTTATGTTGTGGCCTGACAGACTTGTCTCCGCCGGGCCTCATTTCATTGCATAGAGACTAGTTACATACAAACAAATATCAAATTCGAAAAAAACAATGCAAATAAATTACTAATACACGATTTTCAAATTTTTATCTCGTACCGAAACAAAATGGAGGATTTTTTTTTCCAAAAAACACTTTAATTTTTACGATGAATGACATTTTAAACAAACCAAATCAATTTTGAAGAAATGCGACCAGTAGAAAGGATACTTGGTGACAACATTTGAGTAAAATATGTTCATAATCGTTTGAATAAATTTTGAAAAAAAATTGTAATTTTTTTTTCTTTCTTATGATAAATACCCATAATCCAACAAGTCTAGGTATATAACCAAAATATATCGACTTATATGATATGATCAAATCAATAGACTCGTTTGAAGTTCACAGACGTTAAACGAACATGATTCCAAAAATACTGTCTAATTAAAAAAATTCAGATCGTGTTTTTACTTATTTAATAAAGGTTTAACTTTATACATGTACAAAATGCCCCACGAAGAAGTTGTATGCCCCACTGAGGGAGTGTGAACAAAGTTCGGCGTCTGAGAACAAACTACTGTACTGTCCTCCATGGTTGAAGACGGGGCAAGATAGGCAATTATAGTACAGTTGTGTAGAATATAATTGCATATCCTTTCCCGTGGTATTATATTTTAAGATTTATACCAGATAATTATAATTTATGACAGTCTGCTTAAGATATTTTAACAGTCTGCTTTTCGTCGGAAAACTCGGGTGACAGTACTCTCGTTGATACCCATATTTTCCCTTCATTCTTCATCCGATTTCGTTGATTTTTTTTTTGAAGAGAACAAACTTCTTTATGTTAACTGCGAGAAAAATCCTTCATATCTTTAAAGCTACTTTCTTAAAAAATTTTCTAAAGTAAAAAAAATGTTGTTTTGGTTTTCATGTAAAACAGAAAAATATATTTTAAATTTGGTTCAACAAAACACATTGAGATGTACAATACCGTTCTATTGATACCTCATTTATATTTATATCTTTAAAAACAAGGAATTTATGGGTATTATTCTATTGCATTAGTCTTATTGCACCCATGTTCACGAAGTTTTTATGAGTTAACAACAGTTCTTTGTTTTAATAATGTAAACATGTTTAGTCTAACTGATACATTAACATTATGTCAGCGGTACTGACATATTTATTTTTTAAACATTTTTGGGTTTAACAGTAATAATTATTTCCCTAATAGTAACAACCCAGAAGAAAATAAATATAACTTTTTAACTTAAGTTTCTTGCAATTTAAGAGGAAAGTGTTATAGTATCTATTCTAAAACACTGTTTATGTTTGTTTAATTTAGTTATATGTAACATTGTTATTAACATATATATATATATATATATATATATATATATATATATATATATATATTATATATATAAGTTACGCTACGGTTTCGTAACGTTGGGTTTTTAAAAAATGTTCTTTTAATTAAAAACCTTTTATTTATTTATTACATGAAATCTTTGAAAACATATAACAATAAATTTACATATACAATTCATGTACGTTGAAATAGTATATGGAGCTTGCTACATCGATGTTTACTGTACCTAGGTGAAGCTAAGACTAATGCTTGAACACGGCTCTAGCCCTAAAGAAAACTATGCTTAATTTGCTATTCTAAGATTTCTATTACTAACATAAGCATAATTATTCATTACAGTTACAATAATTCGTTATATAACTCCTCCATCCCTAAATAGAACTTCGGGGGTAGGAGAGGATATTGGAGCCTCAAGGGGATGCCTCCGACACATGAAGTTCGAACACATCACCTTTACATACTTGCAATATATAAAGCAAATTAATATTACAACAAACAAATATAATATTATTGTAAATGCATTTAAGTCTGTAGTAATTACAGTTTTTTCTAACACTCTATTAACCTGATCTAGTTTTAGTTCATTTAATTCTAATTTCTGTAAGGTGACAGTGAAATTTGGTTGTCTTTCAAACTTTAAATTTAATTTGGCTGCATCTAATAGCTTCGGATGACCAGCTCTAATATTACTTGAGGATATTAGTATTTGGTCTTTATAAGTTACAATTTCATTATTTATTTTCAACAAGTAAATTCCTCTTAGGGATTGTTCTTTAAGTTCCACATCGTTTTTAATTTTAATTATATCTTTGTTTACAAATATTAACAAATATTGTTCTAATTCAGGTATCCAATTAATTACATTATTTTCTATTTCTACATTCACATAAATACACTCACTGGGTAAACTGGATTTAAGTAGTGTCTTTTCACAGTCTATTTCTTGGTGAGAAACTTGGGTGGATGAGCAAATGGTAACTCTATGAGCTCTGTTGTTACACTTATCCAACAAACCTAATACAATTTCTTTAGAGGTAGTCTTACGTGCTAAAACATATCTAACTTTAGGTATTGCAGTTACATATTGGTTTTCATATAAAGCTGGAACAGAATACATCTTATAATAAGTATAATCGTATGGTTCCACTATTGGTAAATTCATAAAATATACAATTTCTCTAGAATTAATTTTACAATTAATTTCTAATAAGTTTTCCATCTCTCAAATGTTTCCTAAGTTAAATTCAATAGGTAATCTATCTTTATAATAAGGTACAATTTTACTCATTTCTTCGTACAGTTCCTGTGCTGAAATTAAGCTTGGATGTAAAGTTCCTAGTTTGCAAAAAGTTAAGGAATTCTCCACATCAGTCACTATTTGTAACATAATAGAATATATAATATTTAACTGAATTAATATGTTCCTGAATTGCTCTATCTTAACATGATCATTTACCTGTTTACTTACATATAACAATTTTACTTGAAGTTCATCAAAATTATCTGCTACAACTCTTATTGTCTTATTAAATTCTTTAATAATATTATAATTTATTGAATATTGTGCATCCATCTGACGTGTGTAAGGGTTTTTTGTGTGGATTCGATTTCTCGAATCAATATCGCTTGGCTGTGATAGGATTTATCTAAATAAGTACAGAGACAAAAATTAAGTGATTCAAAACTATTTAAATATTATCAAAACATAATTAAAGATTTACAATATTTAGATGTATATTTTAAACTTTCATTTCTATGTTAAAACTATGATAGAAGACTATACAATATTTAGTTTACAGTCTTCCCAATATTTACTTTTATAATTTTTATTTTTCCTAATTTAAATTACTTAATTAACTAAATGCACAATTTAAATTACTTACTATACATAATAATTATTTTGATTTAATTAAAGAAATATTTTTGGCTCCCTCAAAATAGCTTCATTAGGTATCATGAGATCCTTTTTTCAACTTATTTATGATGAAGGAGATTTTCCTTAATATTTAAATCAAAATACTTTTCACAATTTCTTAATACTACATTTATTTTAATGGTTCTAGATTAGATTTGTTTTAGATTAATTATGATTTTGGACTCTCAATGTGTATTTGATTAATTAGTTATGCTGTTTTTTTTTTAATTATTTATTTTAATTCTGGGATATCTTTTTAAAATTTGTATTTATTAGTTTTTGTTTTTATGAGATCTTTCTTACATATTTTGTGTATATATTTAAAGCTACTTACAGATTTTTTTTTTTATCAAACCGTCGCACATACAATTCACACGGATTCACTTCACACACAATACGCTTTTTTTTTATAATTTATTTTTATTGATTTTTCACTTTACACTTAACACTTGATATATATATTTTTTTTTATGATTATTATGGCTTTACTTGCCTTTAAAAAAAACACACTTGGATTTATTAACTTATTGAAATTATTTTACACCATTTTACTCTGGATCTTTACAACGTCTAACTTGCGTGGTGATAGTTTTTAGACTGTCTTAAGAAAACTTGCGTCTCTCCCTCCTTTTCCTTCACGCGGTTAAAATTTTCAATTGAGCATTGTACTTTCTTGAGATTCTATTGGATATTTATTCGCGGGATTTTCTTGATTGGACGTTGCTTTTTGCAATCTTGTGTTTTCAGTGGAAATACTTTGAGTTCATTCCAGAGGCCAATTCTCAGGGTTTTATGTGTAGCTTGCAAATATTTTTTTCTCTTGGGAAACTTAAGTTGAACAACCGTTCTGCCTTTACACGTGCAAGTTGTTACTTGAGACTGTTCTGCAGATGTGAATTATTTTTATACTATCAGAGATAATTTTTTTTAAATATATCTCTGACACTCCCCTTACTGGGGTAAATTGTACCATCAATTTGTATTTTTTATGTTTTTGTTTGTTATTTGTCTGACAATTGGTAGTCTCTTGGAACTGTATGTGGTTTTAATGCCTTCAATTTGATGCTATAGATGTGTATTTTGTAGCATAGTGTTATTATTATTATGGTTAAAGTGCTTGACCATATTGCCAAAATGTAAAAGGTTATTCTTTTGTTTTCTATGATGTCCGACCAATTGTTTTCCATTTGTATGTGTTGGAAAGTTTCTTGAGGTATGAGATTTCTTACTATATAGGTTGGTATTGATATGTTCCAATTTTCATTCAATACGTCATTTATGTTTTGGAATTCTGGTTTGTGTGACTCAGGTAGTGGGTCTATTTTTATTGTTTTTAAATCTGTCCAGGATGCTGGTATGATGTGTGTCATTTCTATGGTTTTAGTTTCCCTTTTGTCACAAGGGGTTATGGTTCTTATAATTAGGTTGTTCTCTGTATCTGTTATTTTGCAGTCACATGGTATATCTAGTTCTAGAGATCCTATTAGGTTTTTTGGTAAGCGGGTTGTTGTGTTGTTTCCTTTACATGTAATGTCCATGTCTCTCCTTATGTTTGTTATTTGGAATTTTGTTTCTGTTATTTTGGTTATTATTGGTTCTTGTGTTATGTCCGTGCAATGGAATTGACAATATTTTTGGATTTCTGGGATTGATTTGCTTTGTAGGAGGTGTTTGGCACATGTTGATGCGAGTTCTTTGTTTACATTTTCCCTTGGCAATCTGCAAAGATTGTGTTTTTTCCAGTTACATTCAGAATTTTCTTCTAGCTCTATTACTTGTATGTCTTTATTTGATTTTATTATGAGTGTTTCTGAAGAACTAAGTTTGCATGACCGATTATGCCATAGTAGTGGGATTGGTTTATGTATATAGATTTGATAATTAACTTTGAGTTGTTTTATTGGAATTTGAATTTTTACTAAAATTTCTTCGTTTGAAAAGAAGCATTTTGATATGGGTAATGTGTAGTATTTGTCTATTTCATTTATGGGTATTGATAATTGTAGTCCTTTTATTGTTAGCTTCTGATCCAAATCTATAAGATCCTGTTCAAGTGACCTCTTCGTTATTAATGCTTTAGTTAGTTGATTGTTATTACAGTTTGTTCTTATTTTATTGAGATTATCGTAATACAAATTTAGATATATGTATATATATGTCTGTTGTAAATTGGTATATATGGTTATTTTCAAGTCCTCAGTGTTGTTTTCTGTAGTTCGTTGGAGTTGGTTTTCCATATCTCTTACTGTATTGTGTACAGTTTGTAGTATGGAATTGATGTTTTTTGAAAAGTTTGAAATTTGCTCCGTAGTCTGTATTAGGTCCTTGTGGTCTTCTTTCACAAAATCCATTATATTATTCATATGGGTATCTAAATTTTCTTCATTTTTGTTTACTGCATGAACCTCTTCTTCTGTAGCTACGCCACAACACCAGTTAAATACTGCTCCAATTGTTTCAATTGCCCTTTTGGTTTTTACATTTCTTGGTTGTGTTGGGGTGGTTTGGAAAGTTCTTCTCTCTGCTTCTAAAATTTCGTTTATAAGTGTTTGTATCTGTTGATTATGGTTTATTATTTGACATTTTTTTGAATTTACGGTTTTTATTTGGCATGATGTGTCCACTATTGGTGTAAATTTGTAGTGTTGTTCGCCCACATTGTGGTAAGGTAATTTGTAAATCAGCGGTACCGACTCTTGATAAACGTTTATGTTGAAAATTTCTTTAAAATTTGTTCCTGTGACAATGTTTATTTTTAGCGTATTAGTTGCTTTCAATAATGTTTGTAGGATGGTTAGTATGATGATGTTAGCATTTGTTTTCATTTTTGTTTTCTGTCCTGTAGTAATAGCTGAAACAATACAATGTTGTTGTTATTTGGATGTTATATAAGTGAATTTAAAGCGTGATCAATGCTTCAATTTCAATTTTAATGTTTATATTGTGGTACCATTGCTTTACCCATGTAATATTCCGGACTATTTGCTGGGTAAGCAAGGTCGCTCCTTATCTGCTATAGTACTGGACTAGCGTATACAAATTCCATCCTAGAATGCTAATCTTGTCAATGTAATTATTATATCACATGCTCTCATTATGAGTTATTATTTATGAATGGTTAAAACTGTATGTTTTAGTTTTGCAAAACAAAATTTTCACTGCTTAAAGCTAGTACTTAGAGTTATTAACATGTTTTATTATCTACAAGTTAAAATGAAAGATCCCATCTTAGTCTTATGAATAATAAATGAAAGATCTCATAAAATATTATTATTATTTTGTTTATTAATATTTATTAATCTAAATAATATTTTATTAATTATTATAATTGTGTTTATTTTACTCTCCTATGATACAACTTCATTCTAGAGATATGTATTGGCTCGTTTGGCAGTTTGCCATATTTGAGGATTTCTATTATGTATGTGAGATTATTTATTTTTTGTGTAATTTGATATGGTCCTGTATATTTCATGTCAAATTTTGACACTGCCTTTCCATGGAATTCTCTTTTTATTAAAACTTCATCACCTATTTGGAAATTGAAGTCTATTCTTTTTTTATCGTAATATTTTTTTTGTTTTTCTTGGGCTTTCGCAATGATTTTTGGAATCGTTTTTCTTATATTTTGGATTTCTTTGATTTCCTTTTGTATGTCATAGTTGGGGTTTTCTTGAATCTGTATTATTTCCATTGGGTAGTTGGGTTCAAAAGCATACATTAATTTATTTGGTGAATATCCTGTGCTCGTCTGTTTTGTTGCATTATAACAAAAAACCACATGGTCAATGTATTTAGACCACGATTTTGGGTTCTCATGTACGTAATGTGATAACATGTTTACTAGTGTTCCATTGAATTTTTCTGTTAACCCTTGTGATTGTGGTGAATAAGCACTGCTCAAAATGTGGTTTATTCCTAATGTAGTTGTTAAATTTTTTATGACTTCATTATTAAAATGTGTACCTCTATCGGATTGTAATATACGCATTTTTCCGTGTCTTAATATTATTTTCATCAATTTATTTGCAACCGTTTTTGCATTTGCCCATTTGCATTTAAATGCCCACGCATATTTTGTGGAGACATCAGTGCATGATAAGATATATTTGTATGTACATGAAGGTGTAATGGGGCCTATGAAATCAATTATTACTCTATCTAATGGCCTATGGGTTGCTAATATTGGTTTTAAGAGCCCATATTGCTTTCGTGTAGTTATTTTTCGTTTCTGACAGGTTTCACATGTTTTTGTATATTCTTGTACGTCTTTGTGTAAGGTTGGCCAATGGTATCTGTCTTTTATTTTTAGAAGTGTTTTGTAATAT
This sequence comes from Aphrophora alni, assembly GCA_963513935.1. Taxonomy (NCBI): domain Eukaryota; kingdom Metazoa; phylum Arthropoda; class Insecta; order Hemiptera; family Aphrophoridae; genus Aphrophora; species Aphrophora alni. The sequence continues at coordinate 13,493,656 of OY740765.1, read as the reverse complement.
GAGTAGTGTCCTCCCATTATTGGATTATCATGAGCTTGTTTCAAAATTTCTAGTTTTAGATTTTGTGGTACTGCTAATAGATTTGAACTTTCTTCTCCAACGTATTGTTTGTAATATAATATGTTATTTTCTAATTTATATCTTCTTGATGCTCGATCAATGTTTTTATTTTTTGTTTCAATACCCTGTAATGCTAATTTTATTTGTTTTAGGTATGGGTCTATCGACTGTAGGAATTCTATTTGTGTGTTTTGAGTGTTTATGAGGAATATGTCTTCGAAATCGTTTTCAATTTGTTCCCGAGTATCTGTTCTGGACAGAAAGTCTGGTAATCCCATTTGTTTTCCCTTCTTGTAATATATTTTTAAATCGTAATCTACCAATTTTGTTGCTAGTCTCCCTAATCTATTTGATGGATTTTTGAAATTTTGGAAATATTGTAGAGCTGAGTTGTCTGTGTAACATTCTACTTTTCTTCCTAATAGATACTCTCTCCAATATTCTACTGCATATATTAAGGCAAGCATCTCTTTTTCTACTGTACTATATCTAACTTCATGAGGTTTTAATTTTCTCGATAAGTATGTTATTGGATATTCTTTATTATTTTCCGGGTCTACTTGAGTCAGAACTGCCCCTAAACCTGTATTTGACGCGTCACTGTATACACGTGTATTTTTACATTCTTGAAAATGCGTTAGTAAAGGTGGATTTGTTAAGATTTCTTTTATTTTTTCAAAAGCTTTTTGACATTGTTCTGTCCATGTTATTTTGGAATTTGGTTTTTGTTGGTTTTTCAGTAATTCTGTTAATGGGTGGGTTATCGTCGCATAGTCCTTGATAAATTTTCTGAAGAATCCTGATACTCCTAAAAATGCTCTAATATTTCTTATTGTTTTTGGTTGTTTGAAATCTAATATTGGTTTTATGTTTTTCTCTAATGGTTTTATCCCTTCTGTAGAAATTTCGTGTCCTAATAATTCTATCGTTTGATAGAAGAATTTGCATTTTTTTGTATTTAGATTTTGTATTTTAGGTTGACTTTGGCTAATTCGTTTAATACTATGTCTAAATTGTTAAGTTTTTCTTCGAAATTCCTCGCAAAAACTAGTGTGTCATCTAAGTATGCTATGCATTTTGAAAATAAATGATTTGATAGTACTTTGTTGAGATTTTTTTTGAAATATTGCACTTGACACTTTTAAGCCTTGAGGTAGTCTAGTGTACTGTAACATTTTGTCTTGTGTACGTATTGTTAATAGAGATTTACTATCTTCGTGTACATTAAGTTGGAAAAAGGCATTTTTCAAATCTAATTTTGTGAAATATTGTGCGTTGCTTAAACAACTGAACATTAATTGTAAGCTCGGAATTGGATAGTTTTCAGATTTTATTATTTCATTTACTTTTCTGAAATCGGCTACTAATCTATGCGAGTTGTCTTGGTTTTTCACGATAAACGCTGGTGAAGCATATTGACTAAAATTTGGGCATTCTTCCAAAATGTTTGCTTTTACTAGATCTTGTAATTCTTTATTTAATATGTTTCTTTCATTATGACTCTGTCTATATGGAGGAACTATTACTCCAGTTGTATGCGGCAATGTCTGTATTTTTACTGGATCTAGTTTGGCAGGTGTCAGGTCTTTGACCTCCGTTGTGAATATTTGTTTATATTTCTTTATGATTTCTACTACTTTATTATGTTGGATTTTTGTTAATTCTGGACATATATTGAACTGTATTCCGTTTTTATCAGCAATTTGTTCTTTTCCCGCGATTTCCGTCAAATTGTCTTGTGTGGGTGTCGGCTTATTGTCATCAAATTTTGTTTTAATTTCTTGTGGAGTTTGGTCAGTGTTTAAGTTTCCTACTATTGTCCCTTGTGGAATGTGTTGGGGTTTTCTAGATGCATTGTATATGTGTACATAAAATTTGTTATTTTCTTCTGTGACGTACGCGTGTATCCTCTTTTTTTCTCGTAAATGTGTGTCTGTTTCAAAATCTTTCGATTCTATATAATTTGATATTTCTTGCAGTTTTAAGCTCTGGCCTGGTTTTATTTTACATAATCTTGCGATCTTATTTCTTGTCGGCTTAGTGTGTTTTCGTTTACTATTAAACGTATTTTGTCAAGGTCATTCAACCATTTTTTATTCATTTCAATTTCACACTTTTGTGAGTTATTATAGAGTGTTATTTTTTTCTTACTATAGTCTATCTTTGCTTTGTAGTCTAGCAAAAATTTGTTTCCTAATATTATTTGTGTATTAATACCTGAAGCTATGTAAAATTTGTGTGTGAATTTTATTCGATTTATGGTGAAAGGAATTTTCATTCGTCCGTGTATTTTTAAATTTGTGCCAGTAGCAGATTTTATGGTAGGTATTGATTCTATAATAATTGGCATTCCTTTTACTAACTCGTAATTACAAATTGATACATTAGCTCCCGAATCTAGTATGGTTTCTATGTTTTTATTTTTAAGTGTGTTAAATTCTACGTCAATTGTACAAACTCTTGAAGTTTTCGTATTTTGTGTAAATATTGTATTGTATACATCCCAAGTTATGTCATTTTCTGATTTTCGAGCTTTGCTCACTCCATTTTGGTGTAAGTGCTGTTTGTAAAAATTATTGAATGTTATTAAATTGCATTGTTTGGTCAATTTGTTTTGTAAGCCTATTGCTTCCTCCTTGGTCAGCGAATTGAGATAAAAAAATTATCTCTGATAGTATAAAAATAATTCACATCTGCAGAACAGTCTCAAGTAACAACTTGCACGTGTAAAGGCAGAACGGTTGTTCAACTTAAGTTTCCCAAGAGAAAAAAATATTTGCAAGCTACACATAAAACCCTGAGAATTGGCCTCTGGAATGAACTCAAAGTATTTCCACTGAAAACACAAGATTGCAAAAAGCAACGTCCAATCAAGAAAATCCCGCGAATAAATATCCAATAGAATCTCAAGAAAGTACAATGCTCAATTGAAAATTTTAACCGCGTGAAGGAAAAGGAGGGAGAGACGCAAGTTTTCTTAAGACAGTCTAAAAACTATCACCACGCAAGTTAGACGTTGTAAAGATCCAGAGTAAAATGGTGTAAAATAATTTCAATAAGTTAATAAATCCAAGTGTGTTTTTTTTAAAGGCAAGTAAAGCCATAATAATCATAAAAAAAAATATATATATCAAGTGTTAAGTGTAAAGTGAAAAATCAATAAAAATAAATTATAAAAAAAAAGCGTATTGTGTGTGAAGTGAATCCGTGTGAATTGTATGTGCGACGGTTTGATAAAAAAAAAATCTGTAAGTAGCTTTAAATATATACACAAAATATGTAAGAAAGATCTCATAAAAACAAAAACTAATTAATACAAATTTTAAAAAGATATCCCAGAATTAAAATAAATAATTTAAAAAAAACAGCATAACTAATTAATCAAATACACATTGAGAGTCCAAAATCATAATTAATCTAAAAACAAATCTAATCTAGAACCATTAAAATAAATGTAGTATTAAGAAATTGTGAAAAGTATTTTGATTTAAATATTAAGGAAAATCTCCTTCATCATAAATAAGCTGATAAAAGGATCTCATGATACCTAATGAAGCTATTTTGAGGGAGCCAAAAATATTTCTTTAATTAAATCAAAATAATTATTATGTATAGTAAGTAATTTAAATTGTGCATTTAGTTAATTAAGTAATTTAAATTAGGAAAAATAAAAAATTATAAAAGTAAATATTGGGAAGACTGTAAACTAAATATTGTATAGTCTTCTATCATAGTTTTAACATAGAAATGAAAGTTTAAAATATACATCTAAATATTGTAAATCTTTAATTATGTTTTGATAATATTTAAATAGTTTTGAATCACTTAATTTTTGTCTCTGTACTTATTTAGATAAATCCTATCACAGCCAAGCGATATTGATTCGAGAAATCGAATCCACATAAAAAACCCTTACACGTGCAATATTATTTTGGTTATTCTTTAAATCATTCAAGATTTGATCATATTTTTCACCATCGTATGCGTCTAAATTTCCTGAAATAAATTTAACAATAGATCCTAGTCCATTAACTAATCCTCTTTTTGTTCTAACATTTTTGAAAGTTATTATTTCTAATTTTTCACTTATTACATCTTTAGTATGATTAATGAATTTAAAATAGTTTAACATGTCTCTTAATTTATTTCCATTTTCAGTGACATTTCCTATATCAGTATACAAATCTAAATTACATTTTTGACAATTCATATAAAAATAATACAATACATCATTATAATAAAGTTCTACATTATTTAATTGATTAATGAATTCTTCTAACTTAAAATTATGTACAAAAGTGTGATACGACGTTTTCAATTTGGCTAACCCTAAATCTATTGGTATGATTCCAACATTTTTGTTATTTCTTCAATTTCTATTCCTTCTGTAATTGTCACATATCCGAAGATTGTGAGGTACCTGGAACAACATTTTTATAGTTAGATTTCTTTCTAGGTAGTTTTATATTAGAAAGGTGGATCTTTCCTTTTGTATTATGATGTCTAGCTTCGATTTGTGCTGTTTTATTTTCTCTATTAACAGAGATTAATTTTTCTTTGTTATACTTGTTTTTGGTCTTGCTTTGTTTTTGAACTGTCTTAACATATACTTCTTGGGGTATATTTTCAGGTAAAACTTCTCTTGTCGTATTTCTTTTGTTTACCGTATTTTCCTTATTCTTGATACTAATCTCTTTTATATGATCATACAATTTCATTGTTTTCTCTTTATGAGAGTTTACATAATCACTAATTATTTTATTTTCCAAGTTCATCTCTAAAATTGAATCATTATTAATATGTCCATATAAAACTTCATTAGGTGTTAACTTTGTCACAGAATGTATGGAATTGTTGTATGCAATTACAGCAAATTTTACTTTCCCTGATATTGATTCTTGTTTAAATTCTAATTGATTATTTAATAATCTAATATGTTCGATTATCGTTGAATGTACTCTTTCACATAGACCATTACTTTGTGGGTGTTGCGTACTAACGTAGTGTATTTTTATCTTATGCAAATCCATCAGTTCTTTAATAACTCTGTTATTGAATTCACATCCGTTATCAGATATGATGACAGATGGGATTTTGTATGTGGCAAAATGATTTAATAGTTTATCACATATCTCAGTGGCTTGTGAGCTTGATATCTCATAAAGCTGAACATGTTTGCTAAATGAATCGATGACTGTAAGAAACTTACTCTTATCAAATGTAACTGTGTCTATTGATAAAATTTCTAATGGCTTTGATGCTGTAGGTGTAAGTGATAATTCTGTTTTTAAAGGGTTTCTTTCATACTTGGTTTGCAAACAAATATCACATTCATTAATATAATCTTGCACACTTTTATTAATGTTCGGCCAATAATATAGCCTTTTAATTTGACTACAAGTCTCGTTTATTCCACGATGATTAGTTTTGCTAATGTGGTAGTTATTAATTATCTCTTTGATTTCTTCTGAATCTAATACATCTAGTAATTTTATTTTATTTCTAACTAAATTTAATTCAGATCTCATAAAATTCTTAGCCATGCAGGTTACAAATTGTTCATAAAAATCCTGTTCAAAATATAAATTATATCTTACTCTTGGTACAAGGTATGCTTTTACAAATTCTATTATATCTTTTTCAAAATTGGTTTCAGATATTTCTACTAGTAATCTCATCTTAGTAAATCCAAATAATTTTTTAATTATAACTTTCTTTGGATTGTTTTTCACAAGTGATAGGATTATTTGATTCTTACCAAAATTAACGGGTTCTTCTGAAATCGGTATTTCAATTTGTACATTACCATTATAATTTGAATGAATTGTTTGATTGTCATCTTCGTCTACATTTACAATTATTGATTCATTGTCTTCCATTGTTAAAGGTTGAAATGCTGGTTCTTCTAAATCATCTAATTCTGGAAAATATAACTTAGTAGAATCTTTTATTATTTTCAATTCGTCTTCCTCCTTCTCATTATTAACACATAGTTGCTTTTCTGTAATATTCAATTGTATTCTAGACAATGCATCTACATTTTGATTATTTTTTCCTTTTTTATACTTAACTTCATAATCATATTCCTCTAATTTTAATCTCCATCTAAGCAATTTTGAAGTGGGTTCTTTCACCGAAAATAACCATTGTAGTGGTTTATGATCCGTATATACCGTAAACTTTTTTCCGTATAGGTATGGTCTAAAATATTGAGTTGCCCAAACTATGGCTAATAATTCCTTTTCTATTGTTGAATAATTACATTCACTATTGTTTAGTGTCCTGCTAGCATAGGCTATTGGTAGATCTTTACCGTTAGTTTCTTGACTTAGTATTGCGCCTAGTGCAAAATTACTCGCGTCTGTAGTGAGAATGAATTTTTTACTAAAATCTGGATATTGCAATATTGGCTCATTACACAATATTTTTTTACATTGTTCAAAACAGTTTAAATATTCTTGATTTTCTATATCAATTTTTTCTCCCTTTTTTAAACATTTTGTAAACGGTTTAGTTAGTTTGGCAAAGTCCTTAACGAATTTCCTATAATATCCAATTAATCCTAAAAAACTTTTAATTTGTTTTATAGTTTTTGGAATTGGGTAATTTTTTATTATTTTTACTTTTTCTGGGTTTGGTTTTACTCCATTGGGTGTTACTAAATGGCCTAAATATCCTACTTCCTTCCGTAAAAACTCTGTTTTATCCATTTGAATTTTAAAATTAGCTTTTCTTAACCTCTCAAAGACTTCTTTCAATCGGTTAATGTGTTCTTGCAGGCTGGTAGAATATATTATAATATCATCTAAGTATACAAGACATATTTCATTTTGTAAACCTCTTAAAATATTATTCATTACTCTTTGGAATGTTGGTGGGCTGTTCTTTAGTCCAAATGGCATTCGTAGAAATTCGTAATGTCCATTTTCAGTAGAGAAAGCGGTTTTTTCAACACTATCTTGGTCCATTTCTATTTGGTGAAATCCATTGGCTAAGTCCAATGTGGTGAAATATTGGGATCGTCCAAGTTTATCCAAAATATCTGTTATGTTGGGTAACGGATACTTGTCATCAATTGTTTTGGAGTTTAAATTCCTAAAATCTATTACCATTCGAAACTTTTGTTTTCCAGATGCATCCATTTTCTTTGGTACAATCCAGACAGGTGAATTCCATGGTGATTTGGAATTTCTTATTATCTTTTGTTTTAACATATCTTGAATTTGTGTATTGATTTCTTTTTTATAAATTTCGGGATATCGGTAACTTCGAGTGTAAACTGGAATTTCATCAGAAGTTCTAATCATGTGTTTAACCTGGTTTGTGAATGTTAAATCATTTCCTTCTTTATAAAAAATATCAGAATATTCTTGTACTAATTGTTCAATTGCGTTTTTTTCTTCTAAATTCATGTGATCTGTTCTTATTTTTGAAAAATCTAATTTATTATCTTCCTTTCTTTTTCTTATTAAATTACAATTTGAATTAATTTTCATATTGTTAGTAGGCCTATTGTAAATTTCGTAATTATTTAAGGATTCTAATTTTAATGGTTTTGGGTTAATCTTAACGTCTTTCATTGTGGTATTAATTATTGGACACAACGTTTTTCCGTTCTTTACTTTTACTAAACACTGTGGGATTTCAAGTCCTTTATCATAAACGTATGGCATAATGCCTTGCCCATTTTGAATATTGTTAACCTCCAGTTCTATTATCCTTTTACTTCTTGATTGAATTAAAAAGCTCTTTATTACTTTTTTTCTTTTCTTTAGTTATTTTTAAGTTCTTTACATTGTTTTTATTGTCATTAGGAAGTTGTTTAATTTCAGATTTTTGTTTAAATTGAAATTTTTCTGTATCAAAATACAATATTGGTAGTTTCATATTTTTTGTATTCACAATATTATTCACTAAATTAATGTTTAATTCTAATTGTTTCATATTGTCGAGTCCTAGTAACAAATCAAAATTTTGGTGAAAGTTGAATAGATAAAATTTTATTTGTTTTTCTCCTAATATTGGTAGTTGACAACTATATTTTTCTCTAGATTCGCCATGTGCAGTAGAAACAATAAATGGTTCTGGGTTTATGGATTGTTTATATAATTTAAAAGCCAAATCTTTATTTATAAATGATTTTGTACTTCCAGTATCTATTAAGATTTTTAATTGAGATTTTGGGTCGTATATGTAAGGTAAAACACTATCTTCAATGTTCATTATGTTAAATTTCCTTCTACATTGGCATGTCCTAAAAAATAATTATTTTCTTCCTCGCAAGTTTCATTGTTTACATTTACATTTTCAAATTGTTGTTGAATTTGATCTAACTCACAGTTTTCATTTAATTCCGATTTTGTTTCATAAATTACTTCTTCGTAATCACAAAGGTTTTCATCTAAATCATCTTCAGCGGTTATTTGATACATTTTTGTATTTTTTATTGGTGATTGTCTAGTGGAAATACTCATTGGAGTAGGTTGATACTGTTTAGGTGGAAAGTTTTGTTTCTGTTTATAATCAATAAATTTATTTTGCCCTGATTTGTTTTGGAATTCTTGATATGATGTTGGTTTTTGTTGATAAATTTTATTTATTGGTCTTTGTACTTGAATTACTTTTTGAACTACTGGTTTATTATTTGGGAATGATTTATTAGTTTTCTTAAACTGAAAGTCGTTCGTTAACATATTTAATGCGTCTTCTAAACTTAATGGATTTTTAGTTCTCATTAAACTGCCTAGAGGTTCTTGTAGACCTCGTAATAACACTCGTAATGCTAATTTTCTTACGTATGTGCAAAGTACGTCTCTTGCTGTCGGTTCTTTGTTAGTGAAAAATGCTATTTGAAGATTTAGAATTTTTTGAATTTTCTCGTAAAATTTAAAAGGTGTTTTATGACTTTCCTGTTTTAGTTCAGACATTTCTAAATTTAAAGTGAAACAATCTCTTTTGTCTAAATATGTTGTTAGTAAGGTTTGTCTAACGTCTGCCCACAAATAAGTATTGGAACTAACTACTATTTCTAAGGCTTGACCTTTAAGTTTTGCTAGAATTGACGAAAACAGATATTCGTTTTGAAAATCTTCCGCATTTTCGGAAACATAAAATTTATTTACAACTTTGTCACAAATTGATATGAATCGAGATAACATTGTTGGATCGCCTGAATATTCGGGTATCATTTCTAAGTACTCTTTTCTTAAAGTAGGTGTACTACTACCGTGTGCCATGATTAATATTATATTATATTAACAGTTATTAATAATTCTTATTTCTAACAAGTTCTTACTTCTAACACAACTTATACAAAAATTTAATTAAAAGATATAGTTAATTTGTATTTAAAAATCTTATTCTTTGAGATTTGATTAAAATATTTACAAATAATTAAAACAGTAATATTATTATTTTTAATAATTAATATTTTATTAATTATTGTATTTTATTTAAATAAACAAAATTTATTTGTTTTTATATTTGTAATTTCTTTTGAAATTAAATTATTTCTTTTCTTTATTTTGAAATATTTTTGCTTTAATCAACTTACAGAGTCCATAGAGTTTTGCTCATTTTTTGGTTCATCTGAAGTGGCTGATTTTCTTTCTGAAGATCCGTTGTCTTCTTTTGTTGTCGTGAAGATCCGTTGTCTTCTTTTGTTGTCTTGGCGAGATGCCCTCGTACTGGACGTTGACGAAATGTCCTCTGCCTTGTTGGATCCGGTTCTTGGTAAACGATTGAGATCGACGATTTTTAAAGATCTTGCGTTTTCAGGAGCAGTGTTATTCTACAACGAAGCTATTTTGTCTTCTTCCAACGTAGTTTTCTCTTAAAATCTCCAAGTGGTGTCCTACCCGACTGCGCCAGTTACGCTACGGTTTCGTAACGTTGGGTTTTTAAAAAATGTTCTTTTAATTAAAAACCTTTTATTTATTTATTACATGAAATCTTTGAAAACATATAACAATAAATTTACATATACAATTCATGTACGTTGAAATAGTATATGGAGCTTGCTACATCGATGTTTACTGTACCTAGGTGAAGCTAAGACTAATCTTGAACACGGCTCTAGCCCTAAAGAAAACTATGCTTAATTTGCTATTCTAAGATTTCTATTACTAACATAAGCATAATAATTCATTACAGTTACAATAATTCGTTATATAACTTATATATACACATTGTTTAAGCAATGTTTTAATCTGAACTCTTCTAATTGTTAAGTTGTTTGAATTGTAAAAGATTTGGAAGTCTTGTAGTTAAAGCTTAGTTATATTTATTACAAACAAATCTTTTTCCTTCTTAAAGTCTTGTAATTAAAGTTTAGTTATATTTATTACAAACAAATCGTTTTCCTTCTTAAAGTCTTTTAATTAAAGTTTAGTTATATTTATTACAAACAAATCGTTTTCCTTCTTAAAGTCTTTTAATTAAAGTTTAGTTATATTTATTACAAACAAATCGTTTTCCTTCTTAAAGTCTTTTAATTAAAGTTTAGTTATATTTATTACAAACAAATCTTTTTCCTTCTTAAAGTCTTTTAATTAAAGCTTAGTTATATTTATTACAAACAAATCGTTTTCCTTCTTAAAGTCTTGTAATTAAAGTTTAGTTATATTAATTACAAACAAATCGTTTTCCTTCTTAAAGTCTTTTAATTATAGCTTAGTTATACGGGGTGTTTCAGACCACATGGACACTATCTGTAGCGCCTAAACGAAACCAGATAAAAATTTCCTTCCAATTAGAACCCCCTTTTTCGACCCCAAAGAATTCAGGAAAATTATTTTCGACGCTCCTCAATGACCCAAAAGGGCACTTTTGGGGGGCAGGGTGATGTTTTTGGAAAAATTTTAAATAGAAACATAGGTCGTGTGATACCTCATTTTAAAGGTCTCTCTTTTCTGAACATTTTGGAACTAATAAATTGTTATCTTTTCATTACTGTACAGGGTGTGACGAAATATTTTTTTAAAGTTTTTAGCGGGAAATGTGACTACCAGCTCCCTAACAAAGATAGGGCAACCAATTTGTTTTTCCTAGTTTTACAAAAACACACCCTTTGGGTGTATCAGGATATATGGGGTAGTATGGACTTCTATGTAGTTTTCAAAATTTTAATAAATTTCAAACTTTAATAACTTTTATAGAACGAAAAGTAAAAAAAATCAAATAGCAACATAGATTGAAAATTGTACCATTTGAGAGACCTTTTAATAAGTTACAATAGAAAGATTTTTATCATACTTATTTATTTAGTCGGAAAAATATTGTTTTCGTTAAAAAATATCTGATGATTTGTTTACCAAGAAGGAAAACAGCTCGGATTTATGTTTGTTTTAAATTGTTTGTTAAACTTTTTGGAATTGTTATGCAAAATGAACTGCAGTAGCTTTGCATTTTCCGAGAGCTTTAAATAAACGTAACTGCAGAAGAATCGCGGTTCCAAGCGCTGTCACGGCGGGGAAACGAGTTGGGGAAACCCGCAATTCAAGGTTTCTTCAAGGTCATGTTGTCTACTGGTTCTGCCATAAACAGTCTTGACTCGTGACGGAATTTGTATAAATACAATTTTTTTGTCTCATAAAAACATTATTTTATAATTAAATTTGTGTTTCATGTTTACATCACGCTTCTTTTCTAAATTAAGATTCTTTAATTGTAACAAAGTAAATTTTTGGACAGTGAACGCGAGTAAGAACGTTTGTGTACATTTCTTATTTACAGAATATTATACTTATTTATATATAAACACGGTTTCTTTTGCCTTTTACGTTGTTTGAGTTTTGTTTAGATACGACCCAATAAGACTTTGGTATCCTCAACCTCAATTTTGGTATTTCGGAAACCCACAGCCACTCAAACCAAACTGGCCTGTTGCTAACCCTGATGATTACAAATTTAAAAAACTACCTTATCCAAGTAAAGGAGTAACACTTTTATAAAAAATATAAATCGAAAGACCTGAACGTTTATTTACCTGGGGAAATCTATAGAGCTGAACGCGTCAAACGACCTGTCGAGAATCTGTCGAAGAATGCAAAGTAATCATTTAAATTTTGGTTATTTAGTATAAATAATTAATGAAAATTGTTTATATATATATATTAGTTACCTTTTTCAGTAGTCAGATCAATTATTTTTATTTTGTAGAAACACTATAGCGCTGTTTCGCCGTTCACAGCCGGCTTCGTCAGATGTAAGCTTAACACTTAAATAAAACACATAACGACACTGAACACACGATAACATGACATAAAATACAATATAAAATCTATCTGAGGTTAACTCTTCGTCAAATGTCATACAAACTTTATAATGGCGTGGCCGCGGCATAGTTTCTGTATTTCTGAACAGAGACTGAAGTGAAGGTCGAATAATGGATTCTCAATGTCAGCTGTGTTTGTTTAAAGATTGGACATTAGGTCGTAGATGGTGTTAGCTGCAAAGTTCAATTTATCATTAAGGAGTGAGCCGGGGTTTCTCTTCTGGAAAGTGTATATATTATATTCTTCCAATACGTTGAGACGACGGCCCTTCATTTCGCTGTGAACGGCGAAACAGCGCTGTAGTGTTTCTACAAAATAAAAAGAATTGCTCTGACTACTGAAAAAGGTAACTAATATATATATTGGCAATTCATAAAAAGCGAATAGACTTTGTAGTTCCACATAGGATTATAAAGAATGTAATATGAATATTGTTTTAGAATTTAATCCATTGGTTTTGAAAAGCATAAACACAATTTAGTAGACCTAATGTTAAAACTTTGTATTATTTATGTTTCCGAAAACCGACTCTGTATGTAATAAACAGTTACATATTTCAAACCATTGCCAGGAGCGAAAAGGAAAATTCTAAAATAAGATCTTTAACAAATCAATTAATACATAATAGCCTATAGGTATTATGTATTACCATCCTATAAAAATGTATTATGTATTACCATCCTATAAAAATGTATTATGTATTACCATCCTACAAAAATGTATTATGTATTACCATTCTACTAAAATGTATTATGTCTAAGATCCTATAAAAATGTATTATGTATTACCATCCTACTAAAATGTATTATGTATTACGATCCTATAAAAATGTATTATGTATTACCATTCTATAAAAATGTATTATGTATTACCATCATATAAAAATATATTATGTATTACCATCCTATAAAAATGTATTATGTATTATCATCCTACAAAAATGTATTATATATTACGATCCTATAAAAAATGTATTATGTATTACCATTCTATAAAAATGTATTAGCCTATGTATTACCATTCTTTAAACATGTATTATGTATTACCATTCTTTAAAAATGTATTATGTATTACCATCCTATATAAATGTAGTATATATTACCATCATACAAAAATGTAGTATATATTTTCAAAAATGAAGTAGGTGACCTAAATTCGACATTTTACTGTCGAGTTTTGGTCACCTACAACAGTTTAGAAAATTTTCTGTGACCCTGGATCTTAAAAAAATCAGCAATATGTGAATCGTTTTAAAATAGAATTTCTATCATACAAATTATTGTGTTTACATCTTTTATTGTGTTTACAAATTTCGAAATTCAAAGACAAAAAAAATTGTAATTGAGACTTCAAAAATAATTAAGCTAAAAATAATAAATAATCGAAGACTAGACTGAAATGAAATAAATTTATTTCCTCAGAAGATAAAAGAATCACCATTCATTATTCAAAATATAGTAATTATTTCAAATAAACAGAATCATAACAGTTATATTAATTAAAAACAAAAATAAAATCGTATATACTAAGAAATATACCCTAATTTAAATATTGCTTTTGAAGATATATAGAGCCAACTTCATATGCTATATAAGATTCCACACTTTCAAAAAAAAAAATATATAGTTATCATATGTAAATTAAATATTTCTCAAATGTACAGAAAGTTAAAAGCAATAAATAATAAACAGCAAAAATGTATTGTGCACAATAACTAATGTCTACTTCTTAATCTTTACTCTAATTTAAATAAGCCTCTAATAACTTATAAGATTATTAAACAAACTATTTAAATTACCGTCATAACCTAATTATTATTTTTTAGTTCAAAAAGTTTTTTTATTCGGTTATGTAGACTACATTAATTTGTTCATAGAACGTTTACCGAAATCATGAGCTCACGAATCATGGTGAATTTTGAGTAATTGTCGTAACGAAAAACAATACATAAAAAAAACAAAAAGATTATATTAGTTATTTATTAGATTTGAACATATTTTTGCGTGCACGTATGCACACCAAAGAATGTTTGTCGAGTGATTATTTACGCTGGGGTGTGTGATTTCTTAAAACATTGTTTGGACAGGTTATCGTACAATGTCTCGATTCCATTGTACACAATTCATCAATAACACGAAATCGCTTCTTGGCATTAAACCCGCTAGGGGACGATAATATCGACCGTAGTCCGCCCTAATATACACTCCCAACTCCTAGTCACAAGTCATTCATTCATACAATGCTTTGTTTTGTCAATAAAAGCAATATCTCTAAGTAATGAAAATAAGACAAGCTTAATGCACTGTGGATCGTAAATAGTAGAGGGTCGTAGGTACGCGTATATGTGGAGAGATCGATAGATATAACGCGAGTTTAACTCTGCTATAAAACAAGCTCAAATCACTGTGACCGGTCGTAACACTGATGAAAAACCAACATGACAATGTCGTCTACATTATGTGGAGAGATCGATAGATATAATGCGAGTTTAACTCTGCTATAAAACAAGCTCAAATCACTGTGACCGGTCGTAACATTGATAAAGAGCCAACAAGACAATGTCGTCTACATTATGTGGAGAGATCGATAGATATAATGCGAGTTTAACTCTGCTATAAAACAAGCTCAAATCACTGTGACCGGTCGTAACACTGATAAAGAGCCAACAAGACAATGTCGTCTACATTATGTGGAGAGATCGATAGATATAATGCGAGTTTAACTCTGCTATAAAACAAGCTCAAATCACTGTGACCGGTCGTAACACTGATGAAGAACCAACATGACAATGTCGTCTACATTATGTGGTGAGATCGATAGATATAATGCGAGTTTAACTCTGCTATAAAACAAGCTCAAATCACTGTGACCGGTCGTAACACTGATGAAGTGCTAACATGACAATGTCGTCTACATTATGTGGAGAGATCGATAGATATAATGCGAGTTTAACTCTGCTATAAAACAAGCTCAAATCACTGTGACCGGTCGTAACATTGATGAAGAGCTAACATGACAATGTCGTCTACATTATGTGGAGAGATCGATAGATATAATGCGAGTTTAACTCTGCTATAAAACAAGCTCAAATCACTGTGACCGGTCGTAACATTGATGAAGAGCCAACATGACAATGTCGTCTACATTATGTGGAGAGATAGATAGATATAACGCGAGTTTAACTCTGCTATAAAACAAGCTCAAATCACTGTGACCGGTCGTAACACTGATGAAGAGCCAACAAGACAATGTCGTCTACATTATGTGGTGAGATCGATAGATATAATGAGAGTTTAACTCTGCTATAAAACAAGCTCAAATCACTGTGACCGGTCGTAACATTGATAAAGAGCCAACATGACAATGTCGTCTACATTATGTGGAGAGATCGATAGATATAATGCGAGTTTAACTCTGCTATAAAACAAGCTCAAATCACTGTGACCGGTCGTAACATTGATAAAGAGCTAACATGACAATGTCGTCTACATTATGTGGAGAGATCGATAGATATAATGAGAGTTTAACTCTGCTATAAAACAAGCTCAAATCACTGTGACCGGTCGTAACATTGATAAAGAGCCAACATGACAATGTCGTCTACATTATGTGGTGAGATCGATAGATATAATGCGAGTTTAACTCTGCTATAAAACAAGCTCAAATCACTGTGACCGGTCGTAACACTGATGAAGTGCTAACATGACAATGTCGTCTACATTATGTGGAGAGATCGATAGATATAATGCGAGTTTAACTCTGCTATAAAACAAGCTCAAATCACTGTGACCGGTCGTAACATTGATGAAGAGCTAACATGACAATGTCGTCTACATTATGTGGAGAGATCGATAGATATAATGCGAGTTTAACTCTGCTATAAAACAAGCTCAAATCACTGTGACCGGTCGTAACATTGATGAAGAGCCAACATGACAATGTCGTCTACATTATGTGGAGAGATAGATAGATATAACGCGAGTTTAACTCTGCTATAAAACAAGCTCAAATCACTGTGACCGGTCGTAACACTGATGAAGAGCCAACAAGACAATGTCGTCTACATTATGTGGTGAGATCGATAGATATAATGAGAGTTTAACTCTGCTATAAAACAAGCTCAAATCACTGTGACCGGTCGTAACATTGATAAAGAGCCAACATGACAATGTCGTCTACATTATGTGGAGAGATCGATAGATATAATGCGAGTTTAACTCTGCTATAAAACAAGCTCAAATCACTGTGACCGGTCGTAACATTGATAAAGAGCTAACATGACAATGTCGTCTACATTATGTGGAGAGATCGATAGATATAATGAGAGTTTAACTCTGCTATAAAACAAGCTCAAATCACTGTGACCGGTCGTAACATTGATAAAGAGCCAACATGACAATGTCGTCTACATTATGTGGAGAGATCGATAGATATAATGCGAGTTTAACTCTGCTATAAAACAAGCTCAAATCACTGTGACCGGTCGTAACATTGATGAAGAGCTAACATGACAATGTCGTCTACATTATGTGGAGAGATCGATAGATATAATGCGAGTTTAACTCTGCTATAAAACAAGCTCAAATCACTGTGACCGGTCGTAACATTGATGAAGAGCCAACATGACAATGTCGTCTACATTATGTGGAGAGATAGATAGATATAACGCGAGTTTAACTCTGCTATAAAACAAGCTCAAATCACTGTGACCGGTCGTAACATTGATAAAGAGCCAACAAGACAATGTCGTCTACATTATGTGGAGAGATCGATATATATAATGCGAGTTTAACTCTGCTATAAAACAAGCTCAAATCACTGTGACCTGTCGTAACGCTGATGAAGGGCCAACAAGACAATGTCGTCTACATTATATGGAGAGATCGATAGATATAACGCCAGTTTAACTCTGCTATAAAACAAGCTCAAATCACTGTGACCGGTCGTAACGCTGATGAAGAACCAACAAGACAATGTCGTCTACATTATGTGGAGAGATCGATAGATATAACGCCAGTTTAACTCTGCTATAAAACAAGCTCAAATCACTGTGACCGGTCGTAACATTGATAAAGAGCCAACAAGACAATGTCGTCTACATTATGTGGAGAGATCGATAGATATAATGCGAGTTTAACTCTGCTATAAAACAAGCTCAAATCACTGTGACCTGTCGTAACGCTGATGAAGGGCCAACAAGACAATGTCGTCTACATTATGTGGAGATGTCGATAGATATAACGCGAGTTTAACTCTGCTATAAAACAAGCTCAAATCACTGTGACCGGTCGTAACACTGATGAAGAGCTAACATGACAATGTCGTCTACATTATGTGGAGAGATCGTTAGATATAATGCGAGTTTAACTCTGCTATAAAACAAGCTCAAATCACTGTGACCGGTCGTAACACTGATGAAGAGCCAACATGACAATGTCGTCTACATTATGTGGTGAGATCAATAGATATAATGCGAGTTTAACTCTGCTATAAAACAAGCTCAAATCACTGTGACCGGTCGTAACATTGATAAAGAGCCAACAAGACAATATCGTCTACATTATGTGGAGATGTCGATAGATATAATGCGAGTTTAACTCTGCTATAAAACAAGCTCAAATCACTGTGACCGGTCGTAACACTGATGAAGAGCCAACATGACAATGTCGTCTACATTATGTGGAGAGATCGATAGATATAATGCGAGTTTAACTCTGCTATAAAACAAGCTCAAATCACTGTGACCGGTCGTAACATTGATAAAGAGCCAACAAGACAATGTCGTCTACATTATGTGGAGAGATCGATAGATATAATGCGAGTTTAACTCTGCTATAAAACAAGCTCAAATCACTGTGACCGGTCGTAACGCTGATGAAGAACCAACATGACAATGTCGTCTACATTATGTGGAGAGATAGATAGATATACTGCGAGTTTAACTCTGCTATAAAACAAGCTCAAATCACTGTGACCGGTCGTAACATTGATGAAGAGCTAACATGACAATGTCGTCTACATTATGTGGAGAGATCGATAGATATAATGCGAGTTTAACTCTGCTATAAAACAAGCTCAAATCACTGTGACCGGTCGTAACATTGATAAAGAGCCAACAAGACAATGTCGTCTACATTATGTGGAGAGATCGATAGATATAATGCGAGTTTAACTCTGCTATAAAACAAGCTCAAATCACTGTGACCGGTCGTAACGCTGATGAAGAGCCAACATGACAATGTCGTCTACATTATGTGGAGAGATCGATAGATATAATGCGAGTTTACCTCTGCTATAAAACAAGCTCAAATCACTGTGACCGGTCGTAACACTGATGAAGAGCTAACATGACAATGTCGTCTACATTATGTGGAGAGATCGTTAGATATAATGCGAGTTTAACTCTGCTATAAAACAAGCTCAAATCACTGTGACCGGTCGTAACACTGATGAAGAGCCAACATGACAATGTCGTCTACATTATGTGGTGAGATCAATAGATATAATGCGAGTTTAACTCTGCTATAAAACAAGCTCAAATCACTGTGACCGGTCGTAACATTGATAAAGAGCCAACAAGACAATATCGTCTACATTATGTGGAGATGTCGATAGATATAATGCGAGTTTAACTCTGCTATAAAACAAGCTCAAATCACTGTGACCGGTCGTAACACTGATGAAGAGCTAACATGACAATGTCGTCTACATTATGTGGAGAGATCGATAGATATAATGCGAGTTTAACTCTGCTATAAAACAAGCTCAAATCACTGTGACCGGTCGTAACACTGATGAAGAGCTAACATGACAATGTCGTCTACATTATGTGGAGAGATCGTTAGATATAATGCGAGTTTAACTCTGCTATAAAACAAGCTCAAATCACTGTGACCGGTCGTAACACTGATGAAGAGCCAACATGACAATGTCGTCTACATTATGTGGTGAGATCAATAGATATAATGCGAGTTTAACTCTGCTATAAAACAAGCTCAAATCACTGTGACCGGTCGTAACATTGATAAAGAGCCAACAAGACAATATCGTCTACATTATGTGGAGATGTCGATAGATATAATGCGAGTTTAACTCTGCTATAAAACAAGCTCAAATCACTGTGACCGGTCGTAACACTGATGAAGAGCCAACATGACAATGTCGTCTACATTATGTGGAGAGATCGATAGATATAATGCGAGTTTAACTCTGCTATAAAACAAGCTCAAATCACTGTGACCGGTCGTAACATTGATAAAGAGCCAACAAGACAATGTCGTCTACATTATGTGGAGAGATCGATAGATATAATGCGAGTTTAACTCTGCTATAAAACAAGCTCAAATCACTGTGACCGGTCGTAACATTGATAAAGAGCCAACAAGACAATGTCGTCTACATTATGTGGAGAGATCGATAGATATAACGCGAGTTTAACTCTGCTATAAAACAAGCTCAAATCACTGTGACCGGTCGTAACACTGATGAAGAACCAACATGACAATGTCGTCTACATTATGTGGAGAGATCGATAGATATAATGAGAGTTTAACTCTGCTATAAAACAAGCTCAAATCACTGTGACCGGTCGTAACATTGATAAAGAGCCAACAATACAATGTCGTCTACATTATGTGGAGAGATCGATAGATATAATGAGAGTTTAACTCTGCTATAAAACAAGCTCAAATCACTGTGACCAGTCGTAACATTGATAAAGAGCCAACAAGACAATGTCGTCTACATTATGTGGAGAGATCGATAGATATAATGCAAGTTTAACTCTGCTATAAAACAAGCTCAAATCACTGTGACCTGTCGTAACACTAATGAAGAGCCAACATGACAATGTCGTCTACATTATGTGGAGAGATCGATAGATATAATGCGAGTTTAACTCTGCTATAAAACAAGCTCAAATCACTGTGACCTGTCGTAACACTAATGAAGAGCCAACATGACAATGTCGTCTACATTATGTGGAGAGATCGATAGATATAATGCGAGTTTAACTCTGCTATAAAACAAGCTCAAATCACTGTGACCTGTCGTAACACTAATGAAGAGCCAACATGACAATGTCGTCTACATTATGTGGAGAGATCGATAGATATAATGCGAGTTTAACTCTGCTATAAAACAAGCTCAAATCACTGTGACCTGTCGTAACACTAATGAAGAGCCAACATGACAATGTCGTCTACATTATGTGGAGAGATCGATAGATATAATGCGAGTTTAACTCTGCTATAAAACAAGCTCAAATCACTGTGACCGGTCGTAACGTTGATAAAGAGCCAACAAGACAATGTCGTCTACATTATGTGGAGAGATCGATAGATATAATGCGAGTTTAACTCTGCTATAAAACAAGCTCAAATCACTGTGACCTGTCGTAACACTAATGAAGAGCCAACATGACAATGTCGTCTACATTATGTGGAGAGATCGATAGATATAATGCGAGTTTAACTCTGCTATAAAACAAGCTCAAATCACTGTGACCGGTCGTAACGTTGATAAAGAGCCAACAAGACAATGTCGTCTACATTATGTGGAGATGTCGATAGATATAATGAGAGTTTAACTCTGCTATAAAACAAGCTCAAATCACTGTGACCGGTCGTAACACTGATGAAGAACCAACATGACAATGTCGTCTACATTATGTGGAGAGATCGATAGATATAACGCGAGTTTAACTCTGCTATAAAACAAGCTCAAATCACTGTGACCGGTCGTAACATTGATGAAGAGCTAACATGACAATGTCGTCTACATTATGTTGAGAGATCGATAGATATAATGCGAGTTTAACTCTGCTATAAAACAAGCTCAAATCACTGTGACCTGTCGTAACACTAATGAAGAGCCAACATGACAATGTCGTCTACATTATGTGGAGAGATCGATAGATATAATGCGAGTTTAACTCTGCTATAAAACAAGCTCAAATCACTGTGACCTGTCGTAACACTAATGAAGAGCCAACATGACAATGTCGTCTACATTATGTGGAGAGATCGATAGATATAATGCGAGTTTAACTCTGCTATAAAACAAGCTCAAATCACTGTGACCTGTCGTAACACTAATGAAGAGCCAACATGACAATGTCGTCTACATTATGTGGAGAGATCGATAGATATAATGCGAGTTTAACTCTGCTATAAAACAAGCTCAAATCACTGCGACCGGTCGTAACACAAATGAAGAGCCAACAAGACAATGTCGTCTACATTATGTGGAGAGATCGATAGATATAATGCGAGTTTAACTCTGCTATAAAACAAGCTCAAATCACTGTGACCTGTCGTAACACTAATGAAGAGCCAACATGACAATGTCGTCTACATTATGTGGAGAGATCGATAGATATAATGCGAGTTTAACTCTGCTATAAAACAAGCTCAAATCACTGTGACCTGTCGTAACACTAATGAAGAGCCAACATGACAATGTCGTCTACATTATGTGGAGAGATCGATAGATATAATGCGAGTTTAACTCTGCTATAAAACAAGCTCAAATCACTGTGACCTGTCGTAACACTAATGAAGAGCCAACATGACAATGTCGTCTACATTATGTGGAGAGATCGATAGATATAATGCGAGTTTAACTCTGCTATAAAACAAGCTCAAATCACTGTGACCTGTCGTAACACTAATGAAGAGCCAACATGACAATGTCGTCTACATTATGTGGAGAGATCGATAGATATAATGCGAGTTTAACTCTGCTATAAAACAAGCTCAAATCACTGCGACCGGTCGTAACACAAATGAAGAGCCAACAAGACAATGTCGTCTACATTATGTGGAGAGATCGATAGATATAATGCGAGTTTAACTCTGCTATAAAACAAGCTCAAATCACTGTGACCTGTCGTAACACTAATGAAGAGCCAACAAGACAATGTCGTCTACATTATGTGGAGAGATCGATAGATATAATGCGAGTTTAACTCTGCTATAAAACAAGCTCAAATCACTGTGACCGGTCGTAACACTAATGAAGAGCCAACAAGACAATGTCGTCTACATTATGTGGAGAGATCGATAGATATAATGCGAGTTTAACTCTGCTATAAAACAAGCTAAAATCACTGCGACCGGTCGTAACACAAATGAAGAGCCAACAAGACAATGTCGTCTACATTATGTGGAGAGATCGATAGATATAATGCGAGTTTAACTCTGCTATAAAACAAGCTCAAATCACTGTGACCTGTCGTAACACTAATGAAGAGCCAACATGACAATGTCGTCTACATTATGTGGAGAGATCGATAGATATAATGCGAGTTTAACTCTGCTATAAAACAAGCTCAAATCACTGTGACCGGTCGTAACGTTGATAAAGAGCCAACAAGACAATGTCGTCTACATTATGTGGAGAGGACGATAGATATAATGCGAGTTTCACTCTGCTATAAAACAAGCTCAAATCACTGTGACCTGTCGTAACACTAATGAAGAGCCAACATGACAATGTCGTCTACATTATGTGGAGAGATCGATAGATATAATGCGAGTTTAACTCTGCTATAAAACAAGCTCAAATCACTGTGACCGGTCGTAACGTTGATAAAGAGCCAACAAGACAATGTCGTCTACATTATGTGGAGATGTCGATAGATATAATGAGAGTTTAACTCTGCTATAAAACAAGCTCAAATCACTGTGACCGGTCGTAACATTGATGAAGAGCTAACATGACAATGTCGTCTACATTATGTTGAGAGATCGATAGATATAATGCGAGTTTAACTCTGCTATAAAACAAGCTCAAATCACTGTGACCTGTCGTAACACTAATGAAGAGCCAACATGACAATGTCGTCTACATTATGTGGAGAGATCGATAGATATAATGCGAGTTTAACTCTGCTATAAAACAAGCTCAAATCACTGTGACCTGTCGTAACACTAATGAAGAGCCAACATGACAATGTCGTCTACATTATGTGGAGAGATCGATAGATATAATGCGAGTTTAACTCTGCTATAAAACAAGCTCAAATCACTGTGACCTGTCGTAACACTAATGAAGAGCCAACATGACAATGTCGTCTACATTATGTGGAGAGATCGATAGATATAATGCGAGTTTAACTCTGCTATAAAACAAGCTCAAATCACTGCGACCGGTCGTAACACAAATGAAGAGCCAACAAGACAATGTCGTCTACATTATGTGGAGAGATCGATAGATATAATGCGAGTTTAACTCTGCTATAAAACAAGCTCAAATCACTGTGACCTGTCGTAACACTAATGAAGAGCCAACAAGACAATGTCGTCTACATTATGTGGAGAGATCGATAGATATAATGCGAGTTTAACTCTGCTATAAAACAAGCTCAAATCACTGTGACCGGTCGTAACACTAATGAAGAGCCAACAAGACAATGTCGTCTACATTATGTGGAGAGATCGATAGATATAATGCGAGTTTAACTCTGCTATAAAACAAGCTAAAATCACTGCGACCGGTCGTAACACAAATGAAGAGCCAACAAGACAATGTCGTCTACATTATGTGGAGAGATCGATAGATATAATGCGAGTTTAACTCTGCTATAAAACAAGCTCAAATCACTGTGACCTGTCGTAACACTAATGAAGAGCCAACATGACAATGTCGTCTACATTATGTGGAGAGATCGATAGATATAATGCGAGTTTAACTCTGCTATAAAACAAGCTCAAATCACTGTGACCGGTCGTAACGTTGATAAAGAGCCAACAAGACAATGTCGTCTACATTATGTGGAGAGGACGATAGATATAATGCGAGTTTCACTCTGCTATAAAACAAGCTCAAATCACTGTGACCTGTCGTAACACTAATGAAGAGCCAACATGACAATGTCGTCTACATTATGTGGAGAGATCGATAGATATAATGCGAGTTTAACTCTGCTATAAAACAAGCTCAAATCACTGTGACCGGTCGTAACGTTGATAAAGAGCCAACAAGACAATGTCGTCTACATTATGTGGAGATGTCGATAGATATAATGAGAGTTTAACTCTGCTATAAAACAAGCTCAAATCACTGTGACCGGTCGTAACACTGATGAAGAACCAACATGACAATGTCGTCTACATTATGTGGAGAGATCGATAGATATAATGCGAGTTTAACTCTGCTATAAAACAAGCTCAAATCACTGTGACCTGTCGTAACACTAATGAAGAGCCAACATGACAATGTCGTCTACATTATGTGGAGAGATCGATAGATATAATGCGAGTTTAACTCTGCTATAAAACAAGCTCAAATCACTGTGACCTGTCGTAACACTAATGAAGAGCCAACATGACAATGTCGTCTACATTATGTGGAGAGATCGATAGATATAATGCGAGTTTAACTCTGCTATAAAACAAGCTCAAATCACTGTGACCTGTCGTAACACTAATGAAGAGCCAACATGACAATGTCGTCTACATTATGTGGAGAGATCGATAGATATAATGCGAGTTTAACTCTGCTATAAAACAAGCTCAAATCACTGTGACCGGTCGTAACGTTGATAAAGAGCCAACAAGACAATGTCGTCTACATTATGTGGAGAGATCGATAGATATAATGCGAGTTTAACTCTGCTATAAAACAAGCTCAAATCACTGTGACCTGTCGTAACACTAATGAAGAGCCAACATGACAATGTCGTCTACATTATGTGGAGAGATCGATAGATATAATGCGAGTTTAACTCTGCTATAAAACAAGCTCAAATCACTGTGACCTGTCGTAACACTAATGAAGAGCCAACATGACAATGTCGTCTACATTATGTGGAGAGATCGATAGATATAATGCGAGTTTAACTCTGCTATAAAACAAGCTCAAATCACTGTGACCGGTCGTAACGTTGATAAAGAGCCAACAAGACAATGTCGTCTACATTATGTGGAGATGTCGATAGATATAATGAGAGTTTAACTCTGCTATAAAACAAGCTCAAATCACTGTGACCGGTCGTAACACTGATGAAGAACCAACATGACAATGTCGTCTACATTATGTGGAGAGATCGATAGATATAACGCGAGTTTAACTCTGCTATAAAACAAGCTCAAATCACTGTGACCGGTCGTAACATTGATGAAGAGCTAACATGACAATGTCGTCTACATTATGTTGAGAGATCGATAGATATAATGCGAGTTTAACTCTGCTATAAAACAAGCTCAAATCACTGTGACCGGTCGTAACGTTGATAAAGAGCCAACAAGACAATGTCGTCTACATTATGTGGAGATGTCGATAGATATAATGAGAGTTTAACTCTGCTATAAAACAAGCTCAAATCACTGTGACCGGTCGTAACACTGATGAAGAACCAACATGACAATGTCGTCTACATTATGTGGAGAGATCGATAGATATAACGCGAGTTTAACTCTGCTATAAAACAAGCTCAAATCACTGTGACCGGTCGTAACATTGATGAAGAGCTAACATGACAATGTCGTCTACATTATGTTGAGAGATCGATAGATATAATGCGAGTTTAACTCTGCTATAAAACAAGCTCAAATCACTGTGACCGGTCGTAACGTTGATAAAGAGCCAACAAGACAATGTCGTCTACATTATGTGGAGATGTCGATAGATATAATGAGAGTTTAACTCTGCTATAAAACAAGCTCAAATCACTGTGACCGGTCGTAACACTGATGAAGAACCAACATGACAATGTCGTCTACATTATGTGGAGAGATCGATAGATATAATGCGAGTTTAACTCTGCTATAAAACAAGCTCAAATCACTGTGACCTGTCGTAACACTAATGAAGAGCCAACATGACAATGTCGTCTACATTATGTGGAGAGATCGATAGATATAATGCGAGTTTAACTCTGCTATAAAACAAGCTCAAATCACTGTGACCTGTCGTAACACTAATGAAGAGCCAACATGACAATGTCGTCTACATTATGTGGAGAGATCGATAGATATAATGCGAGTTTAACTCTGCTATAAAACAAGCTCAAATCACTGTGACCTGTCGTAACACTAATGAAGAGCCAACATGACAATGTCGTCTACATTATGTGGAGAGATCGATAGATATAATGCGAGTTTAACTCTGCTATAAAACAAGCTCAAATCACTGTGACCGGTCGTAACGTTGATAAAGAGCCAACAAGACAATGTCGTCTACATTATGTGGAGAGATCGATAGATATAATGCGAGTTTAACTCTGCTATAAAACAAGCTCAAATCACTGTGACCTGTCGTAACACTAATGAAGAGCCAACATGACAATGTCGTCTACATTATGTGGAGAGATCGATAGATATAATGCGAGTTTAACTCTGCTATAAAACAAGCTCAAATCACTGTGACCTGTCGTAACACTAATGAAGAGCCAACATGACAATGTCGTCTACATTATGTGGAGAGATCGATAGATATAATGCGAGTTTAACTCTGCTATAAAACAAGCTCAAATCACTGTGACCGGTCGTAACGTTGATAAAGAGCCAACAAGACAATGTCGTCTACATTATGTGGAGATGTCGATAGATATAATGAGAGTTTAACTCTGCTATAAAACAAGCTCAAATCACTGTGACCGGTCGTAACACTGATGAAGAACCAACATGACAATGTCGTCTACATTATGTGGAGAGATCGATAGATATAACGCGAGTTTAACTCTGCTATAAAACAAGCTCAAATCACTGTGACCGGTCGTAACATTGATGAAGAGCTAACATGACAATGTCGTCTACATTATGTTGAGAGATCGATAGATATAATGCGAGTTTAACTCTGCTATAAAACAAGCTCAAATCACTGTGACCTGTCGTAACACTAATGAAGAGCCAACATGACAATGTCGTCTACATTATGTGGAGAGATCGATAGATATAATGCGAGTTTAACTCTGCTATAAAACAAGCTCAAATCACTGTGACCTGTCGTAACACTAATGAAGAGCCAACAAGACAATGTCGTCTACATTATGTGGAGAGATCGATAGATATAATGCGAGTTTAACTCTGCTATAAAACAAGCTCAAATCACTGTGACCGGTCGTAACACTAATGAAGAGCCAACAAGACAATGTCGTCTACATTATGTGGAGAGATCGATAGATATAATGCGAGTTTAACTCTGCTATAAAACAAGCTAAAATCACTGCGACCGGTCGTAACACAAATGAAGAGCCAACAAGACAATGTCGTCTACATTATGTGGAGAGATCGATAGATATAATGCGAGTTTAACTCTGCTATAAAACAAGCTCAAATCACTGTGACCTGTCGTAACACTAATGAAGAGCCAACATGACAATGTCGTCTACATTATGTGGAGAGATCGATAGATATAATGCGAGTTTAACTCTGCTATAAAACAAGCTCAAATCACTGTGACCGGTCGTAACGTTGATAAAGAGCCAACAAGACAATGTCGTCTACATTATGTGGAGAGGACGATAGATATAATGCGAGTTTCACTCTGCTATAAAACAAGCTCAAATCACTGTGACCTGTCGTAACACTAATGAAGAGCCAACATGACAATGTCGTCTACATTATGTGGAGAGATCGATAGATATAATGCGAGTTTAACTCTGCTATAAAACAAGCTCAAATCACTGTGACCGGTCGTAACGTTGATAAAGAGCCAACAAGACAATGTCGTCTACATTATGTGGAGATGTCGATAGATATAATGAGAGTTTAACTCTGCTATAAAACAAGCTCAAATCACTGTGACCGGTCGTAACACTGATGAAGAACCAACATGACAATGTCGTCTACATTATGTGGAGAGATCGATAGATATAATGCGAGTTTAACTCTGCTATAAAACAAGCTCAAATCACTGTGACCTGTCGTAACACTAATGAAGAGCCAACATGACAATGTCGTCTACATTATGTGGAGAGATCGATAGATATAATGCGAGTTTAACTCTGCTATAAAACAAGCTCAAATCACTGTGACCTGTCGTAACACTAATGAAGAGCCAACATGACAATGTCGTCTACATTATGTGGAGAGATCGATAGATATAATGCGAGTTTAACTCTGCTATAAAACAAGCTCAAATCACTGTGACCTGTCGTAACACTAATGAAGAGCCAACATGACAATGTCGTCTACATTATGTGGAGAGATCGATAGATATAATGCGAGTTTAACTCTGCTATAAAACAAGCTCAAATCACTGTGACCGGTCGTAACGTTGATAAAGAGCCAACAAGACAATGTCGTCTACATTATGTGGAGAGATCGATAGATATAATGCGAGTTTAACTCTGCTATAAAACAAGCTCAAATCACTGTGACCTGTCGTAACACTAATGAAGAGCCAACATGACAATGTCGTCTACATTATGTGGAGAGATCGATAGATATAATGCGAGTTTAACTCTGCTATAAAACAAGCTCAAATCACTGTGACCGGTCGTAACGTTGATAAAGAGCCAACAAGACAATGTCGTCTACATTATGTGGAGATGTCGATAGATATAATGAGAGTTTAACTCTGCTATAAAACAAGCTCAAATCACTGTGACCGGTCGTAACACTGATGAAGAACCAACATGACAATGTCGTCTACATTATGTGGAGAGATCGATAGATATAACGCGAGTTTAACTCTGCTATAAAACAAGCTCAAATCACTGTGACCGGTCGTAACATTGATGAAGAGCTAACATGACAATGTCGTCTACATTATGTTGAGAGATCGATAGATATAATGCGAGTTTAACTCTGCTATAAAACAAGCTCAAATCACTGTGACCTGTCGTAACACTAATGAAGAGCCAACATGACAATGTCGTCTACATTATGTGGAGAGATCGATAGATATAATGCGAGTTTAACTCTGCTATAAAACAAGCTCAAATCACTGTGACCTGTCGTAACACTAATGAAGAGCCAACAAGACAATGTCGTCTACATTATGTGGAGAGATCGATAGATATAATGCGAGTTTAACTCTGCTATAAAACAAGCTCAAATCACTGTGACCGGTCGTAACACTAATGAAGAGCCAACAAGACAATGTCGTCTACATTATGTGGAGAGATCGATAGATATAATGCGAGTTTAACTCTGCTATAAAACAAGCTAAAATCACTGCGACCGGTCGTAACACAAATGAAGAGCCAACAAGACAATGTCGTCTACATTATGTGGAGAGATCGATAGATATAATGCGAGTTTAACTCTGCTATAAAACAAGCTCAAATCACTGTGACCTGTCGTAACACTAATGAAGAGCCAACATGACAATGTCGTCTACATTATGTGGAGAGATCGATAGATATAATGCGAGTTTAACTCTGCTATAAAACAAGCTCAAATCACTGTGACCGGTCGTAACGTTGATAAAGAGCCAACAAGACAATGTCGTCTACATTATGTGGAGAGATCGATAGATATAATGCGAGTTTAACTCTGCTATAAAACAAGCTCAAATCACTGTGACCTGTCGTAACACTAATGAAGAGCCAACATGACAATGTCGTCTACATTATGTGGAGAGATCGATAGATATAATGCGAGTTTAACTCTGCTATAAAACAAGCTCAAATCACTGTGACCGGTCGTAACGTTGATAAAGAGCCAACAAGACAATGTCGTCTACATTATGTGGAGATGTCGATAGATATAATGAGAGTTTAACTCTGCTATAAAACAAGCTCAAATCACTGTGACCGGTCGTAACACTGATGAAGAACCAACATGACAATGTCGTCTACATTATGTGGAGAGATCGATAGATATAACGCGAGTTTAACTCTGCTATAAAACAAGCTCAAATCACTGTGACCGGTCGTAACATTGATGAAGAGCTAACATGACAATGTCGTCTACATTATGTTGAGAGATCGATAGATATAATGCGAGTTTAACTCTGCTATAAAACAAGCTCAAATCACTGTGACCTGTCGTAACACTAATGAAGAGCCAACATGACAATGTCGTCTACATTATGTGGAGAGATCGATAGATATAATGCGAGTTTAACTCTGCTATAAAACAAGCTCAAATCACTGTGACCTGTCGTAACACTAATGAAGAGCCAACAAGACAATGTCGTCTACATTATGTGGAGAGATCGATAGATATAATGCGAGTTTAACTCTGCTATAAAACAAGCTCAAATCACTGTGACCGGTCGTAACACTAATGAAGAGCCAACAAGACAATGTCGTCTACATTATGTGGAGAGATCGATAGATATAATGCGAGTTTAACTCTGCTATAAAACAAGCTAAAATCACTGCGACCGGTCGTAACACAAATGAAGAGCCAACAAGACAATGTCGTCTACATTATGTGGAGAGATCGATAGATATAATGCGAGTTTAACTCTGCTATAAAACAAGCTCAAATCACTGTGACCTGTCGTAACACTAATGAAGAGCCAACAAGACAATGTCGTCTACATTATGTGGAGAGATCGATAGATATAATGCGAGTTTAACTCTGCTATAAAACAAGCTCAAATCACTGTGACCGGTCGTAACACTAATGAAGAGCCAACAAGACAATGTCGTCTACATTATGTGGAGAGATCGATAGATATAATGCGAGTTTAACTCTGCTATAAAACAAGCTCAAATCACTGTGACCGGTCGTAACACTAATGAAGAGCCAACAAGACAATGTCGTCTACATTATGTGGAGAGATCGATAGATATAATGCGAGTTTAACTCTGCTATAAAACAAGCTCAAATCACTGTGACCGGTCGTAACACTAATGAAGAGCCAACAAGACAATGTCGTCTACATTATGTGGAGAGATCGATAGATATAATGCGAGTTTAACTCTGCTATAAAACAAGCTCAAATCACTGTGACCGGTCGTAACACTAATGAAGAGCCAACAAGACAATGTCGTCTACATTATGTGGAGAGATCGATAGATATAATGCGAGTTTAACTCTGCTATAAAACAAGCTCAAATCACTGTGACCGGTCGTAACACTAATGAAGAGCCAACAAGACAATGTCGTCTACATTATGTGGAGAGATCGATAGATATAATGCGAGTTTAACTCTGCTATAAAACAAGCTCAAATCACTGTGACCGGTCGTAACACTAATGAAGAGCCAACAAGACAATGTCGTCTACATTATGTGGAGAGATCGATAGATATAATGCGAGTTTAACTCTGCTATAAAACAAGCTCAAATCACTGTGACCTGTCGTAACACTAATGAAGAGCCAACATGACAATGTCGTCTACATTATGTGGTGAGATCGATAGATATAATGCGAGTTTAACTCTGCTATAAAACAAGCTCAAATCACTGTGACCTGTCGTAACACTAATGAAGAGCCAACATGACAATGTCGTCTACATTATGTGGAGAGATCGATAGATATAATGCGAGTTTAACTCTGCTATAAAACAAGCTCAAATCACTGTGACCTGTCGTAACACTAATGAAGAGCCAACATGACAATGTCGTCTACATTATGTGGAGAGATCGATAGATATAATGCGAGTTTAACTCTGCTATAAAACAAGCTCAAATCACTGTGACCTGTCGTAACACTAATGAAGAGCCAACATGACAATGTCGTCTACATTATGTGGAGAGATCGATAGATATAATGCGAGTTTAACTCTGCTATAAAACAAGCTCAAATCACTGTGACCTGTCGTAACACTAATGAAGAGCCAACATGACAATGTCGTCTACATTATGTGGAGAGATCGATAGATATAATGCGAGTTTAACTCTGCTATAAAACAAGCTCAAATCACTGTGACCGGTCGTAACACTAATGAAGAGCCAACATGACAATGTCGTCTACATTATGTGGAGAGATCGATAGATATAATGCGAGTTTAACTCTGCTATAAAACAAGCTCAAATCACTGTGACCGGTCGTAACACTAATGAAGAGCCAACAAGACAATGTCGTCTACATTATGTGGAGAGATCGATAGATATAATGCGAGTTTAACTCTGCTATAAAACAAGCTCAAATCACTGTGACCTGTCGTAACACTAATGAAGAGCCAACATGACAATGTCGTCTACATTATGTGGAGAGATCGATAGATATAATGCGAGTTTAACTCTGCTATAAAACAAGCTCAAATCACTGTGACCTGTCGTAACACTAATGAAGAGCCAACATGACAATGTCGTCTACATTATGTGGAGAGATCGATAGATATAATGCGAGTTTAACTCTGCTATAAAACAAGCTCAAATCACTGTGACCTGTCGTAACACTAATGAAGAGCCAACATGACAATGTCGTCTACATTATGTGGAGAGATCGATAGATATAATGCGAGTTTAACTCTGCTATAAAACAAGCTCAAATCACTGTGACCTGTCGTAACACTAATAAAGAGCCAACATGACAATGTCGTCTACATTATGTGGAGAGATCGATAGATATAATGCGAGTTTAACTCTGCTATAAAACAAGCTCAAATCACTGTGACCTGTCGTAACACTAATGAAGAGCCAACATGACAATGTCGTCTACATTATGTGGAGAGATCGATAGATATAATGCGAGTTTAACTCTGCTATAAAACAAGCTCAAATCACTGTGACCTGTCGTAACACTAATGAAGAGCCAACATGACAATGTCGTCTACATTATGTGGAGAGATCGATAGATATAATGCGAGTTTAAATCTGCTATAAAACAAGCTCAAATCACTGTGACCTGTCGTAACACTAATGAAGAGCCAACAAGACAATATCTTCTACGTTAAAACTAATACTATTAAAATCACAGCTCCATTCTACAAATTCTGAATAATTGTTGTAAACAACGAAAATAGTAGTGGGCTTAATATACATGCTTGTCTTAAACACATGGATGTTTCTAAACAATTTGTTACACCAGTTTTGCACCACACTCCCGCCGTTTTGCAACTGTACAAATATTTAAAACTCTTCACCATACGCATACCTAACCAAGACAACTTGAAAAGTAACGCGTTTCTGTCAATAGTGTCAAACGCTGAAGAAAACTCAACGGAAAAATAGATATTGCCTTTTTTTTTAACGACAAACGCAATAACTATATTCGTCGGACTGAATAAACGATCGACAGTAGAATATCACTTTCGGAACCCTGCATGAAACTCATTCATAATTTGACTTTCCTCTTTCGGCTGACGAAACACGTAGTAAACTTGTCTACATTTTAATAATACTGTCTATAAAAGAAGGTAATTTTGTACATTGTTGAAATTTTACTTTTTATGTATAGGAAACCTCTTTTATAAATTCGTTATAAGTATATAACAACTTTAATATGAATTACTGAGAACTATTTAAAAACTCACAGCGAACTCCATCGTAACCGGAGGCCTTCCAATTTTTAACCTTAACTAAAACAGCTTGTAATTCTTTCAAGGTGAATTCCCCATTCAAAATACCGTCTAAGACAAAAGTGTCTACCGTTCATTGGTATTAATATTTGCTGTTATTTTCCTACTTTTCGATTTAAAACTATGAATCGCTCCACATACTCGTTTACTATTTCCACGTACAATTTCTTAACGTCTACCGAATTTCTTTTTCTAAATAAATTTAACATTAGACTAGACTTTTTCGTCTAGCCGCCAAACATTTGAAATCGAACCAGAGTTGTTTCTGTATTATTGTAACTGCTATGTCGTTTTTACATGCATGTTTAAAATGTGATCTCTACGAATACAGTCAATTACCATAACCCAAACAGCGTCACTAATATTCTCACACCAATGCATCCTCCACTTCAACCTCGGTATCAGTGGAAGTATGGCCTCGTCTCTCCTATCATCCGCCCGTCTGCTGATCTTGACTCGTAATTCAAAAGACATATGATCAGGCCCAGGAGTATAATATCCCTGAAGTTATCTACAATTTGTAAACAGTTTATAGATTACTATCGCTAAATCAATAACGACATGCCTCTACTGCCTGTTAGAGTTAATTCACCCTCACGATCTTTTGTTTTTCGAAAACTACGAAAATTTAAAATGTTCTAATATAACAGTCAAAGAAAACTAAATATCTGGGGGAGTTAAAAAGGAATTATGGATCAGTGAAGGGGGAAAATGACTTGAGAGTAAGAACAACAGAGAGTTTGGGAATTTATCAAATGAGACGGAATTAGTGGAAAGCATAAAGATTAGAAGACTGAAGTGGTTTTGACATTTGGAGAGGATTGATAACAGTAGAGTATCCAAAAGAATTCTTGTGGAAAACCCTGGAGGGAGATGACAGAGGTTAAGGTAGATAGATGATCTTGAGAGCTACCTATATGGTGTAATGGAATGCTATTATTGGCCAAGGTTCTGTAGGGACCATAGCGCTATGAGGTAAAGGTAAAGTATCGTTAAACTTGATCTAAGTTTGCGCTAAGTGACACTACTACGCTCATGAATCTAATTTATGAGGAGGAACAGAATGGGTCTGTTGTGTCTAAAATTGTTTCTTATAACGAGGGAAGCTATAAGGGCAACTCTCTTGTTTAACCCTTTAATGCCTGACAGAACTTGTCTCCGCCGGGCCTCATTTCATTGCATACAGACTAATTACATACAAACAAATATCAAATTCGAACAAAACAATGTAAATAAATTTGTAATACATGATTTCACATTTTTTATCTCGTACCGAAAGGAAATGGAGGATTTTTTCAATAAACACTTTAATTTTTACGATGAATGACATTTTAAACATAACCAAATCAATTTTGAAGAAATGACGACCATTAGAAAGGAATACTTGTTGACAACATTTGAGTAAAATGTTCAAAATCGTTTGAATCAATTTTGAAAAAAAATTGTAATTTTTTTCTTTCTTATGATAGATACCCATAATCCAACAAGTCTAGGTATATAACCAAAATATATCGACTTATATGATATGATCAATATCAATAGACTCGTTTGAAGTTCACAGACGTCAAACTAACATGATTCCAAAAACTACTGTCTAATTACAAAAAATTCAGATCGTGTTTTTACGCATTTATTAAAGGTCTAACTTTATACATGTACAAAATGCCCCACGAAGATGTTGCTATTTAAAAAAAAA
This sequence comes from Aphrophora alni, assembly GCA_963513935.1. Classification (NCBI taxonomy): domain Eukaryota; kingdom Metazoa; phylum Arthropoda; class Insecta; order Hemiptera; family Aphrophoridae; genus Aphrophora; species Aphrophora alni. Next base: position 13,458,257 of record OY740765.1, on the reverse strand, counting down.
AAAAACTGTTATTTTTCACCATTATAAATTATTAATGTTGTTCACACAGTAAATGTTAATATTCAATTTTAAATGTGGTTTATAAATAATTGTAATTTCATTTATAAATAATACTATTTGAGTTGTAAATATTTATGATTTTTTATTGTATACATTTTTTCCTAATATTTTTTTTTTTTAATTTCTATTTCAGGTTTTTATTTTCAAACCTACCTGTAATGCAGTTAAACCACACCTGATATTTTCATTTTAAGAAGTTACATAGCGAGTTTGTTTATTTGTAAATGTAGAACAAATGAAGTAAGATGTGTTCATAATCCGTGAAATTGAAAGTGGGCCGATTAAATTAAAATGTGGTATCAAAATTATCAACAGTTTACAGCACAGAACGTGGTGGTACAGTATTTGTTTTTCTTGATGTTTAAAAATGTTCAAGTTATATTGGAGTACTGGACAACCAACATTTGCCTTATTTCTACGGACTCTGAGCGGGGAGCCAGGGTTTTTAGGAACAATGACCACTCAGGATCGACCGCAATAAGCCGATTAGTGCCAGTTGGGTGGTTCTGCCTCATGCTTACCTTTAGAAATCATAAGAGATAGTTCAATATTTTTGTAAAAATTCTTACGTTAGTTAATTGGTCTTAGAGGGGAAATTTAATTAAAATTAAAACAGCTGATTTTGATACAATCGGGATTTTGAATTTTCGTCTTATGGCAACTACCCTTAAATTTTGATTTATAAAAAAAAAAAATTTTTTAAACTTCAAAATATCCCCAAATATCAATATCTATAAAAATCGTTATCACAATTTTTTTCTATGTTGCGAATGTTGACATATTCATTATATTATTCTGCAAAATTATTTTTTTAATTTTCAAATTGACCCCAAAAATGATCAAACCAAGAAGGGTCAAAAGGGCGCAATAGCTCCAATTCCTAAGAAACCGACCTCAAAACTTAAATTAATTTAAAAATAAAAATAGTACAAAAAAGTGTAAATATAGACATAGGAGGGTGAACTAAAACCAACTATTTATGTCATACTGCTGTGAGACATTCTTCTTGTTTTGAAAGTATCACAACTATAAAACATCACGCGATAACTAACAAACTATCTTTTCCTAACAACAAATTATTTAAGAACGCACACGACAGGATATCGTTTTGATATTATTCACTAAAATGAAGAAAAACCCATTTCACCACATGGAGTAGAACATGAACAATGTTTTGTACAGTTTTATAACCTAAAGGCAATAAAACAATTATCTCCTAACGCAAGTAAATTGAAATTGTAACAAATTGAACAACAACTCATCAATTAATACTTCAAACAAATAATAGGAGTTAGTAACAGGAACGGTTTTGTGCAACTAATTGAGAATGACATTTATAATACTGGTTTTTCAAAGTTATGAAATATGAATCTAAGTAAAAAATTGACTGATATTTAAAACGTTTAATTCATGAATACCTTTTCAATTTTCATAGCAGACCTCTGAATGGCATCTAGATGCCTGTGTAAATTTGTAGGCACAACCCTAAACTATTATTCCTCCTAGCAGCAGAGACTGACAGTATGGAAAATACACCGTATTTCAAACACATCTAGAATTTCATTCACACTTCTAAAAAGAAACATTAATTTTCTAAGCTTACTTTTAACATAATCAATGGGTGTTGACCATTTTAACCTCTTATCAAACATTCTTAATAATTATATGAATTTACATTTTCAATTTGAGCGAAACGAAAAAATGGTTTCAATATTGATCCTTAGTCAGGGCCGTAGAGTCGTAGAGAGCCAAGGAGGCTCCTATGGTTAAGCTCATACGAGTCTCTCCTTTCTACCCATTAGTCTATGAAAGAATGTTTTTATTTTAAAGAACATACAGTATTATGTGAAAGTGGGCTTTTTTTTCAATATAAACAAAGCTCATAAAACAGTTAATTTTTGATATATTTATAGTTTTACTTTAAGAAACCTGCTCTGGCATTATTTAGAGTTCAGAAGCCCGAGGAGCGACTGACCCCTTATACCTACTATATATATAGCAGGTTAAATAAGTCCCGACATAGGTTAATTTGTTTTAACCATTACAGATAGAGCTACAAAGCTTTGCACATTGTTAATGGACACTAAAAATCAGTGGACCGCTACCTTTCCAGGAGGACAGCCCACAAGGAGTAAGTAGGATATCTTAAATGAGAGCATAGGTCGAGTTGTACATCGAATTAAAGACCTTTATGAGTAGAACACAATGCCGTAAACCCAACCTCAAAAGGTTCACCCTAGCTAAAATAGTGTAGGTTTAAAGTTCCGGGACTTATTTTACTCACAATATTTATTCATTTTTAATTAGCATTTTTATTGTAAGGCGATACGGTACCAACTTTTAATAAAATATCATTTACTGAATCCATAATCTCTTCCGATTCTTTTTTTTTTCCGCCTAATACAAAATAAGCTTTTTTTATGCACCTTAGTCCAATACTGTTTTCCAGGTGTATTTATTAAATCATTCATATCTGTTAATTCTATTTTTATTAAATGACTACCTACCGGTTTCGCCAGGGGTTCTCATTATTTTCTTTTTCGTATCTAAATTCAATTGTAATAATTGTTTTATATTAACTTTTTTAGTTTTACTTTTCTTATTTTTACTTTTTACAACAAATAATTTATTAAATTCGTCATTGCTTGAATCTGATGATTCGTCTGAACTATATTTCCTTTTTTTGAATGTTTAGATTGTTTCTGCTGTTTTGATTGTTGTTGTTGTTGTTTTTGTAATGGTAATTGTTGATACTGTTGTAATAACAATCGTATAATTTGTATAACACAGTGTGATGCTTGTAGAGAATATATTATATTTTTTATATCACTAGTATCGTACCAATTTTATAAGAGTGAATTTAATTCGTGAAAACTGAATTTATAGTCTCTAGTAGCCAAAAACTTTAACTGAGAATTTTCTTCCATTCCTACATTGCATTTTAAATATTCACAAACAATATTTAAAGAATTATAAATACTTATCATGTCCTGATCGGACTCATTTATGCATTTTTTTTAATTCTTCATCACCACCTCAAATATGTTTACAGTATTCATTCCTATTATACAAAGTGACTCCAAAATCCATAAAATGTTAAATCTTCGTTCTAGTGAAGAAGAAGGTGCTCACTTAATTTTTCAACCTCCATTTCTATAAATATATATATTAAAAAAATGATAAAAACAACAACAACAACAAAAAATAAGAAAAAATATTAAACTCCAGTTGAACCAAATCCACCATCATTCCTATCAGTAGTATCTAATACATCTAATTCTATAATTTCGGGATATTTAATAACCTCACATATTAATTGGGCTATTTTATCCCCTTTTTTAACTATATAATCGAGGTTAGAATGATTAAAGAGTAATATACAAACATTACCCCAATAATCTCTATCTATCACTCCTGCTAATACATCTATAGAATTATTTAATGCAAGACTAGATCTAGGTGCAATCCTCCCATAACAATGTTCTGGAATAATAATACCTAAATCAGTTTTAATTAATTTCTTGTCATGTTTTTGAATAGTATAATTATAAGCACTTCTTAAGTCTAGACCTGCAGCTTGAAATGATGATTTTACAGGTTGGAAATGCGTTTTCAGAAAGTTTATAATATCCTAATTTATTCTCCATTGTTACTATAAAACATAAACAGTAATTTATTATAACAGTCAAATTATAAAAAGAGTTCTATTATTTTCAAAGAAAATGAATTTAAAATATATAAAAAATTAATAATTATAACACTCAATTTTTACAAGTAATATTATTTTTAAAAATTTTTTTAACATTTTTTATATTCAATAAGAAACGTTCACTTCATAAATACTAAACACAATATATAAATTCTTTTTACATTACCAAGGAAACGGCACATCATCCCTCACATTCCTTAGGATTTGACTATATGACTTACTGCCATTTTCTTCTTTCCTTTCTTCCGTGATTTCCTTTGCTAGACTATTATTTGATTTCTTATTAACAATTTGGGGCTTAATCTGCCCCGTTCTCCTATTATTGATTAATTTGTTTCTTCTATCTTGCTGTTCTTTTGCTTCAGAGCACCCTATAACCTGCTGGATGGTCGCCTCCGCAATTAATGCATTTAGGTTTTAGATCTCTTTTTAATAAACACATGTCCGTAGAATGTTTACCTGCACATTTAACACAGCCATATTCTCTCTGGCAGTATCTCTGCGTGTGTCCAAAGGCCTGACAGTGTTTACATTGTGGAATAAAGTTTGTATTTCTCCTCGAAGGTTTAATCTTTACAGCTATTCCAAGTATTGATTTAATAGAAAAAATATGTTTAGCATCATCCTCATTATACCAAAAGAAAGCATAAACAACTAAAGCCTCCTCTTATTATTAACATACTCACCATTTTCATTATCTGTTGCTTCTTTTTTAATTATATTTATCTTTAAAACTCATTGTGTTTGTATCCAAGTCACTCTTTTTTATATAATACAAGATCAATAATGTCCGTCTATGTGACTTTTTTAATTGAGTATTTGCTGATGTATTAAACGTATTCGATGGTGTGCACACGCGTTGATATTTTCTGTGTTAATGTGCGCGTGTATGTATATATGTGTTGTGTAATAATTTATTTTAATGTTTTAACGACCTCAGCAGAGCGATTTTCTGAAGATGGAACGAGTTCCGAAACACATCATATGATTATAAAGTAAATAACTACTTTATTATTAAAAAAGTCACATAGACGGACATTATTGTTCTTTTATTATATTATATTTATCGCATCAAGAATATGGAAACCTCTTCCTATTATTTGTCAATTTCTGAATCATATCTCTTAACTCACCAAATACTTTTACGCCGGAAACAACTATAGGAAGATGGATGTATATGCTGCTTCTATGCGTTTTTACATCCCTGCTTGTTTTCGGCAAAAATTTCTTTTCATTTGTCATTATTTTGTATATTTTGTCATTATTGTCTTTATTTCTATATTGCGGAGATATGTTCGGGCTGCTTGTAGCTTTTCTTTTTTAAACTGTTTTTTATGTTTCTTTAGAATCAAGTTAGTTACTCTATCGAGTTCTTCTTCGTCTGTGCAGTAAACATCCGAGTTCTTTTGAGTGTTTGAACAAGAAGCTACATCTGTATCCAAGCAATTATTTTTATCTAATAATGATTTTTTTTTTTCTAACTCATCAATATGTTGTTTCAAGCTAGTAATGGTCGTCTCCAATACTTCCCTTGCTTTTAGTTCTTTTTGCCATTCACTGTAAATGTTTTTCTCCTGTACAGGTATAACCTGATTCTGAGGGAACTCTCCACCAGAGTTCTCACTTTGAGGAGTTCTATATAGTGCTTGACTCCTTAAAATGATCTTCATCGAAAGTGGTGTTGTTGCCATGGGCTTTATCTTGTGACATTTCCACACTAAAGGCTTCCGATTGAGTCTTATCTAAAGAGCAGTAGCTATGAGATTGGTTGCCCTCACAATCCTCGCGGCCAACACCGGCCACCGACCGGAACCAGCGGCAGAACTCACCTCAAGAGGCTTATCTGCACGGGGTATTACTTTCGTTGGTTTATCCCACATCTTCAGTCTTTTCGGGGTTTCCCCCCTAGTCATGTAACCCTTGACAGGAGCCCTTACAAGGTACTATCAGCTGGGCCAGCTGAACCAGGGTTTTTGAAAGAGGTGTTACTCCTCTATCCCTCCTCCTTCCTCATCATAAGAAGAGGCCCCGGGCTTGGGACCGGTATAGCGGAGTTATCCTTATGGTGGCAAAGGTTTTATTCAAAGAACATAAAGTTTACTCTAACGTGGAGCCCCCTAAAATCCTGGACATAATCAGGAAACACAACAAGGCTCTCAAGACAGAAGAATGGAAAATCGAAGGCAGCAATAAATCCGATAATAGAAACCATAATTGTGGCTTTGATTGATGACTTATCTCTAGCGACACTTAAAGCAATGGAAATGAGGCCATAGCTGGATTTTGGTAGAGTAACCTTCACAATCATCCAGAAGAGTAACAAGGGGAAGATACTAGAAGATGCCACTGAGAATGCTCCAAATACAATCATCATCACAGTAAGGCTGCTGAGATTCCTATCTGAAGACAAAGTCCTGGTCCTGATTCAAGAAACTTCGATAAATGGTGGTATGATTAAAGGACTGGGTAATTCTCAAGTTAAAACATATTATAATGAATTATTAAATAACTTTTGAGTCTCCAATTACTAATCCATCTTTTTAATAAAAGAATTAACCATTGAACTTAAAGTAGCTTTGCTTATTATAATTTTTCATAATGTTTAGTCCATCTTACATGTTAGAACAGAAGATTCAACAAAACATGTTTAAAAGAAAACATTTTGCGGAATTATATCAAGATTAGAATAAACAATGTTTCACCAACAACAACAAAAAGTAAACAAATCGCTCAATTGACCATATATTTAGTGACCGTAAAGATGAATTGAAAAAAAAAAAGAAATTTCGTCGCCATCATTGTACTTTAAGACGCTCTAGAGCAGGTGAAGCCAGTTAGAGGGAATCAAAAGTTGTGACACTAATACAAAGTCTCTATATCAATAGTACTCAAGATCATCAAAGATTCGTTCTATGTATTGGGCATTGGGGCATCCACGTACTATCCTGTTGCTGTTATTACTGCCACTATTATTGTTGCATTTGTTCGCTACCATCAGAAAATACAACTAAATTATGAGCTGATGTTAAACTATTGTCTCTTTACAATAGTGGTATTGATGACAATGCATCATTTGATGTGGAGGTATACCTAGTAAAGGTATAGTTGAAATTTATTATAGAGTAGGTGGTGCCAAAACTGTTGATGTATCATTCTGTAAATAAACGTTTCACGGTGAATATGTTTTGGGGGATGGAAATATTAAAATAGGGTGTAAATAACTATATACGTACGTGTGACAAAGTGAGTGCCCATTCCAAGATATCTTGAGCATGTGTGATATAATGTTCTGAGAAAGAGAGGATTACTGGGAAGCTGGGTAATGTTGAACTATCATTCTGGAAATGTATGTTTTAATGTATCATACAGTTTTAATGTATGTTGGGTGGTTGAAATATTTTTTTAAAATAGTGCAAATAACTATATAATTACATGTAATGAAGTCAGTGGCCATTTGGTATGTCTTGCATAATTATCTCTTATGAATTTTGGGGTATAGACAAAGGTTAAGTGTCACTAAGATTAGGTGTTGACATGTCTCCAGTTCTAAAATCGAAGTAATAAATTATTATTTATGCTTTTGTGCGCGACATAATAGTTTTTTCTTTAAAATTTATTCCTCACAAAGTTCAGGAATTCAATATCAATAACACACGTAATTGTTTCTTGTACAACACGAGATTTTCGTGAATTCCTGTTTCGTAAACAAAGCAGTAAAGGCACATTTGTGACACCAACTGTAATAATCCTTAACAGTATACAATAAAACTTCACCATCTATAATTTCTTTGTAGTAGTTACTTCTGCTTGATATTATTGAAATCGGGTGTAATGAGAATTTTACAGACACATTCTCTACACAAATACGTAGATACACCTGTGTAGGAAAATCTTCTTATTACTACACTATTTGTCTTGTAATGTGAATGTGGGTTCTTGGAACGAGTGATACATCAGCACCCAAAAACCAATAAATTTACATTACAGTAGAACCCCTCTAATCCGTCACCTTGAGGACTGGGGGCATGGTCGGAACGCAAAAAAGGTCGGATTATTCGAAAAAAAAGTCAATACAGTATTTATTACATATTATATAAAGAGATTTTTTCAAAGTGAAATAAGTGATATATAAACGTTTAAAAGTCTATATAATAAGTGTATATAAACTTTGCAAGTACTATAGCCAATCAATAGAAACAACACGAGAGATGACACAGCACTGAAGCGGGAAAGCGATAACAAACCGGAAAGAATGGCGCCAGACAGGCCGTGAGTCATCGATAAGTCGGCACAATATCGCGAGCTCGAGCGCGGTCAGATTAACCGGAGTAACGGACTACCCGAGGGCGGATTAGAGGGGTTCTACTGTACTAACATCTTTTTTCTTATAATAGCTACCACCAAATTATGAGTTATAAAAAAGTTCCAAGATATGGCCAAAATATGCTCACATACCAAAAATGTGATTAAAATTCGTTCACATGTTTGGGTTGTAGAAAGACATTCCAAAAATCACTTTTATCAACTCATGGAGACCTCAAAACAGATATATTCAAAAAAAAATCTAGATTGATTTTTTTACCAATTGCATAACTATCTCTATACGACGTATTGTGAAAACATATTAAAATTCATTGTTGCCAAAACATAATTTACTTCGACTGAAAAGAAAATGGTAAAAAAAAAAACCATAATGTATTTAATATATATATATATATATGATTTATTGACTACTGTTTTAAACAATGTTGTACACAATAAGTAGCTATAAAAATATAAAGACAAATCTCATGTGTTAGTTAGAGCCTAAAGAACTGTAGACAAATTTACAGTAAACACTCTTTTAGACGTTTTGTACTAACAGTATTCAGTCTTTAAGTAAGGCTTTATTATGGAATATGATAGAACTGAAATTATGTTAGCTGTAACTTATTAAAATCAGGGATTGGACCCACTCAAATAAAAAAAGCAATTATCTTACAAGTGAATACATTTATAATAGCATAACATTTAATAATAATTCTAATAAAATAAAGATGATAGACAATACAATACTAAATTACTTATAACTGGCTAGGCTATATCTTATATTAAAATTTAACAATAACATAATATACTATTGCATTTCTCTGACATTATGTAAAAGCTAATAACATACAAGACTTGAGCATTACATTTTTTTTTTAAAAACAATATTTGTATTTATTACAAAAATTATAATTACATTGTGTGCTTGATTTTAGACTAGAAATAAAGAAATAAGCACCTAACACAATGCAACATATATCAATGACTATACAACATCATCAAAGTGGATGGTAGAAATATACAGTTTTTATGCATTAATTTGGTTATATACATAATGACAAGAATGCTATCACCATGAAAAGAAAAACTTAACCAAACTTCAATAAGATAATAATTAGAGTTAAACATGTTTAAAGATAAGACAAAAGAGTAACTTATTAATAAAAATATAAAATGCAGCAACGTGGAAAAGTGTGGGGACTAATAAATAAGTTTTACATTAAATATGCAATGTTAGTAGCTGCAATATTATGTGTACATGTTGAAAGAAAGGCGAAAGAGTAACATATTTGTAATAATAATATAAAATACAACAACGTGGAAAAGTGTGAGAATAATAAATAAGTTTTACATTAAATTATAATGTTAACAGCTGCAATAATATCTCTAGTTAAATAGATAGTCTAAATTCATGCTTATACAAATATATATACAACGCCACATATTTTGTTAAACAACTGTGTGATATTTATAAGGCACCATTACAGCTGAAATGGACAAAGAGCGGTCCTGAAAATGGGACATCTCCCCACTTGCTACTTGAATTATTCTTCATGCTCCATGCAGTAACAAATTCCCATCTTCATAACCTAATCAACAAAAAATAAAATACTAAAGATCGAACTTCTTTTTGTGTGTTTATTATAGAAGAGGTTTGACTATAAATATAAAATTTATATATAAATGTAGATTATTATCTCTACCTAATGAAAGCCTCTCTGTCTGTTTGTTTATAAGGTTATAACTCTAGAACAGCTGATCCAATTTTCATGTCGTTTTCTTTCTTATGTAGATTTGATATCTGGTCTGGTTTGATTTTTAAAATGATTCATTAGTCCACAAACAATGTTTGTCTGTAAGGGTAATAGAAAACAAGAATTTTCGACATAAATACATATTCTTAAAATTTTCAACGACAATATATACTTTAACAGTGACAAAAGTTGATACATGATTTGAACACAAATTGGAACTGAAAATTGTTTTGAAATCACAGTAGTTTCACTACGACAAAGTAGTTTCCAAGTAATAATCATTTTTTGCTGTTGAAGATAGAAAATCCACATTTTAAAAAATATATTTTACTTTTGTATTTTCATCTGTCTTTACTGTATATGTTGTTATCTTTCATTTTATATGATGGCTACAAAGAGGAAGAAGATAGTCACAATCCAGCAAAAATTATAAATCATAAAACAACATTACATGGGAAGACAAATTTCCTTAAAATACAAAAGAGGGGAAACTACTATTCAAGACATTTTAAAACAAAAAGGAAGATAAACTGCTATCTTTTCTATCATCTTCTGATAGCTTTTCCAGTATGATAAAAAAAGAAAGTCAATGAAGACATCAACTTACAAAGATTTGGAAAAAGTGTTTTACTAGAGTGGGTGTCTCAGATACAAATTTGTGGGTAACCCCATTATTACAGAGTGTGGTCCTATTATTGTTGCAAAAGCAATATTTTTCTATGATGCATCAGGCTTCAAAATCGATTTCTACTCATCTACTAAGTGGCTGACAAGATTCAAACAGTGCAATGGTACACAAAGAATAGGAATTTATGGGAAGAAACTTAGTAGTGGATTTACAAGCGGATGGTGAACTCAAAACTATTCTAGAAGAGTCTGTTTTGTCTAATGATTTTTTTCCAGAACAGATGTATAGTGCTTTTATGGAAAAGCTCGCCATTGTGCACTTAGGTTTTACATCCGAACAGCAAGCTCCAGGGCACAAGTCTAGAAAAGAAGGATATCCATCTTGTGTTGTAGCAGTTGTTCAGGAGAGCATAAGCTGAAATTGACTCTCATAAGAAAGTAAAAAAAACCATCGTCTTTTAAAGGTACAAGAGCAAAAACCCTTCCTGCTCATTATTTCAACCAAAAAAAAAGCCTAAATGGTCATGAATGTCTTTCAAAATTGGTTTGAAAAACATTGCTTGTGAATTCATGGAGGAAAATCATACAAAATATGGAAACTTTTCAACGTTTTAACGAACAGGTAGAACCTGTGACTGTTGTATCTGATCTGGCTAATTTAGTTCTCAGGGGAGAGGATGTGGATGAATATGACTTCCACCATAGGGATTCCCATGTTAAATTTATGTTTCTTCGAGTTATTATAAGTAAAATGATATATTAGCATTTTGTATGCATGATTTATTTTAAATGTGTAACAATTTTTACCTTCTCACATATATGCAAGTATAGAGATGTGAGATAGTTATGTGATGGGTCAAAAAGCCAGTGACAAGTTTTTTGTGTGGAAATATCTGCTTTGAGAATTTTTGTGAGGAAATATATGTGCTTTGAGAAGCAGTTTTAGGTGTTTGTTGTCTGTACAGTGCTCTTCAGCCCAAATTAGTACAAAGATTTTAAATCATATTTGGTATGTGTTTATATTTAAACATTTCAGAATTTTTTTAATTTTAATTTTATTTATAACTCAAAATTTGGGATAACTGGTATAAGACAAAAACACGAAATTCAGATTTTCTCGAAATCCGCTCAAATGATTTTGATCGAATTTAGTTCAAATGTAGCCTCTAAATACACAAACAAAACCTATTGTTTTCTATTTCTCCAAAAATGAGAGTTTGTGAGTTATTGGTAGAAACAAAACAAAATCGGTCATATTATTAAAGTTACCTTTTGAAGACCACCGCTTAAATACTGAGACTAGCCAAGGATACAAAGGTCAATTTCATGGTTTATGCAAGCATTTATTAAAATTTGTATATCTTCTGAAAGGTGAAAGATAATCTAATAAATTTGTTGTTGTTTTTTTCCATAACTAGTTGTTCTTTCAAATACTATACATATATATTTTTTTTATATAAATTTAGCAATTTTTAATTGTTAAAAAAAAATTACACGATTTTTCGATTTTCTAAATATTGAGTATGAAAAAAAAAAGTGTCTAAGCTTCATATATTTTTGTTATTCGGTTATTTTTATATATAGGCTATAGACAAGATAGACAAGATTTCAAGTACACAATGGTAAAAATGGCGCATTAGGTTAGATTACATGAACTATACTGAATAATAAATTACAGAAAGATAATCATGAATTTAGTTCTAATTAGTTGAAAATGAAAGAAGAAGAATAAAAATCCTTTATATCTGATTTTTCCTGTATCTCCTTGTTATATTTCTCTGTAACAAGTAAAACCTCATCACAAAGTCTCCATAGCTTTATACCCCATCTAAGGTGATGATCATTAGGGAAGTATTGTTTTAGTTGTGCATGGTTTTTCAAGCCAATTAGGCTTTCATCTACTGATAGAAATTTATTTGGTATACTATAGCATCTAAAAATGTTATTGGCATGTGTCTTAAGGCAATCAATTATTGTCAATGAGATGAACAATGAATTGCTTTCAAAACAATTCCTCCAAAACATTTTACTGAACCACGGTGTTGATTAGGAAGAGGTAGTTGACTGATGTCTTGATCATAGGTATTTCATTCAAAATGACAATTAGAAATCCCTTTTTTTCATTAAGTGACACATTTTACCAAGATCAAAATTTTTTACTATTTGTTTTACAAATAAATTCAAAAGAGAGTAGTTGTAAAAAACATATCGAAATAGGTTATGGTCCTAGAGTTGAGCGGGGGGCAATGTTCTGGCCCTAGTAGTTCATTGAAACTAAGTTTGATCAGAATTTATAGAGAAATGATGGAAATCTTCTTCACCCTCAAACTCCTCCCAAGGACTGTTTTCATTAACAGGAATATCAGGTACAGGTTCAGCTCTGTATCCTACATACTCCTCAATTTCTGACTGGAAGCCTACCCCTCGCCCTTTCTCTAGCCCTGGAATTTTGTTCTACCTCACTCTTATCACTTGACATGTCATCTAAATAATTTTATAATTTTGAATTAGTCGTACACCTTTACCTACAGGCTTAGGCTTTTCAACCATTACTTTATCATCATTAGATATTTCAATTTTTTTTTTTTAAATAGACCTACCTGTTCCATATGTTCCTTCACCTATTAAATTCATTTATATTATCTACATAGTCTAAAATAGAATCATCACTACAAAAATCATCATATCCCCTAAATATATAGGAAGTTGGTCTCCAAAGGGTTAATGACCCAAATTAGTGTGAAAAATTGCAAATAATAAAAAATACTTTTAAGGAATAATTTCAAAACAAATTAAAACAAACCTCGACCATCTACACTATATACTATGCAAGCTTAAGACAATTTTATAACATAAGTGAAGCGATTCAAGACCTTATTAAAATATATAAATACTGTTTAAAACAATCTACAAAATCAACCACGGTTGATTTTCATTTTTACTGACAAATACTTAACTGATATTTTAAGTGATGAATAGTTTAATTTGGTCAGTATTTCAATGTGAATGGGTGTGTGAGAAAATTTCTGCAATGTCTTTGCACTGTTTATTTAGAAATATGCTTGCATAAGCCACCAAAAACACACTTAACATTTTTTTAGGAAAAAGAATTACCAATTCTTACGTTGAATCATTTACCATATAAAAAATTGATTGAAAATACTACTTGAATCAGTAAATCTAGACGCTACCTAGTATTACTCGTGTGACTAGCTTTACGTCGAGTTGTTTGCCTATGGTGCTCATTCTCGAAATCTTCATCACTTAGTTTCAGCCGAAACATCTAGAAAAGACATTATAAATATAATTCATGTTTGTATTAACTTGTAGAAAATAGCATACAATATGTTACAAATTGAGATGAACTTATTTTAAATATTATTTTTAGTGAATTTCCAGAGAAATGAAGCTAACAAAGTATTTAAAATGATACAATTTATATTCAAAAATGTTTATTTTAATATTTGTTATTTAGATTTAGTGAAACGATTGTACATGGATTCATAATAAACCTCCATGGAAGTTTAGGAAGTATACTCGTACATGCAACTACATGTTTTGAGATTACAATTACTCAAATCAAATATATGAGCTATGTCTATGAAATAATGATATTGTGAGCTTTTTCGACAAAGACCCTGGACATGTTTAAACCTGTATGACAAACATTAACACTCTTTTTGTTTTATGTTGTATGCTGGAATAATGTCAATTTTAAAAGGAACGTGTCAATTTGAAACATTCAGTAAAATAGAACAAAACACCACGACCCCGAACTTTTCAAAAAATCATTACTTGGATCTTCCAGTATGATTCTGAGATGAAACAACAGCCACAATGGAAAATGGTGTCATCACCAAGAAATACGTCCAGATTTATCACTATCTAACCTTTCTAATTTCTTCGGTGAAATCTGTGATAAAAGTAACGGGTATTGAGTCAGATGTAGAAGAAAACGGTAAATGTGTTACAACACCTGAAAGAAACTGATCACGACTTTATTGGACAAGCATTAGAATTGTGACACATAGTCTTTAGAAAAGTGAGTCTTTAGTATCAATTGTATCAGTCTCGTTATTTAGTAGACACACCTCATATACGCATTGGACATATGCCTAAAATTGAAATTAGTATTCCGGGGTAGTTTCATGATACACATACAAGCAAAAACTAAACCTTTTAAAAAAAGTGTAGGTGAAAGCGCTTGGTGCTCCGATTAATCCTTAAAACTGTTACTAACATACAAGGTTTGATTTCCTGCAGAAACAACACAAGAAGCACAGGAAGTGTCCTCGGATGGAGGGTTCCTCATACAGACCAACAGTTGTTCACAGTTTGTGAATGAAGGAGTATACTCAATGTTGAATTTTCATTTCTTTCTAAATGGCAGAACACCTGAGTTGAGTAAATTGCATTCAATTTTGCACCAGGCTTTGCAATACCCAAGTGAAAACGACTTAAAAGATTCACCAGGCTTTCGACGTTGTTGTTATAGACATTTACCATTGTAGCTATCTAGCGTTTCTTCACTTGACAGTTGTAGAAGACAATACCATGGATTTTATTGACCACCTCTTCAGTTGTAACCATATTTGGTCATCTCAGGCACTTAGCATCATTCGTGCTTGTATGACCGCAAAAAAATTAAATGAACCATTCATTGGGATGGAACAGAATTTAAATAATAATTTTTTAGCATTTTTTCAGTTTCCTTAATGTTTTTCCATGCAAAAAATAGTGCTTTATCTGCACACGAATTTCACTTTTTTTCTATTGAACAACAACGAATCACAAACTTATTCGCTTTCGATCGCTGATTTTCTATTAAACAGATCTAAGTGAAATTTTTTGTGCATATTTAAATAGGATGGCAAACATGAAATATTCATTATACTTCCGGTTTGAATGCCATCTCTTATTAAAGTCATTGACTTATCAAACAACCCTTGGAAACATGTTTTGTACATGTAAGATAATCAATCTTGTATAACATTTTTCAAAAAACATATTTTAACTTTCCCTTGTATTTATATTTATGAAACTTTAATTTTCTTTAAGAGCAATTAGAATATATTTGAAATCAATCAGCACCACAAGAATACCCTATCCGTCTTATTCAATATCCTGTCCACAGACTTAAATTATTTGATCATGGAATTTACTATTCTGGTATAAAGTTGTTCAACACACTTCTAGAAAATATGAAAAACATAAGTTCTATGTAGAGCTTCAAGAGTTCACTCAGGAACTATTTCCTAGGAAAAGCTTTTTACTCTGTCGAAGAATACCTTCACAAAAGTAACCAAACTTAGCCTGCAGATGTCGGGAAAAGCTTACTGTTTGTAGACATTTTAATTTGCAGTATTGTTTTGTCTGTAATATGTTAGTTTATGTATATGTACATTTTATTTTAGAACCTACTATTATATAAGATATTTATGTAATCCATGACATGTTTCATGTGTAACAAAATAAATAAATAGACCAAAGTCCAAGTCTATTCAAGAGTATTTAGAAAATTAAGTTATATTATTACACCATTATTTAGTTCTAGTTTTTTGTACATCAGACATATTCAGAGTGATTGCATATTATTTATTACTTACAAAAGCATCAAAAATTACTTTCATAAGTCTACATATCACTTTACCTGTAAAAGAATAGAAGAAACCGAGTTACACAGCAAAATAAATACATAACAAATATTAAACAGAAAGAGTCATAATTATTCGTTTAATAAACTTAAAAGGACACTATTGTCCAAAGATAATATTGTGGCGACATTCACAATAAAGAAAACAAGAATTCCTCAAACAAAGACAAGAAACAAAACCTAAGATTATAATAAATCTAGTATGTTTATAATAATATCCTCATGTACATTTTGAGGTATGTAGTTTGAACTAAACGTAAATCTAAAGCTAAGTGCCACATAGCGCCCTATATGCAACATTGAGCATACAATTCTTTTTTGTAAATGGAATATTTTGATTGATTCAACTGAGTTCACCCAGAATACTACCTCCATATCTTAGCCGAAAACTGACATAGGCAAAATAAATGGCTTTTATTATTCAACTAGTCACCGAGGAAATCATTTTGAGAGCAAAGCAAACCAACGCCAGTGACTCCACTAACCCTGAAACATGACTTTTCCAATTTAAATTTGTGTCTAAGATAATGCCCAAAACATTATTTATGCTTTGGATTATTTCCTAACTTTCATTATATTTAATTTAGGATTAGACCGTAGACTAAAATAAATTAATTTAGTTTTGAAGACGTTTAGTTATTTACACAGAACCAATCTTCTGCCATAGATGTGGCTAATGCTGCTGAATCAGCTAAATCTGTACCATTTCTGCCAACCACAGTTAATGTAGTATCATCAGCAAATAATACTGTTCTTGCAGGTCCAACATTTTGAGGCAGATCATTTACATAAATTAGGTTTTCCCATATTACATGCAAAGGTCCCAATATTAAAAAACTCTGAGGAATAGCATGAAGGACTACTTCCTATTTAGAAAGGAGATAGTTTGGAGCTCTGTCAGTATAAAGAACTCTCTGTTTTCTATTATAAAGATATGAACCTATCCACCCATTTGCTTTCCTACGTTTACCATAATATTCAAGTTGTTGTAACAAAATTGCATGATCTACACAATCGAAAGCTTTTGAGGGATCACAGAAGACAGATGCAATCTGAATTTTCCCCTCAATAGCATTTGTCACAGTATTTAAAACAGAAAAAAATTGGCTGAAGAAGTTGATAAATGCCAATGAAAACCAAACTGATTTTTGTTCAATATACAATTCTTTTCATAACTGATTTTTCAAACACTTGGGGAAAAACTGAGAAAAGAGTTATAGGACAGTAGTTGCTAATTTTTTTTACTATGACTCTTTTTTAAAATATGTTTTAGAACTGAATATTTTAAATCGTCTGGAAATATTTCAGTTTCGAAAGACTGGTTTATAATAAAAGATAGTGGTCTTGAGATTACAAGAGCACTGGCTTTCACTACTGACATTGGTATATTATACCAGCCAACAGAATTCTTGTTTTTTAAACTTAATATAATTTATAAATTTCCAAGGGGCTTCTAGGTTAAAAGAACAACGAGTTTTGTTTCTCCGATCTATTTTTTTTTTTTTAACTAACAGATCGCCTCACTCTCATCCGATTTCAAGTTTAGATTTTCCGTGACATCTGTAAAGAATTTATTAAAAGATTTTGCAATATGAATGGGTTGGTCAATTATCTCGTCACCTTTATGCAAAATTACATCACAATTGTGTTTGATATTTGATTTTCCAGTTTCAACACGGACAATATTCCACATTGCCCATGCCTTGTTCTCAGTATTCAAAATATACCTATCATTTGACATGGTTTTCACATAACGAACAACTCGTTTTAAAACTTTATAATATTTCCTATAGTAAAGTAACAGTTCAGGTTTTAAAGTCTTTGTTAACGTTTAGCTAGGTCCTTCCAACGGCTTTGAGTTCTCTACACATATTATAATTTATATAGCAAAAAATAAATAAAATAACATCCATTTTTATTCGAAATAATTTGGGAATCGAAGGAACTAAAATCAAATCTCTATTGAGATTCAATTCAATTAGACTATGTCAAAGCTTCGCTGACCCCTAGAAATAACCTACAAAATTTAGTCAGTGTCCATTTTCACTTTTCTACTGATAAATATAAAAGTGACATTTTTGGTAACAAATATTTTGTTTGGATAGTAATTTGATTGTTAATGGGTGTGTGAGAAGTTAGATCAATTCTTTCCACAGCTTATTTCTATTATTAAATATAGGTTAGTCCTTCTTGGGTGTTATGTATTGTTTTCTAACAGGTAATAAAGCCAATACACTTCATTTTATCGCCCCATTATTACTTTTAAATTATAACATAACTATAATATTACAAACTTCTCTTTTCTTCTGATGTAAATAAAAATGTGAACAAGTCGAAATATGCCAAGCTGTTATATCAGGGAGCTAGGAAAGGCAGAGACATATTCTAATATCTAGATTAGATTAGATTAGATTATTGGGGTATGAGAACTCAAGATCCTTGTACGTCAACCTCAACTTATAGTACACCCCAAGGACCTACTACCAAGACAAACCAATGCCTGTGCCTTCAATGAGGCTTATGAGTTTTCGCACAATGCTACCATCACCTGGTTGTGAAACCCTAAATATGGTCCTTCTCCTAGCCTTTCACATTCTAGGATGATATATTTAGAAGTTTCTTCATACTGTTTATATAGAGCCTACAAACAGGATCACTATTGATGTGTCCTGAAGTGGCCATGTCCAGCGAGTAGTGCTACAACTTGTTTCAGATGACCTGATAGCTTGACCATCAGATAGAATAACTATACGTATGTTGGTATAACGCTTAGCTATTTTTAACATGTATAACATAGTGGGGGTTTTGAGTTTATCATCCTGACATGCTATTTGCTTTAATGTCTTATATAAAGGGACAACTAATCAATTATTATTGAAATATTTAGCTTTTAACTTTAAAGTTAGCCTTTACTCTTTAGATATAGACTTCTGTAAATATTGTGATAAAATGAATGCACCTACATGTGCATATAATAATATTTGATATCTACTTTTAAAAATAGCTATAACTTTTGTTTGCAAATGTTTTTCATATGACCAATATTTATTGAGAAAATGGTGAATAACTGTTTTACCGCACCTTTACCCCCTACCTCCTGCACACCCCCTAGGTCGGCAGACTCAGTCGTTTTTTAAAAGTAAATTTGTTTAACTAACTGTTGCCAAATATCTTTGACTTAT
This sequence comes from Aphrophora alni, assembly GCA_963513935.1. Lineage (NCBI taxonomy): Eukaryota > Metazoa > Arthropoda > Insecta > Hemiptera > Aphrophoridae > Aphrophora > Aphrophora alni. The sequence goes on along the minus strand of OY740765.1, from coordinate 13,438,964 downwards.
AAATGATTTTGCAATATATTCACTACTTTTACTGTACTATAATGATATATATAAATCAGGACATCAAAATACTGCATAATTTGATGGAGAAAATCCATTATTCTTTAGATATGGACTGCTGATAATGCATACAGTGACAAAATGAATAATACAATATACTTATAGTACTACATGATATCTACCTCTCTGACAAGAAAATCTTCCTCCAAAACATGTAAAGGAGGATTTCGTAGTGCTTCCAGCGTCTCGTACATTGTAGGGTACTTTTTCTTTAAAGCTGAGATAGATTTATCTCCCAAACCCAGTTTCAGAAGCACCAAAGCAACTTTGAATAAAATTTTAACTCCTAAAAAAAAAGAAGACAAATTTTAAACCATAAACTAAAACAAACTGTCGGGATAGATAGAGGTGTATCTATTAAATAACGAGTCTATGTTTCTACCTCTTACAGAAGGAAGTGAGAACTGATTGTGAGCTCTTTGGCAAAGATCTTGGATGTGTCTAAACATGTATGACAAACATCAACACTCACATTCAGTTGATTGTTTAGTTCAGTGTCAAAAATTTTCAAAATAAGGTGTAAAATAACCGCAGGATTGCTGAATACTTGTTCATAGACATGGGCTGGAAAATTGAAACTTTGCAAAGAAGTTAAAAAAGCTATTGAACTTAAAAAAGCTATTTTTAAGGGTGCTCAATCACCATTCATCTCTAATGGAGGGACGGCCCAATATTTGTTGTACTATATATGGACACAAAAGTCATATGGTGCAATATCTGGCAAATATGGAGGTTGTTGCAGTATATTAATATTTTTGTCTACCAAAAACTGCTTCACAGAAAGTGCAAGGTCGTCCAGAGCATTCCGCATCTTCTATACTTACTGAATATTTTGTACTACTCAAACCGTGTAAAAAGTGTTAGTAAAATTGAACAAAACACTTTTCAATTACTGAGGCTCACAGGGAAATGTTACATTGGGTTTGAGTAGCACAAAATATTCAGTAAGTATGGAAGATGAAGAATGCTCTGGACGACCTTGCACTTTCTGTGAAGCAGTTTTTGGTAGACAAAAATATTAATATACTGCAACAACCTCCATATTTGCCAGATATTGCACCATATGACTTTTGTGTCCATATATAGTACAACATATATTGGGCTGTCCCCCATTAGAGATGAATGGTGATTGAGCACCCTTAAAAATAACTTAAGTTCAATACTTCTTTGCGAAGTTTCAATTTTCCAGCCCATGTCTATGAACAAGTATTCAGCAATCCTGCGGTTATTTTACACCTTATTTTGAAGATTTTTGAAGAGCCGTCATTTTTTAATGAATAGCCCTTTTGAAGTGTGGTTTGCGTCATTTATCTCTGCTTGACGGGGCCTTTAAAATAATGCACATATCAACCTATGCTTACATTGAAGATTCTCTGCTGACTCCTGGTTGGCTGTCCCCCAGAGTCAGTAAGAGCCTTAGAATATAGTTGTTTAGCTACCAAATGGATTTGCAGAGTTTTACTCTTCTTGCCAAATAAATATAAAAGATATTAAGCTGTCTCCAGACTTTTCAGCATCCCTGTATAAAGATAAGTTATTCTTTCATTCTTGTTATTTAATAGACACACCTCATATTATGTTTGTATTTTATAGTCATTTTTAGTGGTAACATTTCTCCTGTTTGTGTTTATTTTATTGTGGTGTATTGTGTGTTTTTTTCAACAGGAAAAATACAAGAGGAACAAAATATTGTAGATTTCTACAATAATGTGGGTGTATTTTTATGAACTTACCTCACTTATAATTAAGTATAATGTCCTTAAGATTAAAAAATTACTCCAAATTGGTAAAATAAGTTTCAATCAAATACTGAAAACAGGTTATCAGAAGCGTGAGGTCCCCCTTTCAAATGAAGTGGATTGTACACAGATTGGTGTAAGAGACCAAGAGAAGGGTGTAAGAGGCCAAGCGCTTAAATAAAGAGACTTGTATACAGACTACTGTAATAGGCAAACAGAGCAATAGCATCCCTTTCTGAACAAAATGACTTTCATACAGACTGGTTTAAAAGGACAACAGTGGAGTGGCATCCACTTTCAAATAAATTGACTTGTTCAAAGATTGGTGCAACAGGCCAACAGAGGGGTGGCATTCCCTTTCAAAAGAAGTGGTATCTACACAGACAGGTGCAACAGGAAAAAAGAAGGATGGTGCCTCCATTCAAATGAAATATATTGTACACAGACTGGTGTAATAGGGCAACAAAAGGGCACCATCTCTTTTAGAATAAAATGGCTTGCACACAGAATAGTGCAACAGGTCAACAGAGAAGTGACAAATGACGTACGCAGACTGGTTTAACATGTCAAGAGGGGTAGCATTCCTTTTCGAATGACATGGGTTGCACACAAATTGGTTTACCGAACAACAGAGGGGGCTGGCATACATTTTCAAATGAAATGACTTGCACACAGATTGTTATAACATGCCAATCAAGGAGTACTAATCCCTTTTAGAATAAAATGGTTTGTACACAGAATGATGTAACATGTCAAGAGAGGGGTGGCATCTGTTTTCAAGTGAAATAGCTTGTACAGAGATTGGTGTAATGAGTCAACAGAGGGGTATCATCTCCTTTAGAACAAAATTACTTTTTAGCAGATTGATGCAACAGGTGAACAGAGAAGTGGAATTCCCTTTAGAATGAAATGGCTTTTACAGACTGGTGTAACAGGTGAATTGAGAGATAGCATTTTCTTTCAAATGAAATGGCTTGTACACATACTATTGTAACAGCTCAACAGAATGATGACATACCTTTTCTAATGACCTGGTTTGAACACAGAATGGTTTAGCAGATTAACAGAAGGGTGGTGTCCTCTTTTGAATGAAGTGGCTTGTTTACATACAGGTGTAACAGACCAACAGAGGGATAGGAATCCCCTTTCGAATGAAATGGTTTGCACACATACTATTGTAACAGCTCAACAGAATGATGACATACCTTTTCGAATGAAGTGGTTTGCACACATACTACAGCTCAACAGAATGGTGACATACCTTTTCAAATGACCTGGTTTGAACACAGAATGGTTTAACAGATTAACAGAAGGGTGGTGTCCTCTTTTGAATGAAGTGGCTTGTTTACATACTGGTGTAACAGACCAACAGAGGGATAGGAATCCCCTTTCGAATGAAATGGTTTGCACACATACTATTGTAACAGCTCAACAGAATGATGACATACCTTTTCGAATGAAGTGATTTGCACACATACTACAGCTCAACAGAATGGTGACATACCTTTTCAAATGACCTGGTTTGAACACAGAATGGTTTCGCAGATTAACAGAAGGGTGGTGTCCTCTTTTGAATGAAGTGGCTTGTTTACATACTGGTGTAACAGACAACAGAGGGATAGGAATCCCCTTTCGAATGAAATGGTTTGCACACATACTATTGTAACAGCTCAACAGAATGATGACATACCTTTTCGAATGAAGTGGTTTGCACACATACTACAGCTCAACAGAATGATGACATACCTTTTCGAATGAAATAGTTTGAACACAGAATGGTTTAACAGGTCAACAGAGGGGTAGCGTCCTCTTTCCAATTAAATGGCTTGCACACAGACTGGTGTAACAGACCAACAAAGGGGCAGCATCTCCTTTATAATGAAATGGTTTGAACACAGAATGATTCAACAGGTCAACAGAAGGGTGGTGTCCCTTTTCAAATATGTGGCCTGTATACAGACTAGTGTAACATGTCAACTTCTTTTGCTGTAACATTTTCTCTGACTGGACACATTCCTACATATTATGCTGTGTGTAACTAAGATTTTTTTTTTAATTAGAGATGAGGTAATCATTTAGTACACAAACAATATATCCCCTGAGTTAACTTAGTGTGGACAACTGCCATAAAATATTTAAAAAATAGTATTAAGTTCATGCTCATTGTTTCTATAATCAAATAAAATCATATAAATATTTTATAATTTTGTTTGCAAACCTTCACACAGAAACATATCCCAAACACGTAGAATTGTAGACCAAGGCAATGTTCTGGTAAAAACACACAAAAACCATTCAGTCATATACAGGATAGGTTCTATTTTCTGTTTTTTCTGAAAAAAAAAATTATATGTTATCATATCAAATCTCAAATTCTTGTAGTAATACATTTTCATGTTCAGGTTTTAAAATACAAATTTTCATTTGATAATATTCAGTTTGAAATGTTACTGTTTATAATTTTGTTACATATTCTCAGTATCCAATCTTGAGCCCCTTGAGCATAAAAAAGTATTTTTTGAATGATATCTGTTCAGTGCTACATATCCCATGTAGATTTTAATCAAATTTGATATGTTAGCATATTTTGGCCATATCATGAGGTTTTTTATCAATAACTCAAAATATGAAGATACCCGGTATAAGACCTAAATTTTCATTGATGCTCTAACAATTGTGCCAAATGAAAGAAAAAACTATTTTCCATAACGATACTTTATTAAAAACAAGACAAACGTCTTTAAATTACTAAATAATGTCTTTAAATTATATTCAAATGTCACATATACACAATCCTTTGTGACAATGAATTACAATAGACAAGGCCAATGATTTAAATAGATAAGTAGCTGCTATTTTGAAATGTTAAGTATGGGAAATTATAAGGTTTTTTTCATTTCGACATTGACGTTTCCATAAATGTTGCTCATTTCAAATGACTAAATTTTGTTAAAATTTAAAGTTCAAGTACCCAAACAAAATGTAATGGTCACGATTTCCCCAAAAGTGTTCAGGAGTTTAAAAGGATAAATGAACTTTGAGTGATAATGTAACAGGTTTAATTTATCAAAATTGACAACGGCTACTCCAATGTGTCTAATTGAAATTAAAAATTACTGTGTGACTTGAATAATATAAAAATGAACCCTGACCACTGTTAATGATTCATAAGCTGTAATATTCTTTTACTGACAGTCTGACTTTTATTTAGAGGTAACAATAGGGATTGTCTGGTACCATAGAGCCTGCATTTTAACAAAATAATACAAATTTCTGATAGAAATTTAAGAAATCAGAATTTTGAGTTTTGGTCCTATCATAGCTTTCCCCTTAACTTGTATATAGTTTCAAAGATCAAATACCATTACGAGGTTTAGTGTCAAGAAGCTTTGTGTATATGCAACTACTGAAGATGACTTAGTCATTAAAACATTGTATTATTATTTTTTAAGGCGAGATATGACAAGAAATGAGAACAGGTAAAGGTGAATTATTTAACTTTCCTATCTCACTATGTAACCCTCTATGTAGTATTCCGCTATTCCGCTGTCATTCTAGTGTTTATGTGACAAGAAATCACTTTTTTTGCAATTCAACATTTACCCTAGTATAAATCGTCCTACGGCAATAATTTTTAGACTATTTTAAAGATAATTTCCCATAGATACCATACAACCAAAAGTTCATAAAATGTTAACAATTTTATTTAATAATTTAATGGTGATTTTTTTAACTTAGGCAAAACATTTTCCCTTTTTTCGTAAAACAATTTTTTTTAGAAAATGTAACAAATTAATTTTTTTTTCTTCTAAATATATTACAAATAATATTTAAAAAAAAGGTAAGCAATTTATTTTGGATGATACAGGTTTTTCTGAAAAATGTTAACTTCATTTTATGACACCTAACATACTTACTCCAAAACCGTTTCATATATATATATATATATATATATATATATAATATATATATTTATATTACATAGATAAATTCTACGCATCTTTCTGAGAAAAATGATATCCTACATGTTAGGTTTTGCATAAAATTATTATTTTTTAAGAAAACAAAACCTTTAACATTGCCACTTGCAGGGTTAATGCTCTTTCACTATAAGAAAAAGAACTGTCTGTCTTTTATAACTCAAACAAGAATGCACACATGCATGCTTTAATTATGAGAATAAATTTCATACGAAGAGAATAGAACATATGTTATTTATATGTTTATTAATCAGTTAAACAAATTAAATACAAGTGTGGTTATGATGTCGAACATTAACCACTATTATGAATGAAATTATAATCTCTCGAGACTCGGACTAATTCATCAAGGTTTTATACAATTTATTCCATTGATGAAAGCAAAATCCTAACAGCCAAAAATTTTGCATTGACATTCACTATAAAAGTACAATAAGGAAGTTCAATGGTGTGACCGTCTCCACTTCTATTGACCAGCTGGAAGCTCCGGCTGGCTGGAGACCGCGTACACTTTAGCCAAATCTTGTCAGTATGGGCCAAGGAGTCGGGTTAGGACGCTAATGAACGCACGCAACGCAAGTGAAATTAAATGTTATATTTTATTTACTGCCGAATTAAAAGATTACAGAATTATTATAATTTATAAAAAAAGATATAACGGCAAGATAAAGTCTTAATAGCGGCCGAAAAGCATACCGTTTAATTTAGCTAGCACGTGGCCGAAAATGGACTGACCTCGTCCCGTAGCGGTCTTTCTTCTCACGGCTCTCGGAACAGACTCCCGCTCGGCTCGCTGGTTCAAGCCTTCCACTCCTCGTCTCTCCCCACCCCTTCTACGTCATATTGCAATGCTCAACGAAATCGCAAGTGCCAATTCATATTTTATTATTTAGAATTCCTTTACATCCTAATTTATAATTATTATGGTTTTGGTTTGGTGGGCTCCTTGGCTGGGCCACATCGGCAACTAGACCAAAATCATGTTGCAATAAGTCAAGACACATCATTCCATTTAAACTTCCCTGAAAAATATGAGGTCCCAAGAAACGATCGCCAATCACAGCTGCCCAAACTTTTATGCCAAATCTTCTTTGAAAGGACATTTCTCTTGCCATATAAAGGACATTACAGATACTATATACAAAATGCATTTCTGCACATTCCTGATTTAAACGAACATCTTGAGATCACTGCCAATGAGTCAACATTGGTATCTGTGCGTGATAACTTTAACTCATGATAAGGTGGGCTATAATCAGATATTGACAAAGATACCTTATCTCATGATAAGGCAGGCAATAATCAGATGTTGACAAATATACCTTATCTCATGATAAGGTGGGCTATAATCATATATTGAGAAATTCTCTCAGGTGACCTTGCATGATGATTTAAACATAATATTCACTATCCTTAAATTTTTTTTTTTTTTTTTTTTAGAGAAAATGAGGATATCATTGAACTATTTATGTTAGTGTTAGTTCAAATAGTGATATTTTAGGTATCTAAAAGCCGTTGCTTTTAGCTAGCGTAATATTGGTCAAACCACGATTTACACTATTCAAACTCACATAACTCTACTTAAATTATAACAAATAAAATGTTATATCCAATCTTCTGAAAGTTTAAATTTTGAAGCATTTTTTGTAGCATTTGCTACTCTCTAGCAATTGTTTAAAGAATTGTGGGTGTAAGGTTTTTATTTTTATTTTTTTTAAAGAAAATGATAACTTCACAGTTCTAATCTATTTATTTAGTGACTCTGTAGATTCAGGCTCATCAAAAGCTATACATCCTTATTTGAAATTTAATGTAGAATACGATGGTAATGTTAAAGTTTGAGGAATGTATCGAAATATCCCAGAATTTCTACATTTTTGGGTAAATGTAGTTGTTTTTAAGTAATTTCTCTCTCTTATTTAATTTAAGTAATTAAATAATTTCTCCTTAAGTGGGTGTGTAAAATAGAATTTTTTTTAATTGTATATTTGCGTCACATTTATCTTATTATATCATCCAAACATTTTTAACACTAGGTCTAGACCACCCTGTATATATAAGATAATGGAGCTGAAACTACACCAATTTACCAATATAAAATAATGTTATACTCTTAATGAAAAGGTAAATTTTATTTATAACTATCTTCTCCACACTTCCTACTCCATAGGAGTACATTACATACCCCCCCCCCCACTCAAACTGCTCTTTTAAGCCATTCTTTATTGTTTTCCAGGATCAATTCTACTGCAGGTTTTTTATTATTTAGACCTGTCCAAACAGTAGAGTTTTCATTATATTATGTGTTAATTGAATTACATCCTATAGTAATACCCATAAATAAATCAACACCTTATTATATTATTACAGAACACCAAATAACAATAACTTAGAAATAAAACATAAATTATGCATTTTAACTGAATAATTACTAGGGTAATTGTCTATTGTAACCTGATTTCCCAGAAAGGTTTTACAATAATTATGCCGATAAAAATGTTCCTTAAGATCCAATTATATTGAGTACAATGTCTCATTCAAATGACTCGATATAAAGGTGTCTGAGATCCCAAAACTATAATTAAAATCGCATTATAGATCTCAAATAATGATCAAATCTATGGTTACATATCGCAATATTACTTCAACCACCAGTTCTTTCATATTTAGTAACATAATAAAATGTAAAATGAAGTTTGTAGAAATAGAATAATAGAACAACTTTGACACCAGTGTTTACCAATTCATTTAAATCCCAAGCTATCTTTTAATTCATAATGTAAGTATTTTATATTTCTATTAGTTCTCAATTTGAATACTATGTTTATCATATTTTTTTTTATATTAAAAGACAGCATTACAATCATTATTTGGTCTGCTAAGAAAATGATAAAATAATAAAAAACTAATACTGTACATTTTATTACAATTGTAACATTTCCCATTTTTTGATCTCACTTTGGGTTAATAGTTGGTTCAATATGTGCGGTGTAACGAGATGTGATGTAAGAACCGTGTGTCATAATCGTATATTGAGATCACGTATTGATGGACAGACTATGTTCCGAATTTGGTTGATGTTGCAAAACCGTGAATAAATGAGCTGTATGAGTGAAATTTGTTAAATAATTGAATAAAGGTGTAATTATAAAGAAAATTATAAAATATCAGAATTAAGAAAACTAGTAAATCCAAAATTAATATGTATTAAATTTAGGGCAATGTGCCTTGTGCGTCGATATTAATATTAGCTCTAATTGGCCCATATTGCCCACCAATAACAACAATTCGAGAAGCAAGGTAGAACAGTGTACTTCTTTGGAGATCATTTGCTCATCTACATTCGGTGAAGGTAGTCCGGTTAATGACTCGCTCGCCAACATGAGATCCTCTCATTTACCAGAACAGTAAGAAAATCTGCAAGAGCTACCCTTCAAATGAGCGTTTTCAATTAAACAAAAGTTTTGAGTTGTACTATACCTAAAGCCAGTGATCAGCATCCTTGGTATAAGGCGCATAAGTATATTTCTGAACTTTTATATATTTCTGTAAAAACATTGGATTATCGTAAAGTAAAAAAATATGACAATATAAACCTAAGGAAACATTCTGCTTTAAATAAATCTAATCTTTCAAAAGAGATTAACAATCTTTCTGTAAATTAATTAAATTACAACCTGTTGTGGCTTTTGTAAAGTGATTAGAAAAATCGAGGCGTTAAAATATTTCAAAGAAAAACTATAACTGTTGAATATTATACATGTTCCCTAGTGTTTCAAAAAAGACAGTCATATACTGTGAACCCCACTATTTGTTTGATTATCATGTATTTTGTAACAGATTCACTTAAAATTGTTGTTATTATATTTATGTAAGCTGTAAACATTATTTTTTAGGAAGTACTTCCGTAAGGATAAACCATTGATTTTATATATGAATAGGCATATATGTATGCTCTTTTCAGGTATAAATATTCAAATGAAGATTGAATATAGTGATTTAATCAAACCTGTAGTTTGTTTGTGATTGTTTCCTAAGAATCTACGATCCCAAAAAAAGTAATTAAGTGTCTGTGCTTTCTCACAAAATAGCGCCCAATAAAATTAATAAAGTTAATAAAAATAAATTTAGTAAAAGTAAAATCAACCCGGTTAGAAAAGTTAAATAATGGACAAAAATATTTGTAAATATACAATGTTTAAGTATAATTCTAGAATGTAATACTGTCCTTCATTGACAAAATTTAATACATTATTTATTTATATTGTTCATGACAGACATGTACCATTTTCATAGAGATCAAATTATATTCAGATTGTGAAGTAATAATGAATATTTATTTCTTCAGCCACCGGATAATATGTACAAATTATAAAACACACACACATTGTAGACCTAGTAGTACATACAACATAACTTAACAGTAATGACTCAATTATTCTTTATTTTTCTTAAATGAATTAATCGATTAATTGATTCTTGTTCTCGTCTTGAGAATACAACTCTCATTCTCGCTTTCATACCTAAATCTGTACTCTTGGTTTACTAGATCTAAATAAATAGTGTTGACAAATTTCATGTTCTCATCTCAAAATCAAAAATTCATTCTTGTACACAACTAGAATTGTATATAGTGTAAAATTATTAATTGTCAATTGGGAACAAATGTGAAAATTCTATTTTCATTAGGAAGAAAGAACACGAGTTGTATTTTTTTAAATATACTAAATATATATATATATATATAAGGTAATATATACTTACTAAGTGCTTATGAATATTTGGAGCAATTTTTTTCAAAAGTCCAAACAAAATTTCTCCATCCACTTGAAGTGTTTCCTACGAGAAAAGAAGATTTAAAGTAAACATAAATTGCATACAAAATCAAACACATGTATAAAAGATGAGTATAAAAATATGTTACCACTTATATGGTAAGACACTATCATATAAAATAAATTCTGTTTCAGACGAAATATCGCGATACAACTTAATTTGGAAAAAAGAAGGAAGATTACAGCTTTAGATGGAAGTCTAAATCACTATCAATCATGAGACATCAATTTCAAGAATGGTATAACAAGGATCCTCCAAGCCATTAAAAGAAAGTTGTGCTTACAGGATCTATAGAGAAAACACTGGATGAAAAATAATATACATTTTCAAGAAGCAATCCTGATACCCCAATAAGTCAAGCCACAGACAGTCATCCATTTTTATTTGGCAATAAATATAAAGAAATTTGTTTTTCAAACATTAAGATTACATTAGAAACCTTTCTTTAATCCATTTTCTATCAGATAAACATAAAACTGAGGAATTTTTTTACTACTACCTGTAAAATATTACAAATTACATTTATTGGCCCTCCTTGGAAGAGTTAAAATAATCTAAAAAATCTGAGACTGTGTTTTCAAGCATTTCACTTTTTTACTGGCATTTTTTTAATTTTTAATAACTAACAGTATATTTGGTTAACATTGTGAATGGACGGTTTTTGCTAATGTTAAACGCTAATAACAAAATATATTCATATTATTATTTATAAATATGTCACACACGAAACTTCTGGTTTTATTCTAGCTTGAAACCATCTTCACATTTTAAACATTAGGAAATGTGATTGTCCCAAAACTACACTTAGCTGTACCGCTGCATTTCATAAAACAAGGTTTAATTCATAACCACTACAAGTGATATTATAAAACTCTGCTGTTTTCCCTTACCATTCCTTGACTATAATACCCCGAAAGATAATTATCACAAATTGAAACAAGGCACCAAAATGCTTCTTCAGCAGGCATACGAGTGAGTAAAAATGCAGCGAGCGGAGCCTGAGCTTGGCAGTATCCAACGTTGGAATTAAGGATGGAATATGCTTTCAGTATACTAAAGAGATCTTTCTGACTGTAACAAAACACATTAAATCATTAAATAACACAGTTTGTAATGAATATGGTAAACATTTTAATACTAGTAACTATATACCAGGCCAATGAATATAGGATGTATATGAGGTGTGTCTATTAAATAACTAATAAAATAACTCGCATTTATTTATACATATCACAGTTTTAATGCCTGACCTCTTCAATATAATCTTCATTCACACTTATATATTGATGTAGACATGTTATCCAAATTGATCAAAGGTGTAGAGCAGATCAGTTTCTATCAGCTGTTTTAATACATCTACAGTTTTCTTCTTTACTGCATCAACTGACTCAAAATGTGTCCTTTTAAGCACAGATTTCACTTTAGAAAAAAGAAGACACGCGGTGTCAAATCTGGCGAGTATGGGAGGATGGTGTAGTATATTAAAGTGTTTAAGGTTAGAGTTTTATAGGACACATAGCTAAAAAGATTAAATTTTGTATGGATAGGAGTTATGGCTTACCTTGGAAAGTGGTCCTTGGTATTACCTAGTAGTACACAAATAGAAAAAAGACAATAAAACGATAGAGTTCTGAAATATTTTGTTAACACAGTTCACTTTCTCAATCAGAAAGATTATAAAAAGAAGGAGAATTTCTACTGATTGATAAAGTGAACAGTGTTTACAAAATATTTCAGAACTTTAGTGTTTTATTAAGTTTTTCCTATTTGTGTACTACTAGGTAATACCAAGGACCACTTTCCAAGGTAAGCCATAACTCCTATCCATACAAAATTTAAATATATTATAATGTGTTTGTCAGACAAAAACTGCTTCACAGAAGTTATCAAACAAAATGTTTATATAAACCAAGAATGTTGTCTATGAAGGTTCAAATGAAAATTTGATCAATAAAATTATTTGATGAAATATGAAATTTTATATGCTCAACTAATATGAGGAAGGATACGAATGAACACACACTATTTCTCCACAGTTCTGGTATTTTTTTCTGTCTCTTTCTCTCAACTGTCAAAACTTTGATATAGTAATACTGGTTCACTGATGTGCCTTCTGGAACCCATTCTTCCAAAATTGCATCCTTGACATGAAAAAAGACAATGAACAAGATTTTAAATTTTGACAGCATTTTATTTTTTTATTTTTGATGATAACAGTGTGTCCAGTACATTGATGGTAATTTAATTTCAGAATCATATGAGAAGAGCCAGGTTTCATCACAAGCAATGATTTTTGAAAAAGGTTGGGTGCTAAAGTTCCTGTAGCATGTCAGCACAAATTTCCTTCCTGTGATCTTTATGCTCTGGTGTGAGAACCTTAGAAAACCTCTTGCCACAAACTTTTTTCAACCTGAAATCCTCATTCAAAATTTTCCATTCAGTCTCTCTGTCAATGTTTGTCAATGTCACTGCTTCAGCCAATTTTATTCGGACAGTCAGTGTAACATAGTAAAATAATAGGGTTAAAACAAGCGACGTGATTGGCTATTCAGAAGTAGGTCGAAGATTCTGATTGGTTCTTAGCGTACGCAAGTGTGGTAAAATTAATTAAGGAAAGCTGTAAATTATTAACGAAAAGCATCCAAGAAAACAATTTTGTATAATAAATAGTCTTAGTATGGTTTTATAATGAATGTTTTAATGGAAAATTATGTAAATGTGTAATTGAATAATTAATTATAAATTGATGTGTCAGTGAGTTTAAAAATGAACGCTTTAGGTGGTAGCGGGAAAAATAGTCTCGTGGCTGGACAGTCTGGAGATGAACTCTGACGAGGTCAGACCTGTTATAAATTTGTCTAGAGAAGTTTTTGATAATGTAGTGCAAAATGTTAGAAGAGTTATAAGAAGTATTTTGAGTGATAATTTTCATTAGTTAAAGACTAGAAATCAATGTGTACGAGAGACAGACATAATTTGAGTAGTAACATTGTGAATAACGTTTTAATTAATATAAGATTTAAATACAGTGAGACAAAGGAATGAGACAATTAGCGTGTTTGTATGATGATACGACCGTAGATACAGATCCTTTAAATGAACATTTGTATTTAATGATTAATAAAAAAGAACAAAGAATTCTTAAGACAATAGAATCTGACGGACTAGATCGGAAAGACTATTATTCTATACGCGAGTGCGAAAGAGATCGTGTACCGCATGGTAAAATTGGTTCATAAAGACAGAACATTTTTAATAAGCTATGAACATTGTTTTAGACTATTTGAAGAAACAACTTCTAGACAATGGTGGATAAATACGAGCCATAGGACTTCGATTTGCTGGACATCAGTTTTCTTCGTTTCAGACTTTTTTTTTTTATTTGGCGTTTTGGTATAGACGCTATATGTTAACTATTAGATTAAAAATCTGTATTATGTTTTAAATTAATTGTTGTACATGTTTGTTCATCTTAAATTTTTTTTTTTTATTAGACTATTTCAAGAAAAATAATTAAAAAATAAAACTTTTAATACTAAATTGAATCTCCTTCAGAGAGCTGAAAAGTTACTTAAATTTTTATGAATTAAATTCCTGTTGCAACATTTTTTAAAGAAAGTACTTGAGATATAAAGTTTAATTGATTCAAAACAATAAAAAAGGAAACATAAATTAATGATTTGTTTATCAAATTTAAACTATAACTATTAATTATAAAATATGATTTTTGTTGATGATAATTGTAGGATGTTATGAATAATTAATAAATACTTATGTACAATTTCAGCAGAAAAAGACTTGGAATCTTTCTTTAAATCACCTAAGTCAAGTACTTCTTGAAAAGAACTTTAGACCCTGAGATTTCAAAATAATTTAACTTCATTTTTTCTAAATTGACGAGAATCCGTCTGGCGCCCATAAGCTGTGCATTATAATAAAATAAATATTAACTTCTTTTTATTAATTCATAACGATAGAAACAAAAAACTTTTTTAAATATTAAATTCTAGTAATTGTAAATGATTACATCAGTTAGCTGAATAAACTGACATCCAAATTATTCCTGTAATTTTGAGAAATAACGAATACTGATCCCCAAAACCAAATAAAAACCAACAAAAATTAGTCGTCACAAATTTTAGTAAACATATAAAATACGCTATTGTTGGAAAAATATTTGTTTGGTGATCAAAGTTCATTTTTATTAATTTTTTTATTTTTTGAATTTTCTGAGATTTTGCACACAGAATTGGGCCATTAATCTTCCATAGCATTAATATTGATGAAAATCAGTAGAACTAATTTTGAGAAATTCATCATTTATAACAACATCATGGCCATTTTTAAAATTTCTTATCGACAACTCACGAAGCAGCATTTTTGGAGAGAAGGTGACCAAAATATTTTGTTTCAGTTCTTGGAGGCTTCACTTGAGCAAAATTTGATCAACATTGCTAGAGCCAATATTGAGAAAAATGTAATTTTAAGTTTTTCTTAATGTTGCTACCAATTTCGAGCTATAAAAAAATTTACCTATTACGTAACTTTCTCTATACTACACATACCTTAGAAAGTACTGTAAAAACAGAGAGCACACTTGGCAGAGTGTGCATAACTCTCATCCCCAGTTAAAAATTGGTTACAAATTTCTGTATAGTTATTCCCCCTTCCCTAAATATTAAACATTATGTGTGAGATCAGAAACTGAAATTTGGTACTATTCCCACACATGTCACAATTGTTCCGGCCAAGGTCAATGCAAGCACCGATTCACTCAAGTCACAAATAAAAGTCACAAAAAGAGTTCCTAGTTTATTATTGTTTTGTTCAAAAATACATTGTTTTCAAAAATAAATTCTTATTCAATAACTTTCTAGTTTCAATACATCGCATACTAATTAACATTTCTACCTTGCCGGACATAATAAGTAAGTGAAAATTCTTGGTCTTGTTCTTGTCTCAAGAATATAACTCTCCTTCTTTACCTTAAACTTGTACTTCTTGGATTCTCCAGATCTTAAAAATTTGTGTTGAAATTATATATAATTTTAAACAACATAACAATTACAGGAATTATACTTTAATAAAAGGAGTTTAAATAAATTGCAAGTATTAAAGCATAATTGTGGAAAATTTCTTTTCACATTTTGGAACTTAAACTCATTTATCCGTAATGATTCCACTGTGTATGGGCATTTTTACAAAGCAATCTTTTGCTATGAGTGACTCTTTCTGAGGTGACTAAAATGATTTCAAGGAGGTTGGGCATTCTTACAAAGAATTATTTTGGTATGAGCGACTGCTTCCAAGAATGCTTAAACAATTTTACAGTGGATGTTCATTCTTACAGAGCACTCTTTTGCTATGAGTGACTCTTTCTGAGGTTACCAAAATGATTTCACGGTGGATGGGCATTCTTACAAAGCACTTTTGTGCTACGGCCGTTTATGAGGTTACCGAATTGATTTTAGGAAGCACTCTTTTGTTACGATCAACTGTTTCTGAGGTTACCACATGATTTAAAAGTGATTTTCCCCTCTTTTTACAACAAAAAACCTCTGTCAGCATCACCTTGTAAAAAGAGGGGGGGAAGAACATAAAATAACTGCTAGCCCTCAAATACTCGAATAGCAACAGGTTTGATATCAACAAGAAATATGTTAAGAGAGACGTAATAAGAAACATGAAAGAGAGGGATCTAACTTGAGACACATGAAAAATGTGTAGGTCCAGCTAGGTTTCTTGGAGATTGACATGCCTCTAGTCACTATAGGTGAGCCCCTGATGGGATTTCAAGGGGAATGGGCATTCTTACAAAGCACTCTTTTGCTACAAGCGACTGTTTCTGAGGTGACCACATGATATTAAGAGAGGTGCCATTCTTACAAATAACTCTTTTGCTACAAGTGATTGTTCAGACAATACGTATTACATGAGAGTGGGGAAGTTATATTAACGCTTTACACTCCAATGTAGATCATTGGATGATGAGGAAAACTTCTTCTGTTATTCAAAGTCGGTTGTAAGCAGACACGTTTTATCACTTAAACTTTGTGCCTATCTGTAGGAACATGTGTAATTACTTTATTATAATAACTCGTTCTCGCTCTCGCTCTAAACGTGTACTCTTAGTTTTTCTCAATCTCGATATAATTTATGTTGAACAATTTCTTGTTCTCATCTCGTAATCAAAAAATCATTCTCGTACACCCCTAATTACTGAGATTCTAAATATTGATTTTGGTGTGAACTTTTTTGTTTCCTGTAGCCCTAAGTAATATTTAAGTTTTTTTTTTTTTTTTTTTAAGTAAATAATTTAGAGATAAACAGTTTCCATAATAAACTATATTTCTCTGATATACAAAGAAAATAGAAATAGATTTTTCCACGTTTTCATCAACACAAAAATATTGTGGGAGTACAGAAAAGGGAATTTTCTGTAAAACAATCCAATTTTACAGAAATATATTTTTGAAGTCATATTTTAGATTGAATACAAGTGTAAAATTACTCTGAATAAGGATGTACATGATTATGGTACCCAATTCAGATGCTACTTACGTTTAGGCAAACACAGGCTTAGTAAATATAAAAAGCAACCATTACTAATACTGGTGTAGCACTACTAAATAATCTTCCAGATAGCTTTAAAAATATCCAAAATTATAATGTACTTAAGAGTAGTTAGAGATGCCTTTTTTGTCGGAATCCTGTTATTCTGTGGAGGAGTTTATCTGCCATGTGTGAAGGTTTATTGCCTGAAATAGTTCTGCTGTGATATAGGTCCAGACTAGTCATAAATTTATTTACACTAATTTTAATGTTTTAATGTAATTGTTTGTTTTTATTGTTAATTTATTTTTGTCTTTCTGTATCTTGTAATCTTTTTAAACATTACTGATATATTTTACAGATCTTTGTATTGTTTACGAGACAAATAAAAATATATACTATTGGAAATGTCAGTTAACATAGGAATAATTTAAAATGGAATAATTACCCATGCCCTTCTTGATTCACAAACATTTCATGGTAGGGGAATTGACGATGAAGATCTTTCCTAATATCATCTAGCCATTTAGGATCTCCATTTTGTGCACAAAGTTCCGCATAAAGTGAATGGTGTTGGTCCATTAACAGTTTCCCTCCACATAGATAAAGCCAGGCTCTTTGACGTACTGAAGGTGGAATTCCTTTACGACATCTTTCTCTAACCTAATACAACCATTAATCTTAAATGAATTGTGAAATTATCAAATCTTATATAAATACATAATATAAAACAATAAAATTTATTTAATATGTTTTATTCCATTAATAAATAATCAACAAAAAATACAGAAAAACTGACGTATAAGAATATACAATGAAATGTTTTACTTCTGTTTACAAAACTATTTTAAAAGTTTATCATCAAATGAAAGTAACACACAAATTAACAAAAAACATTATCATTAACAAGATGACAATTTAACAAAGAATAAACAATATATACATCAACTGTAATTAGCTTCACTTGTGGAAACTTCAATAACCAAATGAATGAAAACACAATTTTCCACAAAAAATTACTTTATTGTGCAAGTCAAATACAAGACAACGTTTGAATGACTAAGTCATCATCCTCAGCTGCTACATGCACACAAACCCTACTGACAGTGGACAGATAGCTTTAAAATAAAAAACATCTAACCATTTAGAATCTCCATTTTGTGCACAAAGTTTTGAATAAAGCAAATGATGTTGGTTCAATAACAGTTTCGCTCCACATACATATAACCAGGCTCTTGAATATAATGAAGGTAGAATTCCTTTCCAGGATCTTTCTCTATAATCCACTGTCAGTAGGGTTTGTGTGTCTATAACAGCTGAGAACAATGCCTTATTAATTAAAACATTATATTGTATTTGTGTTGCATAAAAAAGTCTCTTTTTTGTGATAAATTGTTTTCATTCTTTTGGTTAATATAGACATGTAAGAAGTGGTGTGAAAGACATGGGGGAGGGAGGAGCTGAAGCTGAAATTGATGTTCTGACATTATACCCCTCTGGTAACACTTGCCATGGTGTGTTGGTCAAATATATCTGTTCAGAGATCTTTGATAAGACGGGTAGGAAGTCAATGACTATCGTATTTTTCAGTTACAGGAGAAATTATTAATACTCCTGATGCAACTTTGAACTATTGTTTTAAAAACCTCCCACTGGACCTGTTCATAAAAAGAGTGGCAAGAAAAAATGCATATTACCTATAAATGTGAGGAACTATGGAAGTATATAATCGCTGGCTAATGACGGTACTAGTGATGTGTGAGTTCGAATTAAAATACTCGGTGATTCCGAGTATCAAAATCCTCGGAAGAGTCCGAATATTAAAATCCTCGGTTTCGTATTAAAATACTCGGACAAAATCCTCGTAACTAGGAACAAGGAGGAGGTAATGTGTGAGTCACAGCGAGTATCCTCGGTGTGCGAGTATCCTCGGACAACGATATTCGTTAGTGTTGTGTCAATTCCAAACAAAATACTCGGTGTTTCTACTTTGGTTACATTAGTTTCTAAGCTGATTTTTCACTACACATTAATTAAACATTACGATTTTGAGTTATAATGATTTAGATTCGGTAACAAGTTCAATTTAAAATAACAATAATATTCATTTATTTCTACATTAACAAAAAGTAAATTAAATTATTATTTAATTGTTATTACTTATATTTAAATAAATATTTATAGGTTACCATCTTTATAAAAAATATAGTAAATTAACTTATTTTAAATAATAACTAAATTATTAATGTTGGTAACAATTGTACTTACGTTTAATTACTGAATTTGTGTCGAGGCAGGATAACATTTAATTACGTATTACAAGTGTCAATCACATATTGTTTAAAAAAATAAATACTTGGTGGATCAGTCTAACAGATAGAAATATAACACACACACACACATAATGCGCATAATCATTCTGCGCAGATACTCGATGTCGAACTAATAATACGAGTATTGAAATCATTCTAAGTCGAGTATTGCGAGTATCTATTTCACCTGAGTATCAACATCGCTAGACGGTACGGTATTCCTTCACAAAACAATTGACAGTGGTAATAAGTGACCACAAGGAATGGCTAGAAGGAAGAAAGCCTTTACCCATGGATGAGATGGAATGGTTTATAGATGGCTCTAAAATAATGGGTAGAACAGGGGTTGAAATCTAAGGAAGAAGACTACAGCATGAATATATCCTACTGATGGAAATGTACCTAACGGTATTTCAGAAATTACAATCATAATGGAATGTGTCTGATAAATCTTGAGACTTGGATACAAGGATAAGGACATTATAATATTTCACATTTTTGCACTTATCATTTTCAAAGTATAATAGAAATCATCTGATAATTGCCGATGGTGACATAAGCAATCAGTAGTACAATCCCAGTTGCGGTCGAGAAATTGCACAATCAATAACATCACCTTCAACCTTAACTTCCCCTCAGCTCTCAACTACAGGAGATTCAGACTCAGACCAATTTGAGTCAACACCTGATGGAAAGATCTACTTTCCCAAAGTAATAAAATTGTCCTAAACAAAGGTTTCAGGTGCCTCATAAATCATTTAGAGCCTCGATACACTGTTCCCTCAAGGAAACGATTAACGAACAATATATTAGGAATCATGTATAGAACTATATCCCCCAAAGTAAAACAAGATTTAATAACAGTTGAAAATATTGCTATAACCACTCATATGTGGACCTCTATAGCAAATGAAGACTACATGGCTGTAACTGCTAATTTCTATGAAAGCAACAGAGATTTGTTACAGTTAACGCACAAATGTCTAGATGTTGCTCCATTCACTGAATTAAACCATACTATGGATAATTTGTTGGCATTTTTATTAAAAGTGTTTCATGTTTGGGAAATAGAACAAAAAGTGGTGGCTGTAGTAAGAGACAATGGTACTGTTATTACAGCTGCCATAGGTCGGTCACAGTATGAACCCATTCCATGTGTAGCCCATACCTTGCAGTTAGCAGTGAAAGATGGCTTTTTGGACAATCCCAAAATAAACAATCTTATTAAAAAAGCCAAAAAGATAGTGGGGAAATTTCAAGCATTTGGCAAAACTTACAAAGTTGCTTAAACAATGTCAGGCACAACTTGATTTACCTGCTCATCGAATGATCCAGGACGAACCAACGAGATGGAATAGCATTTCCCATATGCATAGAAGCATCAATGAACAAAATCCTCTTGCCCTAGTCTCAGCAAAGAGTGGTAGTAAATTTCCAGGAGAATTTACGACCGATGATTGGAAAACAATTGAGTATGCTGTGCACATCCTGGAGATTTTTGAGACAGCTACTTTTTTAAGGGAGCAAAGCACATTCAATTGTCTTTGAGGTAAGTTTAAAGGCAAGAATAACATATAAGCTAGTGTTAGGAATTAAGATAGTTTTAGTTAGGAATATAGTCTAAGTTCTTTTTAAGAAACCAGAATGAAAACTTTTATTGTGATAGACCTAGAAAAATGATGAAATTGCTTACCTTGCAAGCAAGGCAGACGTCATTGATGCTACAATTATATATAAACCCTTGGGTGGGAGGAAACTTGGTCAGTGTGTCAAGATTAATATTATTAAGACTGGGGAGAGTGTTTTAAAAGTGACTCCTGCACTGTGACCTAATTAGATCTTTTGTGCTCCCCTCTTGTTGGACTCATGAGAGATCTATGTCTTTGACAAAATTGATCAAACCCCTGGTCGGGAGGTTTAGTAATTCTTCTTCCGAAATGAAGATAAATTCTAGAAATTTATGTCTTTTTAGGCATAAGGCCGGGCATTCCATGATGATGTGTTCCATGCGTTCCACCTCTTCACCACAGTACCTGCAAGTGTCATCATCCACCAGGCCCATCTTACTTAAGTGATACCTGCAATGGATATGTCCTGTTAGTATACCACAGAGGAAATTTAGCTCTCTTAGTGTGTCAAGATAGATCAAGGGAAGGTACTACAGGAATTCTTGAAGATAGCCAGACGGATTTGGCGAGTGAGAGCTTCCTAGGAGTATTGAGACTTCGGATGAGCATCCATAAGAATGGCAAACAGGGTGAGCAAACTTCAAGTTTAACCCTTGTAATTATTTCAAAGTCAAATAATTAAACTATAACATAAAATCAGATCTGTGAGTCACAACAATTAGAGTCATTCTGGATTCTTAGTAATTAAGAAGTTTAAAATAATTGTATTAGTATATAAGAGAAATAGTCAAGTTGAATTAAATAATAAAGAACCATTAATTAGTTAACTGAACCACTGATTTATTTAGTTTAAAGTTAAAGAACATGTGCAGTTTAAAGAAACTAATCCTAACACTAGGTCTACCATAATCCATTTACCGTTATAATTTTTATTGTCGTGCAAAATCTATTTGACTCTTGATATTCTTAGGCGTTTTCAATTAATTAAACATGAAGAAATAGTACATTTGATTAAAAAGTACTCCTGAAGTTATATTTGGTATTAAGTTTAACATAAACTACAAAACATATTACATGTTGAAAAAATATATAGCCTAACCCTAAAGTAAAAAATAGACTAGGCCTACATTTTTTTTTTTTTTTTTTTTTTTTTTTTGTTCAAAACAGAATATTTTCTCACAACACATTCAATAGTACATGTTGATTTTAGATAAGCTTATTTAACCTCAATTCGGTATACATAAAAAATACATTTCTTTATAAATATTGTTAATTAATGTAGGCCTCTTTTGAATTCCCAAAAAAAAAATTTGTTTACGAAAGCGCTAATGATTGAAGATTTTTATGTTGGACATCTTATCTGGAGAATTTTAAATTAGTCTAATATATTTATATTGTAACATTTGATCTAAGAATTTCAAAATGAATAAACACAGTTTATGAAATCTGAACATATCAAAACATACAGACTTATATAGGCTATTTGATTATTATCTATTATGTTTTAACAGGTCTATTTAAACATTGGCAATGGTCAGTTTAGCCTATATAATAAAATAAAATAACAACCTATTTACAATAATAATGGGGAGACACTCGTTATTCGCCCGGGCTACCATCAGATGTTTGAAACTTTAAGTGCCTATTACTCCTAAACGAGTAGGTTTATCAAACAATAATTAAGAATTAAAAAAGTCTAAAAATTTTGTACAAAATTCGAAACGCCATAAAAAATTGTGGAAAATGGTAGAAAGATTTTCAAGTGGATTGAAATACATGATTGATAACTTATACTTTTTTTAATTTTTTTTCTCTCTCTCTCTTTTAAATCGTAAATGTGAAATGTGTGTTATTTTTTTCTAAATTAATAGTGTTTTATTATTTAATCCTTTGATTTTGCACCTGCTCGTTTGTATATTCTTATGACGGTAACCCTGAAACAGGTTTTTCTTTCCTACAGGGTACCTAATATTGCACGAATGGTAATAGATTCGTTAATTGGGTTCATTTTTGTCTTGCTTTTATTAAGGTATTTATTGATTAATTAAGGATGCATATTTATTTTATTATTAAAATATTTTGTACTTTTATTATATAGTATTATTACATATTGTGTGCAAGTGTCTGAGTGTCAATGTTATTATTTTTGTTTTGTTTTACCCACTATTGTATGTTCATTTGTTTGTTTGTTTGTGTAATATTAATAAATAAAAAAAAAATTTAAATAGGGGTTCCCCAAAAGAAATTAAAAAGTTGGTAAACATAATTGAAAATGGCTGCCATTTTTCAGAGTTGCAGAATAGATTTTTAAGTTATATGAAAAAGTAACAACTTTTAAAGTTTGTCATCAGATTAATACAGTGAAACTTCCCTTAACGGACATCTCTAATAAACAGACAATTTTATTTCTTGGCTATTTTCATCATACAAACTTAACCTTTCTTTTAAATTAGAGTGTTTTTTTCCGAGGAACTGCATTTATGCAGGAACTCTTGGTGGTGTTGAATAATTATTTATTCTTTTATAATATATATTAATATTATTTATTATAATATATTTTTTTAGTGATTTTTATCTGCACACTACAATACTATATATTTGTATAGTCGTTTTCTATATTTTTAGATAAAATATGTTAGTCTTTCAGTAGAAGAATATGTTCATTAAAAGAATTGAACATAATTCTTATTATAGTTTATTCTTGTTATAGTTTGATTGGTATAGCTCGTGTATCACTGAAGAGGACGACCTTGTCGTTGAAACGTGTCTGATACTTAGGCGTATTTTTTTATGAGAATTGTGTTCTGTGTGTTTGTTATACTGTAAAATTCCGTGGAGCGACACACCTTCTGTTGACTGATGCAATCCAAGATTGTCACATATCTCTCTTGTAATCAGACACAAAAATAAGCAAACACAGGAAGATGCCAATCTGTGCTATAACATTGTAAAACCACATCAGTAGTTGTAGGTACTTACGAATATTAACGATGACATGATCGGAACACTAAAACTGTTTAAATATGGGTATTCAGTGCATGATATATTGTTGCTATCTGTATACTAAGACAAAACTGACAATTCGCATAGAGGAGGGGGGGGGCAAAAATGTCAGTAGTTATTGGTGCAGTGCCATCAAATATTTCCTATCAGTATTTGAAAAATACTAAATTCAACCACGACAGCAATAATTAGAGTTTAGTTCATAATGTGGTATATTAAATTTCATCAATTACACTTCACGAATCAGAAAAATTTAATTTCTTGGACTCATGGATATGAATTTTTTTTCAAGGTATGTAACATTCTCAAAACTAATAGTAATATGAGACGTCAAAATTAGTTGAATAAACTAGAATAAATTACTTACTTTTTTATAGTTTTTTGACATGAATTTTTCCCAGTTTTGCAGCATTTGAAGCCATTTTTGTTCTCTCTTCAGAATGACAGCAGGTGAATTGACTCTTTTTCTGTCACATAGAAAACATTTTGTGTCTTGCAAAATTTTACTTCAGTTACTTAGGCTTATGATTATTGAATATTGTTTATTATTCTTCCAATAACAAATTACAAATACTTAAGGAAATAAGAGGTAAAATAATAAAACTAAGTATACAAGTTGCACATAATGTACAGAGTACTAAATAAGTCTCGCATCTACTCACTAATTTTGTAATTGTTGTAACATTTTTTGAACTTTACATACATTATAGATAAGCCGTTATAGCCAAACGGACAACTTTGAATTATATTATATTAATTCATTTAAAAGACAATACTGATTTTCAACAGCCTTGTCTTAGTAAAACAGCCTCTTTCGTTTATTTCTACTTTTTTACTGTGATAACTAATGACTTGGAATTGTTATGGAAAGACAGCAACGAACACTTGTTATTTACTTAAACTAGTTTTGTAAAAAAAAAAAATATGGAAAATTTGTGAACTTTATTATTTATTTTGTAAAACTAAAATGTACAAAATTTAAAAAGAAAAAATTTAATTATCATTACCTTAAAAAAATTTTAAAAATAATAAAAAAATAATAAAAATCTTTACTGCATTTACCTATTTCACGTTCAAAACTGACAGTATAAAAAATCAGTAATATAGTATGTAAACATTGCAACAGAAATAATTGAGTTACAGTACAAAAGAACATCAATGAACATACATTTACAAAACAGCCATTTACAAAAAGAAAACATAATATTACATTTTAAAAAAACACAAATTTCTAACTAAAATTTTAAAATGAAAATTATAAAAATGTGATACAAGATAGGTTTGGAGACAACATCCAATATTGTTAAAATTCAGTATTGTATAATCTACACAACAAAAGTCATCGATTATGTTGAAGTTTTTATTGAAATTTCACTTTAAAAAAGTATTCAACATTGTAATGGAAATATGCGAGTCACAATATAAATGAACATACAGTAGAAATACCAGCCTTATGGTGTGGTGACATATGGCTGAATGATAAGGGCGTATTATTTTTAGCGCTGTCAGTAGGGTTCCAATTTACGTACTAAAATATACTCAATTTTTAAATCTTTTGTTTTATAGTTTTTTATCTCTACATTTTTGCACTTTAATAACATTTTCATTACAAAATGTATTCATTTTTGTGCTAATAATTATTTGTTTATTAAAATAAAAGAATATATACACTGTAATGAAATTTAAAGAATGTCAACCATTTTGTAATGTACCAAACACTTTCATTTGACTTCTCTCTGAGGCATTTAATACAATAGTAGAAATAATTTGTTTTAAAACAGATAACAGAAATACCAGCCTTGGGCTTGGTGACACATGGTTGAGTGATAAGGACAGGTTATTTTTAGCACAGCATGTATAGGTTGTAATTTACGTACTAAAAATACACTTAGTTTTTAAATCTTTCGTTTTATAGTTTTTGCTCTCTATATTATATTTGCACTTTAATTTAAACATTTTCTTTATTTTTGTGCTAATATATTTTTTTTAATTCTTATTAAAATAAAAGAGTGCCTACATAGGTACTGTAATACTGTAATAAAATTTTAAGAATGTCAACCATTTTGTAATATAAGAAAAAAACTTCATTTTACTTCTCTCTGAGGAATTTAATACAATAGTATAAATATTTTTTTTTATAAACTGTTTTAAGAGAAATAGACATATAAGGAAAACTCTATCAACTCAAATTTTTACAATAAAGATAAACAATTTACATGCTTTTTTTTTATAATGCCTATTTAATGAAAACTGTGGTTTAAATCAGTAAATAATAAAACCTTAATTAACTTTCAGTATAATTAAAAAAGTCAGTTAACTTTCTTCGTTTTAATCACCACAGGTTTTTCTTGCAGCCGTGTCTCGTACTCTACATAGAAGTAGCAACTGTGTTTCATCTGCATCCTCCTGCTTTCCATACCAGTCATTGCACTTCTAAAACATGTTTTCTGCTCCCTTATGACTTTATTGTGTTTTCACCAAGTTTTCAACAACAGAATCAACTTGCAATCTCAATCTAACAATCATCTTTATTCAACCCCACTCTCCACAAGTTCAGTGTCATTTGTAATCTCAAAACTGGCAACATATTAATCAAGTCTTAAAAATGTATTAACATTGATATATCTTCTCCACCGGGCATATTTATGTAAAGTTG
Source organism: Aphrophora alni (assembly GCA_963513935.1). Classification (NCBI taxonomy): domain Eukaryota; kingdom Metazoa; phylum Arthropoda; class Insecta; order Hemiptera; family Aphrophoridae; genus Aphrophora; species Aphrophora alni. The sequence continues at coordinate 13,412,198 of OY740765.1, read as the reverse complement.
CACGATTACAGTTTCATCATTGTAATCCTCCATATTGTTTTCTTCAGTAGTTTCAGTGTTTTCTGATTAGGACCACAATTTATTCTAACCTCTACTTCGTGCCAAGCTTTGGCCACATTGAAAATTGCATCTTTAATTGTTAATCATCATAGGTGGAAACAAGTTCTTGTATGAAGCCTTTCCGGAAACAGCATTGCATTGTTTCTATTATACCCTGGTCCATAGGTTGAATTAGAACAGTCGTATTAGCTGAAACGAAGTGACATGTGATTTTTCCATCATCATTCTTCAGTTCACAGGGTGGATGTGTAGGTTCATTGTCCATAAGTAACACTGCTTCTTATGGCGATTTCTTTGATATTAAGTACAATTTTATACTGTGCATGAAAATATTATCAAACCAATCCTGGAATATATTCTGTCTGATCCAGGCACTTTTCTCTGAATAATATATTACAGGTAACACGTTTGGATATAAATGTCCAAGGCTTTATTTATTTCCCAATAACAAGTAGAGGAAATCGATGTGATCCACTTATATTCGCGGAAATCATAGCAGTAATACATGTTTTTTAAATTTTAAATCCTAGGATAGATTTTTTTTTTTAGACAAACCAAAGTTTTTTGAAGGGTTTTCCAATTCAGCCCTGTTTCGTCACAATTATAAACCTACTCTTTTACCAATTTTCCTTCAGTTATATATTTTTTTTAACTTATCTCTGAACTCTGTTATGACAGTACTATCAGCACTTAGTTTCTCACCTGATATATTCAACCCTCGGATACCACGCTGGCACTTGAATTTATCTAACCATCCTATGCTTGCTTTGAAAGATGGATCACCATCAAGCTTCTTATTAATGTCAATGGCCTTAGCAAATATAATAGGCTCTGAAAGAGGAATCCCCTGGCTGCAAGTTTGAATGAACCATTGATACATCACTGAATCAAATTGTTAAAGTTTTGATGATTTCATAGTTTTTCTTGCTTTTACATCAACATCACTATTTGCATTTTAAATACATGACTCTCAATTTTGTCTGCATCTCGTTTAATGTCATTTACAGCTCTCCGAACGATACCATATTATTGGCACAATACTGTATATAATACCCTATCCGCTGTTGCTTCAAACGGTATGCCTTCTCTTCTTTCATCTGTCATGTATTCAATATACAGACAAACATTTGTTTTCCTTTTTTATAACATTTACTTATGTGTATATTTAATATTTATTCTATTATTCATTTCATAAAACAACAAAATATATTGTCATAAAATGATACCCTTTTCCCACTGACACAACAGTGGAAGGTGACAGAAAATTAAATCTCTACTTTAGGCTACACTTAAAAAACCCTTTGCGGACTATTTACAAATAGAAAACATAATATTTTACCATAAAAATCATTTTTAACTGTGAAAATTGAAAATTAAAATTACAAAATGTGTTACAAGATAGGTTTAGTAAGAATATCAAATCATTCAATGTTGTCAAGATTAGAGTATCTGTTAGGAATTGGGATAGTTTTAGTTATGAATATAGTCTTTTTAAGAAGCCAGAATGACAACAATTATTGTGACAGACCTAGAAAACTGACAAAATCGCTTACCTTGCAAGCAAGCAGACGTCATTGATGCTACAATGATATATAAACCCTTGGGTGGGAGGACACGTGGTCAATAGGCCACGATTGATTAAGGGAAGATGCTGCAGGAATTCTTGATAGCCAGACAGACTTGGCGAGTAAGAACTTCCTAGGAGTATTGAGACTTCGGTTGAGCATCCACAATAATTGCACACAGGATGAACAAACTTCGCGTATTAAGAAACTTGCAATTATTTCAGACTCAGATAATTAAACTATAGCGTAGTTTACACAGAATCAAATCTGTGATTCGCAACAACTAGTGTCATTCTGGATTAATGATAATAATAAGAATATTGTAACATTGTAATAAGATAGGGGTTGTTTATTCTTGTTAATAATTGTTAATAAATGTTAACTGAGTACTAAACCAATCGATTTATTGACGGCAAAGAACCCAGGCAGGCTAATGGAACTAATCCCAACAAATAGTGCATCGGTTGTGCTTTTAGTTTTTACTAAAAATAACAAATAAATACCAAGGTACTTTTACTAAAAAGATTTTTTTTAAACCATTTTTTTTCTATGTTGAAAAATTAGAAACATAGTTGAAAATTATTGTTGAGTTTTGTTGAATTCTTATCAGTCATTGGTTTAGTATTACTAAAAACTATTGTTTTAATTTAATATTTGTTGCTTTTATTGATTGAGTGTAGACTTGAAATTGATTTACTTGATAAAAGTTAATTGGAAAACTTTGTTATAGACAATTCATGTATCTTTGTTTAATGTGTTGCTTTCTTATTTTTTAAATTTGTAATGGATTATTGTTTATATTAATTCGTTAATTTGTTGAATTGTGTTTGAAAGTTAATTTATAATTTAGTTATTTATAAACTTTGAGAAATATTGTGTGTTTTGAAATCAAGTTTATATGCAATTTGTTACTCTAGACTTAAAAGGTAAAAAAATACTTAAAAAATAAGTTGTCAAATTTTTGTTCCTACTGAAAGATTATTAATAACTTTTATGAAAATTTGTTTAATCTGTTGACTTTATTTATTATACAGTTATAGTCAATGATTTTTGAATATGTATGTATGGTTGTTATGCATTTTGAAATATTTAATATTATCAGTGGTCAATTTCAGCTAGTCTTTGGGTGTTTCACAAGCAATGAACTGAATGGGCACAAGAAATACTTATGTCAAATTTATTACGAATGAAGTGTGTTGTGAAGGTTACATTATATGATGAGTAGGGGAAATTCCTGGTCTTTAACTGTTGACTTACGTTTGCTGGATTTTAAAGTCAAATTGTTTCTTCTTTCCTACGATAAAGTCATCATAGTAATAGACTTAACGGAGGTTTATTTTTGATCTTGGTGAATTTAGTAGCCAAGACGATTATAACAAATGTTATGTTATAAGTCATTCTTTGGGTTGTAATACTAATTAGTCAACATAGCAAGATTAAACATGGAATGCTGACAAAGACCTCTACAATCTAGCATGAACGCTGACACGTGGAATTTAACACAACAGTTATAGTTGTAACCTATTAGATATTTCTAAATAATAAAAAAATGGATTGTTTTTTTAAATAATTAATGAATATTTTTGTTTTGTAAAGGAAGAAATAAGGAGTTTTGAAGTTCAAAAAGAGATTTTAATTTTTTGTAGAATACATAATGTTTTAGTTAAATTCAAAGTGATTGTTAAAGGGTAAAAACAAGGGAATAAAATTATTTGTAGAAAGTTAATTAAGGTTGATGAATTAGTGAAGGAAATTATAAACAAGATTAAGGATAAAGTTTTAAAGGTTTTTTGTACAATAAATGATTACTGGTATTAGAAAGCTGGAGTGTTGGATTCATGTTTTTAAGAGGTTTCTACGATAAATGGGGTTTCTGTGAATTTTCAAATGAATTTACAAAGAATTAAGGTATTCTGTGAATTTTACAGATAAATGTTTTAGGACGATTCTACGAAATAAATGTACTATAGTTATACAACGGATGGGTTAATTAATACTCTACGATTCTACGAAATAATAAAATGTTCTGTGAATTTTTATAATGATTTTTACGAAGAATTTAGGACAAGTTTTAGAATGAAGTGTGAAGTATTACGCCGAAGTTATAATTTTTACAAAAGACCTAAAAAAAGTAATTTTAAATTGAAAATTAGATAGTTAGATGTCTTGAGTAAAAGTAGTTTAGCCCACAAATAATTTCTCTCAGAAAAAATGTAGGTGGATTACTTAGGTTGTTTGAAATAGTTGTAATTGTTAAAGGGGCTGAAGAGTGTAATGATTTTTACATAAGAGAGGGTAGTTGATTTTAAAAATTCCAAGGAAATTGAAGCATGATATTTGTTCAGTTACGGCAACCAGTATATAGGACTGTTGTACAATTGATAATTCTTTTGCTCCTGAATGATAGTTTCAAGACTAAGTGACATCTTGGCGACCAAAACAGAGATCAGTTCAACAAGTTTAACCAAGTTTTGTACAAGATGAAGAAAAAAATAAAGAAGTATTGGTTACTCTCGTCCATTCTCTTAACCATATTTTCCTGTCACATTACGAAGATGGAGCTGATGAGGAGGAAAAATTGGCAAAAGTGGGCAACGAGTAATTAATGCTATTGTACTTATAATAATAATTTTATTGTACATATTTGTGAATATTTGCTCAACATCTGTTGTTCCATGGTTTTATTACGATGTATATTAGTATTCTATATGGAGTTACGATGTATATTGTTGTATTTATTATTGGATATCATTTTAAACTAAATTAAAATTTCAGAACACCAGAAATATAGTTTGTTTTGAACTTATAAGTGACATATGTTGCTTTTCATTTATGAAAGTAGTTTCTTTTTTATTTCTTTTTATATTTTTGAGATTATTTATATGAAATATATGTATGACATGTAATTTTAATATATTACTGTGCTATTGTGTTGGTTATAATGTATATATGTCAGTAGTTGTGATGGAATATTTAGGTATAGTGATGATGTGTGTGTGTGTGTGTATATATATATATATATATATATATATATATATATATATATTGTTTGTTTATAATATTGAGTACCTATTTTGTGTGTTTCTATTTTATACAAATAAAGTGATGTATATTTCTTTTGTTGTAAACTTTGGGGCGGTGTTTCGAGGACGCCGATGATGTTAGAAATTAGGATTGTTTTAGTTAGGAATATAGACTACATTCTTCTTAAGAAACCAGAATGACCACAATTATTGTGACAGACCTAGAAAACTGACGAAATTGCTACCTTGCAAGCAAGGCAGACGTCATTGATGTTACAATGATATATTAACACTTGGGTGGGAGGAAACGTGGTCAGTAGAGCAAAATTTATCAAGGGAAGGTGTGCAGATATTCTTGAAGGTAGCCAGACGGACTGGGCAAGTAAAAGCTTCCTAAAAGTATTGAGACTTCGGATGATCGGCCATAATAATTGCACAGTTTCCACATTTAATTTTAATTCGTTAATTTCTATAGCTCTTATTTTGTTACAATTATTGCACTTCCAATTATTTGTATTATCATTAGTATTTGCGCACGAAAAATTATATCTTGTTTTACAGTCTATACAGCATATCCCTTTTATGGCTCTCTTTTTCCAAATGCATTCGTTTTGGAACAAGTCGCATTTACAACCTGGTCTATTATTAATTTCTAAATTTGCTATAATCTTCAACTCAATGACCTTTTTTCAACTTTCTTCTTGTATATTTTTAAGCAGTTTTAATTTTGATTCCACCTCTTCATCCTGTTGGATAGCTACTTCCAATTCTAGTTGATGCTTAGAGAGTTTCAATTTGAATTTCATATTCATTTTTTTGTTTTAATGTCTCATCAAGCTTATTTAAGACATTAGTAGAAAATGTTACTAGATCACTAGTCTCTTCCACACTGCAACAATGCAAAAGTTTGTAATTTTTTTTTTTTTTTGAAATTCAATTGCAGTCATTGACCATTTCAATCAAAAAATCCATTACGAAATTCAAATAAATCTAAATACCCTACACCTATGAAACTACAATAGACTAACAATACTTTTTATATAAGTAAATTTTACATCAATCGATTATTAGTTTGAACCAGTCAATATCTACATTAAGTCAATACCGACCAACCATTAAACATAAAAAGGTCCAACCCAAAACTCAAATTAAAGATTAAATCTATATATATATAGTAGATAAGTAAATTACTGTAAGTCAACAACAGTTCACAATGTCAATACTTACAAAATGTTTACTTAAAAGAGTTCAAAGTCCAAGCTCGCTTATCTTGACTTCAATCAATGATAAAATTTAAGATTACCATATTAATAAAAAAAATTGCCCCTTTATCATGCTTCAGCAGATATAAAATCGTCAAATGCACTTATGTCAAATTGTCTACAAACAATCCGTTTACATTTACAAAGAAGCACACACAAAAACGACAACTCAATACAATAGAAATCACCCTCAGAACTCAAAGCAAGTACTTTCAATGTCTTACTTCAACAAGTATCAACTCTAGAACCTCATTGTAACATTGTAATAAGATAGGAGATGGTTATTCTTGTTAATAAAGGTTAATTAAGTACTGAACCAATTGATTATAATGAAAATAAAGAACCCAGGCAGATTAATGGAACTAATTCTAACATATCGTATAATCTGCCCAAGAAAATTCATTGAAAATGGTTAAGATTTTAATACAATATGAAAGTTTTGAAATTAAAATATTATCATTTCAATTTATACTAAAAGACTCTCGATTTCGTTTACTGCACATGTGTATTAGTATAATTCAAAACAATGGTTTATTAACCAAACCTATCTTGTAATTTCTCATATAAAGAAATTATGTCACGGGAAAAAAACCCAACAGATTTCGAGATTTTTTGGAATACAGTAAACACTCTCTGATCCGGATCTCTGATAGCCGGAAACTCCGATATCCGGCCATCGTATAAAAAATAATAAAAATACAATTTTCTATACAAAAATAATATTTTCGGCCCGAATAGTAGTGAACGATGTTTTTGAGCTGGGCACTGGGCAGTAGTGCGGTTCGGATTCAACAACAAAAACAAATCATGACTCATTGCGAAGCTTTTCAAACACTTGAACAGCTGATAGACTACGTGGAAGAACAAGAAAAATCCTCACCGGCCGATCTCCTTCTTTTTCGTAGATGGAGAGATATTACATCTAAGAAGTGTGTTCAACGAGCCAAGCAAGCTACCATTACATCTTTTTTAAATAAAAACTGACATGAGTACAAATTACTGTACTGTAATGAAAACTAACATTTATCGTACATTCATCAAAATTTCACGTGTACAATCCTGTACGTATTTATTGTACTGTTTTATTTTCTAATCTTCATTTTTCGTTTGATATTTTTAGTTAAGACTGTAGACCTAATTAATTGTTGTTTGTGTACTTTATGCTGAGCCTCATTCAGCTTAAAATAAATACATTTTTAAACATATCTATTATAATATTTATTTAATTAACCTACCTTTTGTTGTTTCGGTACTTTTGTTACCGGTTACCGTACCGGCAAACTACGGCAAATTACATACTAATAGTACAGTTAAAACGTAACGTCTATATATTACAGTACAGTAGAACCCCTCTTAACCGGTCTATTCGGGACTGACACCCGGGCCGGTTGCCCGTTTGGCCGGTTAATCAGAGGTTCCCCTGAAAAATCGGTTTTCGTTGAAAGAAAGCTTATTTAATCAGGTAGCGCTAAGAATTATGCAATTAAGATGTTATTGCTACTCATTTTATTGTACATAAATGTATCTTATATATTATGTTATGTATATTATACATCAAACATGAAAAAATTAAACACTACAAAGCTCGTTTACAGATTCCCCTCTGTCAAGTCTTTTGACACATTTAACCGCGTCTCAAACGAAACCAACACACGCTTCCGTTGTTTTCGTAACTCACTCATTTTTATTTACTGTAATATACCCGTCAAAGACAAGAAGAAAACTGAAAAGAAATGTTATATTTTTCATAATGTAAACTAAAATGATCCGTGGAAAAAAAGCGGCCCATCAAACGTTTTTGTGGGTGTATGTCTGCTATACCGACGGGTGCCAATGCCGCGGTGTTTTTACGGCGCCGACAATGGGATACCGCTATCGACAAAGTCGTTTGATATCGCCGCCGCTTTGGTGCCGCGGTGTTTTTACGCCGCCGACAATGGGATACCGCTATCCACAAAGTCCTTTGATATCGCCGCCGCTTTGGTGTTTCAATTACAATTTATTTTCGGAAACTCTTATCCAACCAGTACACTACGATATAGGCTAATCCGAGGACCGGTTAATCCGAGGCTGGTTAACAAAGGTTCTACTGTAATTTGAAAAACCATAGTGAATTTTTAGAATAGTGTGATAAAGGTACAATTTATCGTAAGCGCAACGCGTTTTAGTGCTAAAAACATAAACTTGCTACGTTTTGTTCACGTTTAAAACCACTTTAACTATATAAAAGTAGCCACCCCGAGATCCGGATTTTTCGATATCCGGACCGGCCGGCGCCACATTAATCCGGATTAGAGAGTTTTTACTGTACATCTTATTTAATATAAATATGGTTTTCATAAAATCTTATGTCTATCTACATGTTACCTGTGTACTCAAATAGCAGACGAATAGATATACCGATCTTGGTCACATTTGTTATGTAGGGTTATTTTAGGGCTGGGATTGGTTCACATAAGGTTTAAATTTATCTTGATAACTGAAGATAGGCCTATTTGTAACAAGTCCAAAACTCCATTTTTCTCAAAATTATTTCTATTGATTTTGATTAAATTTGTCTTAAATGTAGCCCTTTTAAGACTTGCATGGAATGTGGATCTATTCAAAAACATAAATTAATAGTCAAACATTTTTAATGAACTAGAACATCATCCTAATCACTTATCTCAAAATCAGTTGGAACAATTTCAAATAATGATAGTGAGAAATTAAGGTTTATGACCTACACTAATATTATAGCCGTCTCTAGTATAAGGCCACACTCAGTGAAAAGAAATGTGGCAACATTTAATCTGCGTGCTCAGTATTCCTCGTACCAGCATAGCGTCACACTGCAAAGTACTTTACTTCTGCATAAGAAGTAACATAGACTAAGGGACACAAGAATCACATATCTATGCAATTTGACCTAGTCTAGTACGTCTCCGCAAAATATTTTCCTCGGCAGACAAGATCGGTGTCTGTTTTGTGACACATTACTTTATGAATTCACTGTATATATTAATAGTAAATTAACACAAATTAATGTTACCAAGGATAATAATTATTCATTAAGACATCCATTTCCCAAAATATAAAAATAATAATTTGTCCTTTCAATATAACTTTCTAAAACATAATACCATTATAATTGATAATATAAAAATAATGTATATGCCAAACACTAGAATTTCTGGACAATGCAGTTTTTAGGAAATATATACATGAATTTGTTAAACTGCCAGAACCCAGTCACTCATATACACCAAACCCTTGTCATTTACACTTACGGTTCTGGCCTATACTGGGATCCACCGATGAAACCATGGCGATCAGGAAGCGTGGACACAACAGAACCATTGTTTAATGCTGAGCTTGCTTCCGAACAGCAGTCATCATCTTCTAAGTCACTCATGACAGACATTACATTTCATCTGTAAAAGAACATAGTATTAAACATGAAATATGTTAATAGTAGGCTATTATTTATTTGTTCCAAGTATCGGGTTTTATTCAGTTAAAGGTAATGGGAGAGTTGTATACATTTTTCATTAAAAACTTGTTTTTGTTACAAAAAAAAAAATACCCCTGATCTCTTGGATACTAGAGCGAATCAATTGTTTTTTGACTGAACAAAGCAAATGTGTGTTTATTTTGTTACACAGTTATGGCTGATCACTTGTACCAATTGCTATAATATTCTATATTTCTGCTAGGAATTAATTTGAGTACATTCTTCTGTCATTCCTAGCATTGTTTTAAATTATCCCGATGTATTTCAAACGCTACTTACATACTATAAATTTAGGAATAATATGCATTGCACTAGGACGATTGATGTATATTCTAGATTTTTCATATTATTAAGGTTAATTGGTGTTAAATTCTGGGGTGATAATATGGTTTGTTTGAAGCTTTGTGTAGTTTTATTTGATGTTAAATTCTGGGGTATAACGGTTTGTTTGAAGCTTGTACGGTTAAATTGTGAGATGGTAATGGCGGGTTCGGCACTTTGAGTAGCCTTATTTCGTGTTATTGTGGATTTTTAATAGTAGTTTGTCTCTGTCTTAAAACTAGAGTTACAGTAGTGAATTGGTATTCTGAAAGCCACATGAATTGAAATTTTTAGTTTCTGTCCTCAGGAGGAAAATTGTATCTTAAACTTGGAGACCATGTTTTACGTATTAAATTATATTATCCTCATCTGAGTATTTGACAGTGGAAGTGGGAAATAATCCAACATCGTATTGGTAGACACTAACATTGGCAATGGCAAGTTACATGACTCTCAATTTTGTCTGCATCTCGTTTAATGTCATTTACAGTTGTCTAAACGATACCTTATTATTGGCGCAATACTGCTAGCACTTTTGCCTTTATGTAAGTGTTTCATAATTTTTAGTTTTTGTAAAAGGTCCAAACAACACGATTTTGCTTTAACTAACCCCTTGACTAGGAGATAAGTTAAGAGATGCTAGACACGACACAACTAACCAAACTGACCAATGACATTACCATTCCCAGAGAGTGGAGAAAGAGGGGGTGATGAGTAACCAATCCGTGATTGTGGCCGGGGTCTTTCCCCATCCGTTGTTGCCTTAAACAATATGTCTTCACTTCTTACACAAGTCACTCATTCAGTATACAGTCAAGAATTTGTTTTTAGGCTATTGTTTTAGTTTTTATTATGTTTACTTATGAGTATATTTAATATTTATTCTATTGTTCATTTCATTCACCAAAATATATTGTCATATAATGATATTTCTTTTTCGCTAACATGATGGTTAATAGAAACTGACAGTTAAAAGGATGATAGAAAATAGAATTTCCACTGAATTATGATATCAGAGGAAAAACATGCAGAACATTATATACTCTGAACTTATATAACAATGATAAATATTGCATATAACAATGGTAAATATTGTATATAACAATGGTAAATATTGTATATAAATTTTTTTTAAAAGATATAAATAACAATTGTAAGAAATGTCAAGAACATTATTTGCTATATATTTTTTTTTGTTTGTCTTGGGCTTACCGAGTTTAGGACTTTTGCTATATTTTTAGGTTAAAATCTTTTACTTAGATTAAGCTGTTATTCAGTGGCTTTGGAAATTTCCTACAAATATTACTCAACTTCACTGCAATAGGATTTAGAATAATGTAAGGCAAAACTAAACTACACAAAAGATATTTTAACTGATTTAGGATAAAATATACAATTCTGCAAATAATTTATCATAAATTTTATCCATGTAATAATATAAATTTATTTTTACTGTTTTTTAAATAAACTCTATTTAAGTAAAAATGCTGTCTTTAGCTAATTAGCATTTAAATCCACTCTTAGATTCATACCATTTAGATTTAGCTTTTGTTACACAAAAAGAATTGTACTCTATGATAATTTACAATCTTAATTTATGTAGGCTAAAGTGATTTTAAAAAGTTCCAAATATTCTATACTTATTTACTCTAAATTGCCATTTAAGAAAAGTTCAAAAATAGTCATGCTTTAGACCTACAATTCAAATTACATTTATTTATTTACATAATTTACATTTAAAGGAAATTTTAAGGAATTCCTAAAAGCTAATAATTCCATTTGAGACAAGTTAGAAAAAAAAAATCTTCACTTCATTTTAGGATAAGTGACCAGACATTATACAAATAGGATAGTCCTTATTATGTATCTTCTATTCTGACTGTTTTTATACTAAATCATGTATCCCACTTTGTTTAGGTAATTATGAAAGATCCATTGCACATCAAATTTTCATTTTTTTTTCTAGTTATGAAACGATGTTATAAATGTGAAGTAAAAATAATTTTTTGTAACCTAACCTAAACCTGTATAAACTGAATTTGATGTACGTAATGTTCTCAATTGTTTCAAGGCATACCTTTAGGCTATCGAAAAAGAGCAGTATGACATGGTAGTATGCATTCGCCATAAAAAAAAAAAAAAAAAAAACACTGCCTCGATAGATAACAGCAACTTCATTGTCAAATCATTTATAGTTCCTTCCGACAAAGTGGTAAAACAACACGTTTTTATCAATATAAATCATAAATTGTAAATGGTAGTTTAAAGAATTTTAAAATTTTTATTATGCTTGTTAGACTAATGAAGATAGGAGACACACACAAAATGCAACACAATCAACTGGGATCGAACCAGTATAATCTGTGACTGTTCACTAGTCTGAACTGCGGTGAGATAAGCACAAGTTATGCCAACTGAGCTATGCTACTCCCAAAAAATTGTTAACCCTCAGTTACTATACCCTGAAATAGAAACTTTAGTACTATGTAACGTCTGCCATACGTCATTTTTGGAGGAGTAGTGGAGAGGGGATAAAGATTTATATAATAGTTTTTAGAGGACTTTCCCGTTATACCAGATACTTTACTACCTAAAAGTTTTAAATTATTTTAATTTTATGGCTAATTTGATCCCCTTCCACCTCTTCCAAAAAAAATATGAAATTTGATAAGTAACCTTTTTCTTTTTTTTTTATTTGGTTAAAAACAAGATATTTTATGAAATACATAACTAAACTCTTTTTAAATATGCATTAACTATTATATAGCATTCAATTTTCAACCACAGCTGGGTTTATAATGACTTAATATGCTAAATAATATATTAGTGCGATAAATTACATACAAAATAGTAAATTAGGAAAATAATACACATGCATAGGAACAAATCTCGTTTTAATTACATAAAACAGTTACAAAATCTCACCAAGAATCAAATAAAGGTCTGGTTTAATGTCAAAATTACTATTATTAGATACTATTGTTCGATGTCCCCATGAAAATTAAAAAAGGGAAAAAAATCACTTTCACTATGACATGTCCCTGGGACTTCACAATACAACTAATAAAGTCACACTATCACTATAACCCGTCTATCAGACGTCAATGATGAATAGCACGGAAACACAAAGTCAGCGAGCGAAGCGACATTCACCACACAAAGACCTTGACTCAACTAAAAAGTACTGGCCGGGACCGGTTTATAGGCGGAGGGGGGAGGGGGTGCCCAGGGAGGAAAATATTACCGCCGTCTGAGAGACGTCAGTATAGTAGTTAAGGGTTTACCAATTTTTAATAGAAAATTCAATTTCATATTTAGTATCATTTTTCCCACTGTCCTCTCACTCCATTGAAATACTCCACCATCATGATTGCTGCTTACTCCAGAGAATTCTTGACGCAGTACTTGTATGATGTATACTTAACAGTATCTCCTTAAATATTACTAAATCCTTTGGATTTCTTTTCACTACTAGAATCACTTTTCAAAGGATAAATCATGTTCATGAACTGGGTGTGCCTTTAAAGACTAACTGTCTACTCAAGTCTGCATTAATGATATCTGTTTAAAGGCGAATAAGATAGTTGGATTTAACTTTCATACTTTGAGAAATTATTTCAGCATCCATACATTGAAGATGCTATATTTTTCATTAGTGAGACAAATTGGAGTCTCATCAGTACTATTTCGTTGACAAATTGCAACCATTTCATCAAACCACAAGGTATTCAACTGAGCTACAAGGGTATACTTGGATGTGTAGGTTTTGGAGAATAGTGCTGATCTTAGTATTCCGCCTTTGTCCCCTTCGTAAAAATCTTTACAACATGCTTATACATTTTTTTTTAAATTTGATTGATTGCCCCGAGTTTCTCAGTATGGTGAATTTGCATACTTGTAGAACCACTCAGTCATGTGAATTGTTCTACAGAAGTCAGCACTCCACCAATTAGATACAAAATAGCTTCCTACACCCAAATGATGAAGTTTGTAAATAGTTTTTCCCAAAAAACCATTCTCTTTTGGACAGCATTCTCTCAAATTTTCTGTACATTTGATGTCAAAATCCATTTTTTTCTTAATGCTATAATATTTTTATTGTAATTGGAACAAAAAGTACCGTTTATATTCAACTTCTGCTCTTTTTTGTTCCAACCACAATAAAAATAATATATTATTATAAGAAAAAAATTTACTTTGACATCAATCAACGCAAAATTAAACAAGGAAAATTATGGTATAATATGCTTTGTTTAAATGTTACTTGGTTAATTTTATATTAACATTCAAACTTGAGTATTCATTCTTTTGCACTTGACGGTAGTGTAAAAGTGCATCTTCTTTATACTAGAATGTTAAGTGATTTATATTTGATAATGGTATACATTCACATTTATTAAGTTATCCAAGATTTCGGTTGGCAAAACTTTGAACTCTGCAGGTAAAAAAAAGATGTCTAACAAAAATATTATTTTTGGAGTAATTACTTAAAATCACAACACAACAAAATACATTTCTTTTGTATAATATCATTGAAGTACTATACCAATCTACAAGAAAAGCAATATACAGAATAAAAAAATGAAGTCAATAGTAAGCTATGTCTCATTAATTAATACCATTATTGTTATACATAAAAAATTGTTTTCTCTCTTATGTACTTAACGAGTAGTCCGACATTCGTGATCTAAAATTTTAGTGGATCTTATGACCAATGGAACAAGTTACAAACCAAACATTTGGCACTCAGAACAAGTTGGTTTAGTTAACTAATCAATTTAACTTAAAACTGCCAAAAAAAAAATGGGAGTAGGCCTAAAATTGTAGGTACACAGTCTACTGAATTTCCAGATGATAGCCTACATATTTCTTTAGGAGGCATCAGTATAAATACTTTAGGAATCTTACTGTTGACAGTGAGTTTTAAGTAAAACATTAATATTAAGTTCGGCTGTATATTAAAACTATATAAATACTAGAAATATGAAAGAAGTAATGCCCAAACTACAAATAAAACACTAACACAATTAACGTTACCAAGTTTATTAAACTCTTTTGTACATTTTGGTAACAAAGATACCATCGATAGCCCTAAATGACAGAAACAACATTGTATGGAAAAATATGTTTTAATATTAACATCTCACAGGATATGTATCAAACGATATGCGAATGTCTTGATATAAGTAATAATGTTTCAAGTTACCAATTCCTATTGCTTATGTATACATAACCTAGAGATGCATACGTGTATTTCCTACTTTTCTATTTGTAATTTTTCAGTAAAGAAGTGTATTCCACATTAAAATATTAGGTTATATTATTATTTCAAAATAAGGCAAGTAATAAACGAATTACACAAATTAAAATATTATATTATTTGAAAATAAGGTATGTAGTAAATGAATTACACAAATTGTCTAAACTAATCACAACTTGGACTTATCCCACAATTACCCAGTTAGTGTAATGTACACATCTCTACAGTACATAAATTATGCGTACAGATTCAATAGTAGGGCTATTATCAAATCCATAGAATATCACAAATATATATATATAAAGTATTCAACAAGTTTTTGACATGTAGAACAAGTTAGTTTAGGTATGGTCTCATTATTTCCATTTACAATTTATATTTATAAAAAGTGTTTTTTTATGACTTTACAACAGAATGTAGGCCTATGTGTTAAAAACTATTAATGACTTTATAATGTAGTTGCTTTTATTTACAGAGGCAGTGTTTTCGTGTGTTTTGATAATTATGTGTTGTACCTCTCGAGGTGATTTATTTAAGAGATTTCTCCAATTCCATTACTAGCCTAAATATCTTATTTTGAAACAATGAGATCATATTTGAAGTTGGAAGAAACTTTTCAAGTACAAAAATACAATAGTTAAGTAGAAAATAAGAAATATAAAAGTACAAAATCCAGGTCTGGTTATGTTAGTATGTATGCCTACGTTAATATGTCTCAGCAGGTCACTAGATATATATATATATATATATATATATATATATATATATATATATATATATATATATATTGATCTAACCAGACATAGTAAATGAACTGAAAGTCTGGTAAGGTAACTATATACCTGTAGCTCCTTTACTAGGTCTGGTAGGGTAACAATATGTTCAATATCTTTGTCTTGTAACTCTCCCACATCAAATAACAACAACTTGCAGTAAATATGTAGTGTTCCTGTTATTGCTATTTTCTCACTAAATTTATACAATTTGTGTTCTAAATACCTTGTGTTGTAACAATTACATCATCCTTTATTACACCGTACACTTTTTGTTTCACAATCTCACTTAAAAATCATCAAAATTGAGCATTATTGACATTATAAACGACGCAATCACATATATAAAATATATATAACAAATATTGAAATCACTCATGGGGCGTATGAGCACTAAAATTTCAGATTCATATTACTACGCTTCTACAATTTAAGAATCATGAGAACTAGGTCTAGTAATATATATATAGGGAGAGAGGGGGAGAGAGTGAGAGAGAGAGTGAGAGAGAGAGAGGTGGGGGAGAGAGAGGGGGGAGAGAGAGAGATTGACCTACCTAGACCTGTAATTCTTTAACTAGATCTGGTTAGGTACATGATTAACAGTAATTGACATACTGTAGTTTGACAATTCTTTAAACAGACCTATTTTCGCAGATGAACATAAACATCGAGGGATGAAAAATTAAGTAGATTCACGAGTTGTCATACGTAGTAACGTAAAGAGCCGAACTAACCTCAAAAGGCTCAAAAATCATCATTTTAAACAGCTTATTTTCTTCTCACAATTCACAGTAAATTTGTTATCTCGATATAGGCCTATATCACAATTCATTATTTACTTCATAATCTTAGAAACTGTCAAATTTGTTATATATTCTATTCGTATAGCCATATTGAAATCACTCATGGGCTGCATGAGCATTTCATTCACAAATACAGGTTGATATTACTATGCCTCTATGATATAAGATTCATGATGACTAGGTTTCTGAAACCCAGATCCAGTACAAGAACTATAGGTAAAGTAAGGTAACCTTACCTTCCTAAGATAAGATATAAATGACGTTCCTTAACCTGTAGTTCATTAACTATGTGTGGTTAGGTAACCATATACACACGTCATACTAAATGATATGTTTGACAGTTCTTAAAACAGAACTATTGGTAAATATTGGTTGTATCTCGTCCGACAATTTTTCTAAAAAAATATAAGATAACATAAAGTATTCACCTTGTATTCAAAGGATCAGATCATATTATGTGTCGTAATAAACATTTTAAGTCCCAAATACATTTCGCAATTAAATCGATTGGACAACTCTCCTGCATATTTACCCTGTATTCTTATAGCCTACTAGACCAATATCTTGTATTTACAAGGGTAATTGTTTAGTTAAAGGTGACTCCTAATTTTCGGGATTTTTTAATTTTTTGTTTATCATCTACTATATACCTTACTTCTTAAGAATAAATAATGTTTTCCTTTTTGGAGATCACTTTTTTTCACTGAAAAATCACCTAAAAACTACCAAATCTGATGTATTTATAGATTAAAACATTATGGCAATGTTAATTAGCGTATGGTTTGATGCATGAACAATACACGAAGACTACACTACATCGCTATTTCATATCTCAACAGGTTTGTCCAGGTGTCTTTCATACGTTTATTGATGTTAATATTTTGCTATATTTTTGGTTAAGGTTGGCCAGGTAGCTATATATATATATATATATATATATATATATATATAGAAATATCTTTAGTAACATGTGAGATGTAAATGTGAACAATTGCCATTATGTCTAACCTATAAATACGTCTGATTTGATAGGTTTTAGATTGTCATTTTTCAGAGAAAAAAAAAAGTGACCTCCACATGGAAAACATTATTTATTCTTATGGATTAAGGTATGTAGTAGATGATATAAAAAAAAAATCCCGAAAAGAAGGAATCACCTTTAAGTAAACAATTACCAATAGAAAATTTAATATTTTAACCCTTATAAAAGACTGTAACTAACCATGATCTTAGGCCTAGCATAAAAAAAAATTAACTAAAATATGGGTCTATTATTTAAAAGACTATTAAATAAAAATTTGCACACAATACAAACAGTTAGGTAAAAAACTATCCTATAGCCTACAATTATTTGAAAACTTTACATATATATTGTAAATAAATAACTACAGAAATTTTAGACTAGAATAGACTTAGGCCCATTCAATAGATTCGACCTTAGGTACCTTAATTAATTATTGGACTTACCTCCAGTCCAGCAATATCCACTATAAAATAATAATAATAACAATCTTTTATCATTTGCACATTTCACTTTCATAACATACAAAAACACATATCTTCTGGCCGCATTTCACACTTTCGCCAAATCGAACGAAATTATCGCCTGTCGTCTTATTCATGCAATACCTAATTCACGTTAAATTTCTCAAACAAGAAAACAATCAACATTAAATAGGCGAATAGGCCTAAAGGGGTGTTACGTGGGATCAACGATCAACATTGTGCACAGAGAGCAGATACATAATTAAAATTGCCGTCTTCAGAAAGTTCTAACATTATGTTGGATTTCATACATCATCTATGAGCAAAACTAAAAGGAGGCGAGGCCTACATACACTCATTTTGTGATGTCACAGTGAGAGGAGATAAGGTCTCGAGCTGATTTAATGTTCAGCATTGCTTAATTCAATTTTATTTAAACAGATAAAACAACTTTTAAATAATATATTTTGATGGTTTTTATAGTTACTAGATGTTTAAAATTATTACTCTCGGATATTCTATACATGTACACTTGTCATTATTCCCCTTTGGCATAATAGTGAATATGTATGTGACAATCACGAGATATCTGGATCTACATCTATCTTCATGTAGTCTTGGGTTATTTCCTTCTCTTTCAACTTTCCTATTAGGTCTCTATTGACCAAATCTTGTTCTTTTTCGACATTGATTTTAATAGAGTATTTTAAGAACTAGGAGTCTCTAATGTATGTTCTCCTTTTTTCTAGTAGATGATGACTGAGGAGATTTTCGCCTTTAAACAAAGAAACTGAACACTATGAATAACACACATATAAATAATACTTAAACAAAAAATATATATATTGTAAATTTTCGATAAAGTTGATTTCAAAGAGAAATAACAATACAGGAAAATTTATGTTTTTTGGAAATACAGTAAATAGATATTATAGTCTTCATTTTTTGTAATTTTCTAAGATAATAGATAATAGTCCATATGATTAGATACAAACTTCGTTTAATAAAAAAAAATAAATCTATAAAAATTCACAGTTAACTTGGTCTTTCATGTTTACAATATAAACTTCAGCAATAGAATCAGTCCAAGCTCCTCAATTAAAATTGTTGTTGTTACTACTTGTAATTTTTACAGCACAATTATCTATTTTTGTAAAGTCAATTTAAATTTGAGGGCACGAGACAGAAATGTGATTTTAATCGCACAAGTACACATGTGAATAAAAAACATATTGTGGGCGAACTAAGCGTTTTTACGTTTTGAAGTTTGGCATACAGATAACAAATATTAATATACCTAATTTGGAATAAAATTTAATTATTGGACAAAATAATTTTTTGTAAAGTTGAGGGCACGAGACAGAAATGTGATTTTTAATCGCACACGTTTTATTTGGGGATATTGCAGCACTGGAAAGGGAAGATTTGTTCCACAAGGTTGCAATGCTTGCAACCCTTTCTTGACGATAATCAGATGTTACATGTCGGCGGATGTTTGAAACATTCATGCTTGTCACCTGTCTAGAAACATCCTGATCTGATACCAAAGGATAATCCTGCATCATGTCTTCTGATAAACTACTTCCTCATCTTCACGTGGTACTTACATACTGGGCTTCAACTATTACAAGCCATGTTATCTCGAAGGTATTGGATAATCTCTGCACACAGTGGAATCTGCTCTTTTGTTTTCAAATTTATTAAATGTTTTAAAGCCAGACCCTCACACACTTCTGGGTTATATTCTGGCTTTTAGGCTAACACCCTAAAAACTGTTTACTAACAACAGCATTGACTTTGCCGACCCTTTTTATGTCAAGATACACAAGGTATAGGGTACTATGCCATAATAGTAAAATGCTATTTCTTTCTCTTTGTGTGATTCGCTATAACAGCTGTTCACCTAGAAGTCGCTGTGGACATCTCTACCAATGCCTTTACTTATGCCTTCTACAGATTTGTGTCCAGAATATAACTTTGCTCCCATGTCTACACTAGTTGTGGAACCAACTTCATCGGTGCCGCTGTAAAACTTCAGTCAGCTTACGTGAAACTACTGCGTCAGGATGACACCAAAGGTATTTTGATGAGATACACAGTCAAGCAGGGAATCCAGTTTCACTTCTCATCGCCAGCAAGCCTTGATATGTGAGGAATTTGGGAATTCGCTTTGAAGAGTGTCAAACATCATCTGACACACATCATTGGGACTCAGTATCTTCCCCATGCAAACTTCTCCACCCTAATCTCTAAAATAGAGGCAATGCTTAATTTGTGACCGCTAACACCTATGTCCAATTACCCATCTGATCTATCTGTCCTAACACATGGGCTTTTCCTAATAGGAAACCAATTGTCTCCCTGCCAGAAAGAGATTTAGTTGACTCGCCACTCAATCGTCTCACACTGTGGCATTAGACCCAACGCCTCACCCAACAGCTTTGGAAACGTTGGAGCTGCAAACACCTTTACACTCTACAACAGAGATTCAAATGGGTGAAAAAAGAGGAGACTCTTCAGGTTGGGGACTTAGTATTCATTCATGAGCCCAACACTAAACCGCTAACATGGCTTTTAGGGAGAGTAGTAAAAATTCACCCAAACAAGGATGGAGTCGTTAGAGTATACAAAGAACTGCTTCCTTCATACTCAAGAGGCTGGCCCCCTATGTATTCAAACTTCACGCTATTCAAGAAACTGCAATACCATTGCAATGAACTCTAGTATCAAGAAACCGCTACATAAACGCAATTCTATCTACTCTATTACATACACTTCGACTTCATCTTGGGCACAGCCTTAGGAATCCCTTCTATACATTGCTCCGCTCTCTCTCAAACCCTTCATGCGGGTTTCTGTATTCCTTGTTCCTCTCTTGCTATCCACGACCTGTCTCTTTTTTGATTCTTCTAGACCTTGCCCACTGTTGGAACAATGTTTCAAGGGTGCTGCTAAGTTTATAACTCATAATCCTGACTAGTGTGCCGACATACCAATTTTCCCTTTTGAAAGAGATTGAACTTACTGCCGGGAGGTACTGTACCCTAGCGTACAACTCCGAAAGCAGCGTCAGGTGACTTCTTGCGGTAGGCTTTCTAATGGTGCTTAGAGTGATAACGTTCAGTCCGAATCTGAATTTTGTCATGATGACCTAGGCTTGAATAGTTTTCTAAAATTTATCCTTTGTTTTAGCGGTCATCATGTTGATCTGTCTTTGTTATAAAATAAAGTAAATATATAATCAATTCAGACGCTTCACTGAAATGTGGGCAGTAACCTTTTCTTTTTAAAATTCAAAAAACATCATCTGCATTCTTCATGGCTCGTCTTCAAACGTTTTCGACAACTCTTGAACCAGCTCAAGCTGGTTCAAGCTGGAATTACAACTTATAAGTTCATGCTATAACTTCAAGTCCAGACAATTCAACCGAAGGACATTTCCGCTTGTTTAAAAAAACAAAAGTGAAAACTAAGAATAAACAAAGAACTTGAATTATGTATTTTGTTAATTGAGGACTTGTGAAATTAGTTTAAATGATGCTTTAATTAATTATTTTTTAAAACCATAATAACTATATTTTTCTTATTAAAATGCAAAACAAAAAATAAATTTCTAATTGGAAGGGATAAGCTAGCATTTTCGGACCTCACTACCCCAAAGGGGTTAATTTTCTAAATTATATTGACGTCAATTACTACTTAAAAATTTCTTTTTTTTATATATATATTTAATAAATCTTTTATTACAGTTGGCCAACTTAGATAATATAAATGTAATTAATTAATTAATTTTTTTTTTAAATTTTCTAATAATCTAAACTTAGAATCTATTGTAACTTAAGAACTGTTAACAAATTGTTATCATTATCTGGGTTCATCAAAATATTTTGTAATTTAAAATATATGGGGGGGGATTTGATTAACGTTACGGTATATAATTTTCTTGTTTTAAGGGCTTATGAAATTTACACAGGTAAACATGTATATGTATATTACTGTATAAGTATGCATAAATAATCAATTGTTTCATTACAAATTGTTTCTTTTTTTAACAGCAAACTAATGTTATGTGTTAATTTTTTTGTAAATGGTTAACTCAAATACTGCTAAATTTAAAAGAGATTAAGATTACCGGGCAATGTGAATTACTAAATTTCTTCACTTGACATTACCATTCCTTTGGTTCCAAAAGCGCTTTGTTAAGGATTTTCCCCTATGAATTGTACACTAGTCAACATTCTAAAAGGTTACTGAATATTGTAGTGGAGTTTTAGTGTTGATTCAAGTAGTAGACCTGAGAGTTTCAATGAACATAGTTTGGTTCAAGTCATAGTAATAGACCATTGTGTATGTACTGTGCCGCTATCCGTTAAAGCTGTGTTTGTTACAATGCGCTAATATAGCCAACTTTATGAAATCACTTGCAACACACTATTTTAGTTAGTGACATAAGTTCAGTATTTACATATGGACTATATATTATCAAAACGTTGTCTAGAGTGATCGTAACTTGAAAGCATACTGTGTTTGTGTTATTTGATATTCGCTGCTTTTGCTATTGCAAAATTAACTTATCAAAGCTCTCTTTCTCTTTTATATTGTGTGTTGAGTACTTTTCCTAGTTACCAAGTAGCTATTCCTTGCCGTTCCAGAGTGTACACTCTTTCCACAGGACATCATCCGGAGAAAGAGACACTTTGATCACTTTAAACAAAACAATGTCCTCAATTTTAAGAACTACACATTGATTATTATTGTATAAATAAGACAAAAATTACCATTATTTATTTACCATATTATTGAATTTCTATAGTAATTTAAGCTATTGCAGATGCAATCTCTAGAAGACCCAAGCAATTGATCAGGTACATTGTACCAAATACTCATTTGAAAAACACCACCTTAGGTTTTATAAAGTATATACCGGTACATATTTATAATTTTTGTTCAGTTTTGTCAAAATTTAATATCTATCAATTTACTCATAAGTAAAGGCTTAAAAATCTAAATCTACATCCCCACTTTGATTTATTAATTAAAGTTAATAACCAGCATTATAAGATTTATTATTCTGATAATAAATAACTAAGCAATAATAAATTAAACCAAGACTATCTCAACCCCATAAAATTCTTACTATATTAGATAAGTTTTGGTAAGGTTAACTTTTCTTGTAACTCAAGTTTTCAATTAAGTTGGATCCAAGAATTACATGTTACAACTATTTTAACAATAACACACACTCAACAACTGAGCATAAAAATAAAAATTTCATGTAGGAATTCAGTTTTCTAAATTTCTTTTTCCACAGCTCCATTTAAATGGACTTCATTAATAAATATAAAAATTAAAACATGTTCAATATATCATTTGATAAATTAAAGTAATTACACTACAGTTAATTAAAAAGAAAGTTCAGTTAAATAATTGCACTTTCTTATAAGAATGGACCTAATCTCTGAACGTGTTGACTTGAAAAGTTCAGTAAGTCCATGTTCAATAAATAATGATTATTCTCTTAATCGACAGTTTCCTATTTATTTTCTTCTTCCTTTAGAATAAAACAACTCCATCAATGTTCTTCCATGTTGTTTGGAAGTATTTCTGTATGGTGCTTTACAACATTTCATAATCTGCTAACAGTTTTAGCTTCATTACAAAGTTTATATTAATAATACATTTTCTAGAACATATATGTATTTGGGAGACAAATATGTATGTTTTATTCTAACATCCCTACATTATGCTTGTTAGTAACACAATAAACAGTGAGCAAAAAGCCATAGATTTACTTAAACAAATCAAAACTGTAACCATCATCAGACAAAACATAAAATCATCAAACCAAAGATATAAATCATTTTTTTCTATTTCATTTTAATAATATTGCTGTAACATTTTAATATTGTATATCATATAACATCGTAAGTGTTTAATAATATAACTAATAACATAAATATCATAATATATATTAAATTAATATACAACACATTAGTGTTACAACACTGGCAGATATCAATAATAATTCAACTCTATATATCACTGTAGTTAGGCCTCATGGGTCTTTTCTTCCCACCATCCCATTCACAGAATAATATCCTAATTAAATACTACCAATTCCCAATTCTACCTTTCCCTTTGACATCAGGTAAGACAATCTCTTGTAGCTCCTCCACATTCAGTATTGATCTGTCATATCCTTCACAGAAAGCCACAAAATGTTCCACAGTTTCCTCCAGCAAGATGAGTCCTTCTGTTCAATCATCAAAAGATGCCTATTCGAGGGACAAAGTCTTGTTAAAATACCTACCATCACTCTCATGTCCTACCTCCCTATTCCTATGAGACATCTCTCCTTCGATCATGAAGTCAATTCAAATAGATCTTTGACGGCCTACAGTTTTTTCCCTTCTTCCACACACCTATGTGCTTTTTTCCTCACCCATTCTCTGATCATCATCCTACCTATTTGTCTTAAAATCGCCAGTGATTCAACTGGTCGTTCCCTACAGTCATTCCCCAGGTCCTCCAAATGGTCCCAAGGTAAAACAACAACACAGGTTGCTTTGGTGCAGCAGCTCACTAAATGTGATTTCATCTATATTTACAATTAAGTAAAATACACAAATACTAAACTTGGTCTGTTGTGTCAACTGCAGTCTACTGCCATAAAGCATCAGATGTTTGAGAACATCAAGCTTCTTTTTGTTTGTGTAGAGTATTAGGGACTTTACTCATCACATTACACTTGTATTATATAACAGGCTCTCTGCATCAACTCATAAACTACACCAAAATACATAGATACCTACCTTGTACCAACACCGAACAGTCTTCAGAATATCCTTGTGTATACAATCTTTCTGATTTGAGCCTACCTAGCCCATTCATCATAATGGACCCGTAAATAGGTAGAGAAGCACCCTCCCTGTGACACACCCCTCCAGTGGCAGTGGTTTTTCCTTTTGAGTGTGAACAAGGTCAGATTCTTTAAAGAAGCGCAATTATCAATGACTATGAGATATGCCATCAACCTAAACATTGTCGAAAGATTTATAGGTTTCATTAATATTTGTTCCACATCTAGAGATGCTCAAGGACTGGCTACACAAATTTTGGACACGTTGAATAAACACCACTTATTCCATTTTGGATGGTGAAGTTCCAATTGTTGAGCAGTCTTATATTGCACCAGTGTCGTGTCTGGTAAAAATGAGCCCTGCAAGCAATTATAAATGAAACTCACTATAATACATTTTACATCCATTCTTTAGCACACAAACTTAATCTCTAGGTTATGTTATTTGTATGAACAATAAGGAACTATCAGCCTTCAATATGTATTTTACAGTGTAGTTATGTGTCTCTATTTCATACTCTTAATATTAAATACCCCTAAATATTACATGTACTGTTGAGGAACATCCAGCCTACATTATTTAATTAAAAGTTTAGGCTGTGTGTTCCTTACAATGATATTTATTCGATCATTGTTGTGATTAGCTTCTCAATTCTGGGCCGTAACAGCAGGTTAGGTAGGAGTGTATCCACATGTTTCTTTGAATAAGTAAGCTTTGTTAAAATTCATATATAATTAATCAATTTGATGTGCAGGGTCCTTTTTCAGATTAGTTAAATGCTACCAGTACGGAGCGTCAGAACTTATCGGCATTTTTTAAAAGATGACCAATCAGTTTTGTTTGAGTACAAGGCTACATTCTAGCAATTTTTTATGAAAATCAAATAGTAATTTGCATTTTTATCTTATGGCAGGTCCCATAAAATTTGAGTTATTGAAAAAACCCATGTTCGAATAAGCCCATATACAAAATTTTATAAAAATCTGTCCACTCGTTTGGACTGTAGAGCACTGCACAGAGGCCAGAGAGACAGACAGACTTCCCAAAATAGAGTTTGAACTCAGAGGAGTTCAAAACTGATATTTTCAAGAAAAACTTGACACCGGATTTTTAACCCATCGATAAGTTTCTCTTTATTACATATGTGTGAGAAAATAAAAATTAGTTTTCCTTAAAAAATTTACTTTCATATTTTTTTTCAATGAGTTTAGGCGATATAGACAATATTTTACTACTAAGCCTATTATTGTTTTCTGATAGTGGTTTTCTCATCCATACCCAACAAAATATATAATAAAATTTACATCATCAATAACAATATGTGAAGTAAATAGTGAGGACATTTTGGACCGATTTAATCATATTTGGTCAATTCGTAGCTTTTTTTATTTTTCAATGACTCAAATTTTAGGGGTAGCTGTTATAAGAAAAAAGACAAAATTCTCCAAAGAGATTTAACAGATTTGATCAATTTTGCTTAAAACCCTCTATATACTCAATCAAAACGTATTGCTCGTCATCTTTTCAAAAGATGCCTGTTTTCGTCAGTTTTAGGTTAGAAACAAAAAAATCGATCTTGGATGTGTGTTTATAAACGACGTAATTTTTAAAAATCGGTTACACCGTTGTCAATCACATTTTAGCGAAACGTGAAAGTTATTAAACGCCTGTAGCTCCCTAACTATACATCGTAATGATACGAAATTTGACATAAGGAAAGAAGAAAGTTCAAATTTTACTGTGGTGTTTTCAATTCGAAAATACCTTTTATAGTTTCTGAGTAATTAATTCGAGAAAACAGCCAATTTTCAAACTTTAAAGGTTTTTTTAGGCGAAAAATTGAGTTTTTGATTTTTGATTATTTTTATAGCTTAATAGAAGCAGAATTAAATTTGGAGTCGAGTGGTGCTATTGAAATTTCAAAATTTTTAATATTTTTTTCATTTTATCTAATTTTTTGTAAAAATTTCAACATTTAACAATACCAATGATGTGCACATCAATAGATGCAGAATTTAATAGAGAGTAAACCATGAAAAAATGACTTTGAAATCTCAAAGGGTTTACGAGTAATTGCTGTTCAAAGTTTTTTCAAAAAAGATCAAATTTTTTTAAACCAACGATATGGGTATCAAAAGATGCAGAATTGAAAGGAGAATAAACCCTGAAAAAATAACTTTGACATCTCAAATGGTTTAAAAGTTATTGCAATTTATATGTCAATAAAAATACCTGATTTTAACATTTCACGTTTCGCCACTTGCAATACCTTTTTTAACACCAACCAGTGTACAAAATTGCAAATAAAAATATTTTAAGGTTCATGAGTAATTGACAAAAAATTTATAGGCCTAATAATGTATCTTGACATACGTTTTATAAGTTCGATTTTAATTTACACCGAGACGTGTTGCAAGTTTAGGACTTATTTAAATAAAAACGGTGTATTCATGTCAACTATCGAACTGACATTTTTTGTTGACGAACAATTTTGTTTGTTTTTGGGATGGTTACGATTGTAATGTAATATTGTGAGTCGACTAACGGGTAGGAACATAATTATGACGGATGTAGAACGTCTATAAAGTAAAATAAATGTCTATTAAAAAGATTGAGTAATTCTTTATCTGGATAGAACATGTTCTACTTGGATTTTTAACGTTATGCTAATCTGAATATCATTGAATAGAGGGGGGGGGGGAAGAGGTAGGTTTACATTTAAATTGAATACCGATGGTTTCGTACAGAGATAAGAATTAAGGATTTGCTGGTACAAAAAGAGAATTGCTTTAGTTGTGTTCTACAGCTTGCCAGGTAAGCAATTTACAATAAAATAGATAATTGTAAATTCGTTAATTTTATGATAAAATAGTTAATACTAGTTTATATTTAAGTTAAACAGAAGATGTGGAAGTAAAAAATTGTATGCAAGCACATAAAATCGTAATGTGGAGAAGCAGCGAAAAAATTATGCAAATTGCTTCTATTGTCAGTAGTAACGGAAATATGGCGTGTTCAGATTTGAGCTTCATTTTATTATTCAACATTTATTGAAAAATCATTTATTTTCTCACATATGTACAGTAAGTAGTTTAATGGGTAAAAAAAATGGGCGAAGAATAGAAATGCTTAGTTTTAATTTGTTTTTGTCGTTGGGTGAGTGATAAAGTTTGTGCAATATTTTTGACCCGTTATTTATTACAAATTATCATTTTAGGTACGTTTTCGCTCGTACGTTTTTCTTTTATTCCTACAAAAAAAATCTTTAAACTAAAGTTGTTCAAAATTAAATTTTCTGTAAAAATCCTGCATATTAAATAATACCTAAATTTTATTGTTATTACAGTATATTTGTCAACAAATATTTTTTTAAATTTCTAATTCAAATTTTGAGAGCGTTGTCATTGAAACATTTATCATGTAATTATAACAATAATGGCAAAAATATAAGCTCCAATGATGCTTAATATAACCTGCTAAATTTCATTAGAACTTAATTTATTGTTTGCAATTTTTAATGTAATACAAATATTGCAAACCTTATTACGAAGCGGTGACACGATTTATGGGAAATCCTTCCAGCCATAAATAGATATAAACGTTTGTTTTCAATGCAAATAGTGTAATTTTTGCAATTTTCAGTCGTTTTTTTTTTAAATTAAACAATATTTTGATATCTCCATCAGCGGTTGGGGCGGTTAGGGGGAGGTGGTAACAGTTAACCACTACCCATTCTAAAAATGCTAGGTAAGGACATACCAAAGATGCCTCGTTTGCGAATATGCCCATGAGGTTCAAGTCACGGCTAAAATAAACGTCACGTGGTCGTACTAAAATATTCTTTCTGTCATAACTCATAAAATTATAGAACAAAAATAATTCGCAATCAACATAAGTGGCTATTATAAAAGACCTAATTTCCCAAAATCAGCTTTACCAATTAGGCCTACGTTATTTTATTATTATTATTTTTTTTTTTGTGAAATGTGAAGATTTCACACAAACTAGCGTGTGGAAAATTGCAAATAATACAAAATTACTGTTAAGGAATAACTTAATTTTGAAAAACCGAAACTAACCTTATTTAAACTTAATTTCATCTAATAACATTTTTGTGTAAGACCAGTTCATGACACAAGTGAAGCATGTTTATTTATATGTATAAATATTGTTAAAAATAATCTACAAAATGTAAAATGGCGACCATGTTTGGTTTTCACTTTTTTATTGGTAGCTACAGAACTGACATTTTAAGCGACTAGTTTTGCTTGGTTAATAATTCAGTTGTGAAAAAGTTTCTGCAATGTTTTTACAAAGTTAATCAAACTTTCCGAAGAAATATGTGTTAAATCATATAGCTTTAGTTATTAAAATACTTTTATTTTAAATATACATGGTATTTAGCATATTGATTTATTTCCATTTTTTAAATTAATCAAAATTCTATAAACTTATTCCAGTATATACTAGGAATGTATATTATTTTGTTTCTTAATTTTGTTTCACTCCTTCCCTAATAGATGTCATTGGGAAATGTGACAAGGTACATAATGTAACCTTATAAAGCCAGCATCGAGAAACAATGTTTAATAATGTGTCACATGATCGTGTTAGTATTTAAAAAAAATTAACTTAAAACCCTAGATTGATGCTTAAAATTTAATTAACATAAAGCGTAGTTCGAGAGATCAGGTATAAACACAATTTAGTCCCAAATCGATATGAAGAAAGTTGTGGAATAGTTAAGGATGCGAGGGTCACTTTTTACCTAACCCGTGTGTACAAGATAGAATAAAACTCAAAGACAAGTTCTCACAAATATTACGTTTAATCAAACTCATGTCAGCGACAAAGTCGCCATCTTCAGTGATACATGAGCTACAATAACTAAAATATAACTAACCTAAAACATTATTTCAAAATAGAAAACTCTGTGTTGTTGAAAAATGTTACAAAATTAAATACATTATAGATGCATGGGAAACTTTTTATATTAACAAATACCGTAGGCTAATATAACTGTAAATAATGAATTAGGCCCGATACAAAGTTCTATATTAAAGTAAAATATAAATTGTATTGTTAGATATAACATAGTCTAGAATATGGTAATTGTTAGATGTTAGGTCCTAACTCTTTTAAGTTATTTAGAATGACTTGTTAACGTCCTAATATTAGAAAGTAAGTTTAGACCACGCGCCTTTAGTTTTGTATAAGGGATTTGGTACAGTGCTAGGTTCGGTTGTACGTAAATCGCGCCCAGTGAAAATAGCGCCCACTGAGGAATGTGTGCAAATCGCGCACGGTCTAGAAATTGTCTACCTGTCGAGACAAATCTGCCCCATGAGTCACACCTCCACCAGCTGAGGCGTAGTTTTGCATTCCAATGTTTGGCACTTCGATCACTGCCTAGTGCCTACCCCAGAGTATGACATCTGTATAACCTAACCTAACCTAACCTCTAACCTAAATGTCGAAAGATTACTTTTGTCATTTGGCCAGTCCACAGCCTGAATAAAGTGTGATGGGAATCAGTTTATTTGTTTAACTTCTACATAAATATCCCGTTGCAGCAAACCTGCGCACTTAAAAATGTTCATGAAAAAAATCGAATCATTTACTTAGGGTTTTTATATTTTTCACATATGTTAGATATGGTGGAACTTTTTAAACATTTTGAAGTAGACATATTTGTGGCGGCAGAAGGAATGTCTTGATCCTTGTAAATTTCTTCGATCGTCGAAGGAATTCCGTTTTAGCTAAAAATACTCCAGGTAGAGACTGTGCTGGGCGCGATTTACAGGACACCGCCAAGTCAGTTTGTGACTTCAACATGCATGCCTCTTAATTTTTATGTTCTAGTGAAGTACCAGTTTGCAGCTTGCAGCCTTTAGGGAGTTCCCTAGATACTGCTATTCGCTCTCCCCAGTGCATGTCCGTGGGGGAAGGGGGGAGGTATTTTTATTTATTTTTAGTGGGTATGCCTTTCGGGGCGAGGTATCTCTCAGGAGAGAGATCTGCATAAATACACATTTTTTCTCCAAAAAAAAAAAAAAAATGCTAGGTTAGTATGTTATAGTTTAGTATCGCTTATTGTAGTTCATTTATCGCTGAGGATGGCGACTTTATCGTTGGCACGCGTTTGATTAAGTAAAGGTATTTTTTTGTGAGAACTTGTGTTCAAGTTTCATTCTAACTAATATTATACCACAAATCAAGCTCAACATTTATTTATAGGTATAGAACTGAAAAAATATACACCAATATTTTATTAATTAAATTCAAAGATAATATTATGATTCTATTACTGTATTTTATATTAACATTAATACTATTCCTTCAATAACTAATTAGAAATTATGTTTTAGGGAGATAGAAAGTCTGTTGACTGAAAATTTGAGAGCTCCTACAACTTCAAAAATGGTCTTTTCATGGTTTAAAAGCAATAGAAGCCTGTCTCTCCAGACAGCATTATATTCTGAAAAAGATCAAAATGTATCATTGATTATGAAACAAAATAAACACAAGAAAAATGTGGAACATACTTTGGATATCGATCCAAACATATCATTAGTAATGAAAGAAAAGCAATACAATAAAAAGTTAGAATACTCCAGGTATAACGACCCCAAATATTTCTCAATTAAAACGCAGAAGCAAAAACAATCAAATTGTGGTAAATATTACAATATTACCTTGTGGTATATACAGTGGTAACTTTAGGGTAACGTAGCTGGTAATTATGATGTTTTGTTTGTAAATTACCATATACAACAGTAACCTCAGGGTAATTTAACTGGTAGACTGCTTTAGTTTGTATATTGCCATATACTATAGTAACCCAAGGGTAATGTAGCTGTTAATGGATGGGTATTTGTTTGTATATTACCATAAATAATAGTAATCTTAGAGTAATGTAGCTGGTAATATATAGGATTTTGTTTCTGTTACCACATATAATAGTAACTTTTGGTTAATGGATGGGTGTTTGTTTGTATATTACCATAATATACAATAAAAACATTAGAGTAATGTAGTAGGTGATTGACAGGCTTTTATTTGTATATTATGGACATAACAGTAGTAACTTTAAAGTCATGTAGCTGATCATGTATCGGTTTTTGTTCGTATATTACCATATATATCAGTAGCCTTAGTGTAATGTTGGCAATGTGTGTCAGGATATACTTTTTAACTTATTGTGCACTATTTCACTTTTATTTTTATTATTGTTAATTCATCAAAAATAATTAAAATCAATTGATTAGAGCGGCTTAAAATTGAAAATAAATAATAAATTAAAACACGTGAAAACACTCAATAACTACTACAAAAAAAAATTATTTCTGTAAGAAAAATGTTTAGGGCCTTCAAGGCAATGCCTTTGTGGAGGACGCCTTATAGAAGGGAAAAAATTAACCTAAGGTAACAAATATTATTTACAAAAAAGTAAATAATATTTGCTAACTTATGTACAAAAAATCTGAAAAAAGGTACAAAGTAATATTATATACCGTACCGATACAAATTATATCGGTATAATTTAGCAAACTAAATGAAACAAACTGTGAAACTTCTACAATACACAATATTAACACACACACGCGCGCGCGCGCACACACAAACACACACACACACACACACACACACACACACACACACACACACACACACACACACACACACACACACACACACATATTTATACATACCTATACAATATAAATAAACTGGTTCACATACCTTGTCAAAAGTAGTTCAATTTTATTTATGATTCAACTATTTTGCTTTAACAGAAGGCATCCTCAGTTTGGCACACGGAACACAAAAACACATTCATTACATGGATATATTATACACATATGAAATTGCATACCAGGTTGGTATTTGTTAAAAATCGATAAAAATGAGTTCCTCGATGTGCCCTAATTTATATTTAATTTTAGGTTTACTACTAAATTACTTACGTCATGGCAATCTTGTGTTTAGTATTTATTTATTAATGTTTCATTACAGCTGTTTCGGTATAACATATACCATCATCAGATGCAACAACACATTTACACAACACACTGATACACATTTCACAAAAATAAATAAACATAAAATGTTTGGTACTGCAGTACAAGTCGAAAATAATATAAAATAAAGTTTAGATAGTTTAGATAATATAGCCATATCTTTCTAACGTGGTGGTCAACAGAGTGAACAGTTTGCAATATTATTTCCCTCCCAAAAAGCACATTTTTAGCCATTCTACCGGCAGACTTGGCAGACTTGTGAGAAAGCTGTAAGTGTTCGTTGTGTTGTGTGAAACTATTTTATATCTAGTGAAAATATTTTCTTATTTGTAGTGTTTTATTATTATAATTTGTTTCTACAAGTTATAATATATGTGTTATTATTTCTAAAGTTTATATTTTTGAGTGATTTACGGTTTTTTAGTGAATATATATTTGGCCCAAACTAGGCTAGGCTACAATCATGCATAAAAAGAATATTTCCTTTTGTGAAGTGTTTTATTTATTATAATTTGTATATACAAGTTATAATAAATGTGTTATTATTTCTAAAGTTTATATTTTTGAGTGATTTACGGTTTTTGAGCGATTTTGAGCTAGGCCTAACCTAGCTAGCATGCATAAAAGAATATTATCTTTTGTGAAGTGTTTTATTTATTATAATTTGTATATACAAGTTATAATAAATGTGTTATTATTTCTAAAGTTTATATTTTTGAGTGATTTACGGTTTTTGAGCGATTTTGAGCTAGGCCTAACCTAGCTAGCATTCATAAAAGAATAATTTCTTGTGATTTTGGCCTAGCTTAGATGTGGCCAAATAACAGTTAGGCCTAGGCCTATTACTATTTCTCAGTGTTTTATTCTTATAATTTCAGAACAATTTTTGCAATCAATATTTTGAAAACAATTAAAAACAAAAAATGGCATTCAGAAATGTAAACTCAGTAAATTTTGTGCGTGACGACAGTATCGAGGTTCTTATGATGGACCCCGATCTGTCTGATCTGGAAGATTTGGGGGGGCAAATTAGCACTTCTCCTCCAAGGAATTCTCAAGAAGAAGTGAGGATTAATCTTGATGATGATCTGTCAGCAGACGATTTGCCTGTTGACTTTGATTTTGATAGTGATAACTCCGACAATCTTGAAAATTCCTTGGTTGTTGAAGATATAGCACAAATGGCTGATTTTGAGTCCCTGGGTGATGAAAGCTTTGTTCCTGAACCTCAAGTAAATGTTAGAAATACACCTACACTTACACCGATCAATCTTGATCAACCAGGTCCATCTAACATAACACCTTCTCAATCGACAACACGAACAAATAGGAATAGACAACACATACAAACACGACCACTGACTCCATGGGTAAGAGTATATCCACCTGAACAAAAGATCGATATAGAGCGTAGATTTAGAATAACTAATGCAGGCCCTAGAGGTACTCCAGTTGATTCAAATCCTTTAGCATTTTTGACTTTATTTATGACCAGTGCAATGTGGGCACTTATGGTTGAAGAAACTAATAAGTGTGCACATACATTGTTACGCCAAATGCGTGAAACTGGAATGTTGAGACCACATTCCAGAATTACAGCGTGGGTTGACGTAACCGTAAATGAAATGCAAATATTCTGGGGATTGTTGATCAACATGGGACTTGTAGCAAAAAAGAATATTATAGATTATTGGCAAACTTCAGTTTCACAAGATACATCTTTTTTCCCCAAAATGATGAGTCTCAAACGCTTTCAACTAATTATGTCGATGTTTCATGTGTCATTTAATGAAGGTCCGGGTCCATTACGTGGTGAACCAGGGTTTGACCCTTGGTCAATAGTCCGGACGTTCATTGATATGATGAATGACTCATTCAAGATGTACTTTGTTCCAGGCCAACAGGTTTGCATTGACGAGAGCATGATTGGTATGAAAAACCGTTGTGCTTTCATACAATACATGCCCAATAAGAGACACTGTCGTTTTGGGATAAAAAAATTTGAAATTTGTGACTCTGTTACGTCCTATATTCTGCATGCCTCTTTGTACAGCGGTAGAGACTTTCTGTCCAATGATCCAGACCCTTTCACCCAAAAAGTAGTCAAGGAACTGATGACAAAAACAGACTGTTTGGGAAAAGGCTACCACCTGTTCACTGACAACTTCTACACAAAGATACCTCTTTGCCGCTATTTGTTATCGCAAAACACCTACTTGACAGGAACGATTAACAAAATCAGCGAAGAGCTACCTAAAACATTGGTCAAAGCAAAACAAGCTGTAGGAGAATCCTTGTATTTCAGGAAAGGCAACATACTTGTCCTGAAATACCTGGAGAAAAAAAGTCAGAAACCTGTCCACCTGGTTTCCACAGCTTGTCACGCTGAAGACATTGGTGTACGAAACAGATGGGGTGGTGGTGTCAAACTCAGACCGTTTGTCATTCATCAGTACAACTCCTTTATGGGCGGTGTGGATAATAAAGACAGGTGTATCTATCGTGTAACTTGTGATAGGCCCTGTAAGAAATACTGGCGTAAGATAGTTTACAACTTTGTCGACATGGCCATCTTCAATGCTTGGATTTTGTTCAAGGCACAGAATCCAGGCATGAAAAGACGGCACTCTTTCATGGTCGATTTAGTTGAGAGACTATGTCACGTAAACCAGATTGACTCTTCTCCATCTCTTGGTCTTTTGGATATGCATTTACGCAGTGCTGATCAGTCAACCTCAAGAGCTTTGACACCTGTAAACCCACACAAACTTACACCAATTTCTTCACAAAAATTGTGTGTAGTATGTTTAGTGACTACCGGTGTCAAATCCAGAGCACGGTACTGGTGTCCACCGTGTAATGCCGGTGTACACAGACATTGTTTCCCCACAATGACACATTTCTTTAGGGTTGGGAGGGGCAGAAGATTAGCTAGGCCTCAAAATCAGCCATAAGGATCTTCGCCCTCCCCACTACACACCTACGTCACCGCACTGGACACCACAACTGGATGCCATACAAAATGTAAGTTCATAAAATTTATTTTATTTTACCTTATTTTGGTTTTATATTATAATTTAGAAATGTTTACATTTATGTAATATTGTAACCTAACCTAGGCCAAACTGTCAGATTTGCACTTTCATGACTATGCCAACATTTTCCGCTAATGAGTTGGTTATTATTTATATATATTAGCAGATATCTTTTTACAAGTATATTATACAGCTTCTGTATATATTTCAATAACCTAAAATAAGTTTTCCTTGAAATTTTGTAGGCGTAAAGACAATTTTTCTCGTTCTTGGCTACCTAACTCCAAAATGTGTCCACCTAAAATTTTTTTCACTACACACCTAAATTCTATGCACCTTTCTGAATATAATGTTATATAGAAGTTGTGTCTAAAATATATATTACTATTTTTGGTGATTTATTGAAAAAAAAGGATAAATTTACCTTTATTTTGTAAAATCTATATTTTTTTTTGAAAATGTAACATTTCCCCCCCCCCCCTAAATATATTACAAATCTGTAGTAGTAATTATTGAAAATATTCCAAAAAAATTTTTGTATGGTTTACATTACAATTACTGTGAAATTATTCTCTCCGCTACCCTCCGATTTTTTGGTATTTGACCAAAAAACCCCAAATTTGATACATCTAACATTTTTTTTCACTACACACATAGATTCTATGCACCTTTCTGAATATAATGACATATAGAAGTTGTGTAAAAGATATATATTACTATTTTTACTGAATTTTTGAAAAAAAAATGACTAAATTAACTTTTTTCGTAAAATATTTTTTTACATTTTAAAAATGTAACAAATTTTATTATTTTTTTTCCTAAATATATTCAAAAATATTACACAAAACTTTTGTATATCTTAGAAAAATGTGGTAAGCTTTTGATTTTGGGTGATACAGGTATTTCTGAAAAATGATAACATCATTTTTTGACATGTAACATACTTACTCCAAAACCGTTTCAAAAATTTTTTTTTTTATTACATAGATGAATTCTATGCATCTTTCTGAGAAAAATGATGTCTTATAAGTTAGGTTTTGTTATATAATAATATATTTTATTAATTTTTAAACAAACGAAGAAACTTAACACATGCCAGATCTACATCTAACTTTTTTTTTTTCACTACACACCTAGATTCTATGCACCTTTCAGAACCTAATGATATATAGAACTTTTGTTTAAAATATATAGGCCTATTACTATGTTTGGTAATTTGTTGAAAATAAAATGACCAATGTCTCAATTTTCATAAAATATTTTTTAAAATTTTGATAATGTAACAAAAAATTTTTTTTTTCCTAAATATATTCACAAATAATACACAAAAATTGTGTATATCTTAGAAAAAGGTAGTAAGCTATTGATTTTGGATGATACAGGTTTTTCTGAAAAATGATAAGATCATTTTTTGACATGTAACATACTCCAAAACCGTTTCAAATTTATTTTTTTTATTACATAGATGAATTCTATGCATCTTTCTGAGAAAAATGATATCTTATAAGTTAGGTTTTGTGTAAAAATAATATTTTTTATTAATTTTTTAAGAAAATAAAACCTTTAACATGGAACAGTTGTAGGGTTTTAACCCAAAGCCAATCTGAAAACGTCTTTCTTCTAAGTCTCGTCTAGATTATGATTTGTAACACAGCAAACTGCTTATTTTTGTAAAACAAAGTTCCATTCGTCCTTCTACACACATTTTATAAATCTGTTTTATGTTAAATTATTAAAAAAAAAACTATTTGATCTTTATGCTACAACGTCATGCTACTTCGTCGATTGGCTTCTCCGATCTTTCTGATAACTATTTTTGTGTGAAATATCTTCCGTTTTCCTCTAAAAAGTTCTAATACCTGAAATCTGAATTGCAATCTTTCGACACACTACAGTTTTATGTTATAACCTGAAATATGCCTTAAATCACAACAATTTTCCAGATACAACTTATAATATTGAAACTATATTATAACATTTTACATTCATTGTTTACACAATTTTCTTTGGCGCAACGCTCTTACGTCCTGGATCTGCACAAACAAACTGTCGATAATCTATTTTTATTTTAGATAGTTTTTTGTAAATAAAAACAACTTCATTATTATGTATTTATATACTTATTCTTAACTTATTTATACATAAGCGACCCGCGTACCCGTGTTACCACGGGTAAAAAAAGTGGTAAAAAAACACTTGACTTAAATAGGCCTACTTGAAACTTCGGTTTTAGTAGCAGTTTCTCCTAAGGTCTATGATTGTGCAAAATTTCAAGTTCCTAGCCTATATATCGAAATAGTTTCAATATGAAGATTTCTGAAACTTCAAGAACCTATATCTCAGGAACCTCTTGACTTATATATTTGAAACTTCGGTTTTAGCAGTTTCTCACTCTCACTAAGGTTTATGATTGTGCAAAATTTCAAGTTCCTAGCCTATACAGTTTTCGAGTTGAAAAATCAAACGGACAGACTTAGCGTTTCATTAATATGATATGGTTAAATTAATTTTTTTTTCCTACAAGAAATCACCAATAGGCTACAGTATTCACCTTTTGTTTTTTATTATCAAACCCTTCTGATCCAACACAGTTTATTTATTTACTCAATTTTATTATTTTTCACGAATAGCCTAGTTAAATTCAAAATTTCTTATTTCTCACAATATCAATTTTCAAAATTAATTCTCCTATATTAACTTACATTTTAAATCACTTATTGTGCCAAGTATTATTTATCCTTCTATTAATCAATGTTTAATCATTTTCAAAGGTTACTTTCTTCACCATTATTTGATCATTTTCAAAATTTTTTCTTTATGAATGTCACTTTAAAAATCACCAATTCTTCTTTATACTATTACTTAAAAAAACAAAAAACAACTTCAACTTCTACTTCTACTTACTTATTTAATATGTTAAAACATTTTTACACCCATTGACAAAAAAAAAAACTATTCTCCTTAACTTGTCTTCATTAACTCAAATCTCATCATGGTACTTCTAAAATACACTTATATCTTGGTTATTACAAACTCTTTAAAAATTAGCTAAAAAACTTCACAAAAAACTTAAAATCATTTATCATAACATTATTATTATTATTCTCTTACAAGTTCTCTAAAATATTTCTCTCATCATTATACTTCAGTAGGCCTAAACTTTACTAAACATCATTTTATTTATAAAACAACACACAACTTACTTAATTTAAAACAATATTTTCTTGACCATTATTTGATCATTTTTAGAACCTGCTGATTTAATCTTTGATAACAACAAACTTTTACTTCTCAACCAAATTTATACTTTTTTCTACTAATTAATATCTTTTCTTTAATAACAATTCATAAGATTTAACAATCTCTCTTTCAACAGCTTTCCCATTGTATCTAGAAGACATATAGGCCTGAAAGACAGCCTATTCCAATTCTCAAAAATCTAGCCCTCTCTCAAGCAGCTGTTGTATGTAATCGGGAGAAATATTTTATCATGTGAGTAAACTTAAGAAACTTTATTGATAACTTCATTCAGTATTCCATTAGGTCCCAGGGCATTGGCAAGTTTTAATGTAGCTCCAGCCTCTAATAGTTCTTCCTTTGTGAACAGATCATCGGCAGTGACCTGGCAATCTTCAAAAACCCACCTGGTCCATTGTCTCTCTCACCCAGGTTGTGTAGTTTAAACCTAGAGTTTTTTGGTGAATTAACAATTATTTACAGATGACTCTCTTATATGCCAGACCACAGGAATTGTTATTAAATTTTAAATAATAAGTCTTATCAACAATTGCTTCGGCTTATCTTCATAACTGCTTTGAAGGTTTTCCTGCCCATGTTCCACAACACTTAGAGAGCTGCATCGCTTTTGGACCTGGCTCACCTTCTTATAACTGATATATAGTTTTTATCTTAACTGTGCCAATAAGTTCCAGTACATTGATTTTTCATAGAATATTGTATTTTTTAATCGTGACATTAATGAGTTATACATGTTGAAACAACTAACCGTTTTGTAGTGGTCACAGTTTCTTCGAACAATTTCGACTTATTTGTCCACTGTAGATCGTCCATTAGTTTGACTTCTTCTAAAAATCTAGTAAGCCATTCTGTGTCAAGCTTATAAGTGTTTGAACTTGGGTAATTTGTTTTCCAACCTTGATATTTTTGCTGATTTGTTTATATCAAATTCAAATATTGATAATCACTCAGCATTACTGCTCAGTGAGATATCATCTCAATAAAATAATGGTCTGTATAACAGGATAATGGTTCTGGGATACCTATGGAAAGGAATTATAAAACATCTTCTGTGTAAGTGTAATGTGTTTGTTAGGCACAAATTTAGTGAATTTGTTAACACATCTGTGGTCCTGAAGATTGTAGATATGTTGAGCCTATAAACCTCATGGCTTTTATGTGAAGCTGGGTAGAATATAGGATGAATTCTAGTTGTGTTGTAACTATTTTTGTATACATAAAGTTGTCTGGCTAATTTATTTGTTCATTACAACGTTATGACTCTAATTTTATTAACAAAACTCACGTTTGCAAACACAATCATTACTTATTATTATTTTATTTTATTTCAAAATTTAAAAAAAAAAAAAAAAACGGATGCCAATAATTTTTCTGAGACTTGTACTCATTTAATTTTATATATTTTCTCGGGACATGGGTTATTTCAAAAAGTGTACTAGGAAAAACCATGAAAACAGAATTCTGTTGCCCTGAAATACACACATTTATTTCATTGGATGCTGTAAGATATGCATATAATAGACATTAAACTACACACATTCATTTATTTAGCAATATTACTTTTATTTAATTTTTTAAACAAAGTTTATCAACATCTTTATAGTTCAGTCTTTTAAAAATAAATAAAAAATTTGCAACATTTCATCATTTACCATGATGCACACTTTTCACTGAATTTTAATTAAGTTATAATTAGTTTTCTTCAAATCAACTTTAATATTCTTTGTGGATATTAGGAATCATCACACAACTTTGTCTTACATGCCTTTTCCAAAATAGTTTTCACACATGAAAACCCATGTGTTGGACGTCATCTAAAGGTTTTGAATGTTTTCTCCAGACTCCTTACAAGACTCTCCCTCAGACGATGAATACTACTCCTCTAACACTCCTTATTAACATCTTTTAACCAACTCTCCTAACTACAGCGAGATTTTTTTAAAACCTGTTCTCTCTGCTTCCTACCCCAAATCCTTTTATTGGCTTGGTTTCTCTAACCAATCAGAAAGAGTTAAAACATACACAAAACACTGTTGCCATATTTCAACTTACGTTCTATATAATATAATTGCTTACCTAATTTACATCTATACATTTACAAAATTTTCCTGGTGACTTATTATATTAAACTAATTATATTATTGTTAGTTTGATTATATAACACTTCTACATTTATCGGTTCACAAATCTAATATGATCATACACGTGTAACCACTATCAGCTTACATCTGACATAGTATGATTTTGATTTCGAACATTGAATCAAACCAATCTAAATTCGCAGAAAAATGTGAAATTTTACAGTGTCACCTTCCACAATAAATCCTTAAGGATTCCAGTGATGTGGGGCATGTGTGGGCCCATTTGACTCACTTAATAAAAGGAAAAATAGATCGTAAATTTGAAGTGGAGATATTGCTTTGTTTCCTCTTTGCCAGCTGTCTTCTTAAATTGTTCAACTTTTAACTGACTTTATCGATCATACAGTGGTATCGGATTACAAAATGGTTTGTCCTTCTTGTCAAAAGATAATATTTTTTAATTAATTTTTAATACAATTCACTTTATTGAGTGTAT
Organism: Aphrophora alni; assembly: GCA_963513935.1. Taxonomy (NCBI): domain Eukaryota; kingdom Metazoa; phylum Arthropoda; class Insecta; order Hemiptera; family Aphrophoridae; genus Aphrophora; species Aphrophora alni. Next base: position 13,370,402 of record OY740765.1, on the reverse strand, counting down.
GAGTTGGTTAATTCTTCCTTGTTACTAGAATAATTTATTTTAATTGGTCTATCAATACATGCTATTTAAAAAAAATGTAGCAGCATTAAAAAGGAACAAATGCTAATGGATGAGTGGTGAGACTCTACATTAGAGTAGTGAGAATGGAGACTCAATTTAGGAATGCAGAAGCATTCAGTTCTTCCCAATATCCAAGCCCCATCTCACCACATGTGAATATTAAAATGTGTACATTATTTATTCAGTTAAGTACTACATAAATAACAAATCTTTTTTTTTTTTTTTACAGGACACATCACAGCCTATTTTATAATTTTGTTAAGTATCTTTATCACATCTGCAATGTGGACGACAAACTGGTATCAATTGGCAATTTATAAAGTAAGTCATGAACAAATGAAACATCTTTGTAATTTACTGTAATAAACATTTATTTCGTCAAACTATTTTCCCTTTAAAAAAAAAATTGTGTAAAGTAAGTGATTTTAAAAATAACCACAGAAAGCATTTTATAGAGTTAGTTAAGACAAGAAAGGAAATGATATATATATTAAATTTTGTTTACATAAATGAAGTTCAAACACATGTACAATCATTATGAATTTTAGGAATAAGGTTTTTTGCAACTAAATCAACAACTTTATGAGTATATTTTATTTTCCAATTTAAAATGAAGGCCACTCATAAGAATTAAGGTTGCTCTGACTAGGAATAAAACATGTGATGCGAAGTATTTAATACAATTGTGTGAACGAAATATAATGAGCAGTTGTACAAACAAAAAACTACAAACAAAACATACAATTTGAATTGTTTTTTTAAAGCTTTTCCCCTGGAAGTGTTTGCTTAACCAAAAAATTATAAAATTCCTTGCTCACTATTTGTTTTACGTTTAATTTAGATGAATTAACGTTTTCAAGTTCTATGGAGATAAAAAATATCAAATAATTTATTTACATAACAGTTACACTGCTTTGTTTCCTGAGATTTCCTCTAAAACTTGATATACAAACTTTTACGTATTTTGTAGAAACTTATATGCATCAATATGAATTAGAATAAAATATGAACAGTACTCTGAAATTTTACACTTACAATGAATTGGGCCACCAGCAACTGAGGCTCACTATTTGTGGAGGTAAAGGTTTGTTTTCAGTTAACATTCAGTCAGCATTCCAGGATTTATGTTCATCGATAGATACAGCAAAATATTCACTACCACTGTGATCCCAATAAATCACCATCACAATGCAAGAAGCAAACCACCCATAAAGCATTTAACTTGTATTATTTCTCTCTATAGTGGTGTTTTGTTGAAATGTACAGTAAGTGTGTTATTATTTGCTGTTGCTTTTTGGTTTATTAGTGTGTGTCACATTGTGTGCTACATAGTAGCCATATTGGGATTATAAAAATAATTTATTGAATTCATTAAAACGTCCAAGGAACTAATTCTACTGTTTGCAGAACCACTAGTAACCTGTTTTCCAAAAGAGAATAATTGTAACTTTAAAGATAAGGATTGTAAGCTTATATAACGAATAATAATTCACATTCAAATATAGATATACATTTATATGAATGTCCGTATGATTGGAAAATAATTAAGATCGAGACAATTTCGCTTGAACTTATAAACATTTTTATAGTAAAAAGAATAAGCTCCACTTGTAAACAAATAATCTTTTAAAATTCTTATATAATCTCTAATAGTTCTTACACTGTGGAAGTAAAAATCTGTAATCATTCTTACAATAAATTCCGTCGAATTATTGAATTATCTTGTTTACCTTGAAACAAATATTTGAATGCAATTATAAGCAATATTTAATAGACATTTATTTTATTTTATTTTATTGATGAAATATGAGATACCTTCACTGTGCTTTTAGGATGTAAATTAGTTTCGATCATTTTCAGCTCTCTGCTTAGATTATTTTTGTAAACTTTGTGTTATGGTTTGAGTGCAAACATGCTCTATTAGTTCGAAGACCATTTTTAGATTGTTAATTTATTCATAAATTATGTACATTTTTATTGGTAAACTAGGGGAAAACCAAACATATGTTGTTATGCACCTGTAGGAGGCAAACAATCGTTTTTCGTCTCCAGTCTTAATTCTTTCTTATACATATATATGTATATACTTTTTACAGATACAGTTTTGTGATGGGAACAATTAAAGTGAAATTGTCATGGAAATATCCCTTTTATTCATGGAAGGCCCTTGAATAAAAAATAGTTGTTTTATCTGTCTGTCGTGGAGTGTGCTACCCAAGTGGATGAATTAATTTGATTCAAATTTTATATGTTGGTTTATTTGACCATATATCGGTACTGTTTTCTCTATTTTATTAATAATGGAAAACTATAATTTGTGAGAAATGCTCAAATGAGCAATATATATATATATATATATATATATATATATATATATATATATATATATAATTTTCCTAATATGTATATATACAGGGTGGTTATAAAATCCCTTCCCTCCTACAATTTATATTTAAAGTGATTTTTAATGATAACATTGATTATATAGATAGAAACTCTAACTTGTTATTCTAAACAATGGAATTTGCAAGAGGTCTAAGATAAAGGAGTCAACTTCCGAATTTTTTATGAGAAGGTAGTCATGCAACATGTCGATTAGCACTGCCAACATTGGCAATAGCACCCCCTGAAAAAATGGTGCTATTAAAATTCAAAAGGGTTGTACCGTTTCCAAGAAATCAGTAGGTTAAAGATGTAGGAGTCGACTTAAAAGTTGTAGTGAGAAGATAATTATGTAACATTTCAATTAACACTGCCTTTTTTCCCTGAAAACAATGGTGCAAGAATAATTCAAAAGGGTTGTACCGTTTCCAAGAAATCAGTAAGTCAAATATGTAGGAGTCAACTTCAATGTTGTAATGAGAAGATAGTCATGTGACATGTCAATTAACACTTACTTTTTTCGCTGAACAATGAGTGTAATTAAAATTCAAAAGGTTTGTACCGTTTCCAAGAAAGAAAGTCTTGTCAGGTATCATTAAGTAATTTCTCTCCCCATATTTTAGAATACCTCAAAAGTTAGAGTTTCTACCTATATAATGAATGGTATCATTGAAAAACATTTTAAATATAAATTGTAGAAAGAAGTAGTGGGGAAGGGAATATATAACCACTCTGTATATGTTTAGCACATTTATTTGAGCCATAGATTAAATTTGAGCAAAATTTGACCAAAGTTTTTGGACCTGATTTTTAAAATTTGTGTTGGTACTTCCTAAATTCTTGAGTTATTCTTAAAATGAGAGAAAAATTCTCTAGGGGAGGACAAAATATGATCCACATATCAAATTTGATAAAAATTGGTTTATTAGTTTTATCTGTAAGGTTTTCCAACAACTGACAAACAAAAGAGAAAGTTTTTTTTTTAAAACAAGTTTTCAGCACAAGAGATGGTTGTTTAGAAGTGTAAAACCATTATGGTCAGGATTGGCTTAACAAAAACAAAGCATAAAATGTTCTTCAACACAAAACTAATAACATTTTAAAATTAAAAAGATAAGTTATAAGTAAAGAGGCTTAAAGTCTTAGAATACTCTGATAGAATCAGGGTTGAAAGAGAACAAGAGATGGTCAAGATACACCTGATAAGACAGATGTAAGAAAGGGATCTAACCCAAGACTACATGAATATAGGTGTAGATCCAGCTAGGAATCTTGGGATTCTGTACCCTGACTCACTATAAGTGAGCCCCTGAGATGTAATAGTTTTTAAGTTATATGGCAGTTTTTACAATTGAATTTCTTAAAAACCATAACAAACAGTAGCACACATCACAGAACTTTTTCGAGAATATGTATATGAAAAAGTCTAAGAATTTCAACGGTTGGAATTTATGTGTGTTACTACTACAAGATAAAAACAGAATGATGAGACGCTTTATGTTACAGTGCCAAGACAGTATTGTGCAAGTACTTAAGATTTTACTTCTACAACCTAATTTGTAATTGGGAAAGGAAAATATGAATATATAATTCGTAAATATGAGAAAGTGATTATTACGTTTTATAGTTTTGAACTATTTCATCTTAAAGTGGTGTTTTCTTTTATATTCAAATATAAATATCATTAAGTAATAGCAGTCGACAAGAAAATTAAAATAGCTAACAAACTGACAGGACCAGTTAGTGGACTATATCCTGTTTCATCAATTAGAAAATAATTATCCGGCTCGTAACAGTGGGGAAAAAAGAATTCAACAAACTTTGGGTATAACATTGGCAGGTTTCAGGAACAAGTCGATTCCTTTTTAAAATTTAACCGATATGTCTCGTTATCAAGGAATCCCTCCATCAATAGCCACTCTTGCTTCTCACTAAAGCAGGCAATCCACTCATAACTTTATAGGTTTAACACCATTGACTCAGCACTGTGTGTTGCCTGTAGCAAGAAATATAACACTATTGACACATATCCCGTTGCACTGTAAGTCTAAGTGGTTCTATGTATAATCTGAAGAAGAAATTAAAATCTAAAGCAACTCTTCTATATATATTAAGAAACTGACAATACTTTGCTTTAGAGATGATATTTTATTAGAGACATCGAGACTTTGATACTAAGAAGTAAGCAATTAGTTAGTGATATTGATAATTTAAAATTTGTGTTTATTACAAATAATAATTTGGATGTTTATGAACAAATTCCAGTTTACCTTTTATCAGTAACAAAGTGGTAAGACAGATTGATAAGTTTTGCTCTCATACTGCACACCCTTAATGAATATTAAAATAGAGCATCCATTACAAATTATAAACAAAGCATCATATATACACAACAGATCTTGATGAATTTATAAAATAATCTTGTTCAAAAATCTTGTGAATTGTTAAGTAATTTTTAAGATAACCTGTTAAATTTCTCTATTTTTCCAGACTTTAGTTTTTAGCAATAACAGCCTAAATTTTAACATGTGGAAGAATCCCAGCTGGCAGCCTTTGGTGTCAGTTTATGTTTTCAACTACACAAATGAAGAAGCTGTTGATGAAGGAAATGAAAAACCCAACATTCAGGAAATCGGACCTTATGTGTTCAGGTAAAACTTTTTTTTTTTTTTTTTTTTGACATTGTAGGTTTTCAAAATATAATCTGTAAGTATAATAATGAATTTCTAAAATATAAATTCTAGCCATGATGTTGTAACCCTTTGGTTGATACCCAAGACCATGAAATGTCTACCAATTGTAATAATTGGCACCAATTTTCTTAATGTATATACACTGTAAAACCCACAGGTCACTATATTACTTGGATTTTGCTCAAATTTTATATTTAGGCCCAGTTTCACAAAGTTAGATTTATAAGTTCATTAAGCAGAAAAATCTGATAATTTTGTACCCAAACATTGTAAATTATCTGTAACAGCTCTTTTTGTGCAGTTTTAAATCTGCATCCAATGATGTCGAAACTTGTATTTTACTCTAAATGTAAAAGAGTTATTATTAAAAAACATAATTGTTAAAAATGTTACATCAAACATTTTTGTAGTATATACCAGGATTGTATACTATAAATTATTAATGTAATTATAAGAAATTACCTTATTTAATCCGTCTGATAATCCTATATATGTAAGCACAGTTTACCGGTTTTCAGCAGTCTATGCTACCATTTTCAGATCTGCTCTGCAAAAATGTGCATAAATTCGAAAAATAACAAATAAAATACTTGCTACCACATCATTCATGAAAGCAATTTCCAGTTTAAAATTTAGTTTCCTATATAAATAGTAGTATGTGAATGTTAATTGTTTGCTCTTTCTATCCACAAATTTCTAAAACAATAGGTTACTGCCTCCATCAAGAGCTTTAATTGGCCCTACCATTGCAATTTCTAATCTGAACCTTGTATTTAATTATTTATTTCATCACCTCTCCATTGTTCCAGGAAATAACTGACATGTCATAATTATAATTCGGATATAAATATTAAAAAATAAATGCTAAAATAACAATTACATTTAAATAAAATAGCTTAGAAATCTACATAAAAATGCCATTGAACACTATTATAAATTAACACACATTCAAACAAAAACAAATCGAAAATAAATAAACACCAACAGACTGAGTTTAGGTGCTTATGGAAATACAAAGGTATTTTTCCACTAAATAAAATACATTTTCAACAACGGAACACCTGAGTGTACTCTTGAAACCCTTAATAGAACCTTTGTTTTTAATGTTTCCCTGAAGTGTGTTAAACAACATTACTGCAGAATAATAAACCCAATGTTCAAAACAAGTAAGTCTGTGGACAGGATATAGAAGAAATTTATTACTGGTAGGATATTTGTGATGGTGTCGATTACAGTACAACCTCGTTTATCCGGACTAATTGGGACCGGAAGTGATCCGGTTAATCAAAAATCCGGATAATCCGAAATTATAGAAAGATAAATAAAACAAAATATAAAATGATAACTTACCATTTATAAGTCATTAAAAAACACAATATTTACAGTCATTCAATTTACATAATACACGAAATTACACAATGTACCGTAAATGACGAAAAACATTTTATTTACACACCTGAATTATTTACACATGCTTTTAATTTACACAGGGTTTAGTTGTTATTTACAAAAAAGTCATTTATCTTCCTCTGTTTTAATTTGGTGTGACGTTTCAATGCGGCCCTGTCTATACGATTCAATGCATCTAACTTTTGGGCCATTGTAAGCACATTACGTTTTCGTTTCGTCGCCATTTCCACGCACAAACGCTAACACACGAATATAAATAAATAGCAGTAACAACGCCCACCTCCAAATACTATGCCGATTCTCATTCACGTCCTCGATACTCCCGACTGGGGATGTGATGTGCCAACTGCCAAAAAAAAGAACGGGGGTTCCCAAAGCTGGCGGCACCGCTTTAAGATGTGACAAAATGTTCACATTTACTGATTTACACCCTTGAGTCTTAGCAACCCGACAACAATAAAGTTGTAAAAATGACATGATGGTTTATGATGCATTGTAAATATGCACCTGGTTTGTATTTATTTCATACTGTCATGCCACATCGGGGTAGGGGGATGGTGACGCAGAGGTCATTGTTCCTCCACTTTCTCTTCCCAGTGCATCAACAACCCACCCTAATACCTCGAGGCGACACTGTAGTGTTGAGGAAATCACGTTTTTATCAACATTAATGTAATAGCAGATATTTCTTGTTGAAACTCCATATTCAAGGATAAAATAAAGCAAGAGCTTAAAGTTTCAAAATATTATAAATATTATTTAAAATATTATTCAAAATACAGTAATTATTAAAATATTTTGAAACTTTAAGCTTTTGCTTTATAATATCCTTGATTAAATTTTTTATTTTTTGTTCCGGATCGATCCGGATAATCCGGACATCCGGTTGAATGAGGTCCGGATAAACGAGGTAGTACTATAATTCCAAATATACTCTGATTGCACTTAAAAAATAATAAATTCATAAATGTAAATACAAGCGAAAGTTAAAATATTATGTTTGTTTGAAAAGGGTATTTGAGATTGATTGTAAATTAGGTGGAAAATTGAGCAAGTTCACACTAGTATTTTTCCGCCAGACCCAACCCATTTTGAAATTATCCAACCTTTGGATTGTATGACTAATTGAACCAGTTTAAGCAGTCAATGATTCTCAGGCAGACTTACAGCTTTTTGAATATAATAAAAGTGACTTTTAATGTATGATTAGAGAAAAAGAATGTTTCTAAATAAATCATTACATTTACCATTGTGGGTTGGCCCCAAATTTATGAATATTATAAAAAATGGTCTGATTTTTATACCATCAAGTTTGATACCAACCTATTCTCAGTAGAAGCCAACAAGTGTGAGCTCAATTTTTCTTTGATAGAGTTTTATAACATCAAGTAGTGTATCATTAGACATAACCTTTTCATAAATTGGTCATTACAAAGTCATTTATTTAATTTTATTTGTCTTAAAAAGCATGTACAAGATTAAATATACAATGCCAAATGACTAATCAATATAAAATTTTATAAAATTCTAAAATAGTTGTCAAAGCCACAGTGTCAACGCATCTACAATAAATCTTAACTTAAACAATATATTTCTATATTACAAAAGGAACAAAATAGTATTTTTTATTTAAACAATATTCATATTAACTATAAAATGAATGGCAGATTCTTGGTCATATATATTTGAAGTTTCAGGTTTTTACATATGTTGAAACAATGCCACCAGGACATCATGTGTTCTGTACAGAATCATTTACTGTTTAAAAATTTAAAAACAATTTCTCAGAGGTTAAAAAAGAAGAGCCTTTTTATTTTATTTTTTTGAGGGAAGTCTAGTATCTAAAAGTGACCCAAATTTTTTATTAAACCGTCTAATAAAACTATAATAAGGTGAACCTTCAGATACTGTTGTTCTATGGGCAGGATAATTAAATAGGTTTTTGTTTCATATTAGAAGCCTGTAATCATGTTGTACATCAATAATAATACCAAACATAACCTAAATTTTTTTCATAATTAATGGAATTCACCCAAAGTATGATGCCATAGGATAATTGTGACTACATGTAACATAATACACCATCTTAGCAGTACTAATGTCGATGACTCTTTTAATGATCAGAATCATGAAATATGCTTTATTTAATTTACCAATCAAATACAGAATATATTGTTGCCATGTTAATGTACAACCAACTTTAATTCTAAGATATTATACACAACTTGCAGATACTTTAATACTATTTAAATTTAGAAAATATTTTGATTTACGTAGTTGTAATTATTTCAAGCAGATTTTATAATTGGAATGAAAGTAAATTATATGTGTTTTTCTGTAGTCAAAAGATTACCATTTGTCTTAAACTATTTATGTTTGGCTTTGAGATCATGTTTTAAATCTAATTTTAATTGTGTATTACCTGCATTTGTGATTACCGTAAAATAAATGATGTTGAATATATCTTCAGAGGATAACATAAATCAGTTAACTCAATCAGAAAATAACATAGTAAACAATTTTCATCAAATTCCTTATCACCATTTAGATACCTTGCTGTAACAAGTAAGATTAATAGGTTGGTGATGTCATTCATCAAGTTAAACAGAAAAAATGACTATTGTTATTATTTTATTTATTTATTTTATTGCTGTTTCTTCAATTTAGTCTGACATGTCTTGAATTCTTCGAAAAACTGTGTTGTTCGTAAATGGGATTGTATTAATTTTGTGAATACAGTCCTATCTAAATATACACTGTAGTACAGCTTCTTTTATACACGGAGCAATCAAATCCTCAACAATTGTGTGGTTTGTACCACACTTTGCAATATGATAACTAATTCTGTAGGAGGTTTCGACAGCATTTTAATTGTCTTTACTACCTGCCACTAGATATAATGAAACACTTGCATCTTTTTTATAATTCTTTATCACATATCTCACACAATCGTCTAAATATTTTTGTTTCTTCTGATAAGCACAAGTTTTACTACCATTATTTAACTGGAAAACAGCTGTACTGTCAACTTTTTTCAGTGTTCCAGTTTTTAACCACTTGTGCAGTATGCTTAATAATAAAACATACATAAAAAAAAACTCACAATAACCTATGTCCTATAAAATAATACAAAACTGTCTATATCACTCATACACATACTGATAGAAAGTATACACACATGTACACACTGATAAAAGCTTATACTGTTCCATAACTCAAATTACTTTGCAAAGAATACTGAAATGATAGGCACTGATACAATACGAGGTCTGCATTTGTAAGTTTTCAACCAGTTCTGAAATATTTCAGTATTTGTGGAACAATAACAAGCTGTGTGTTTTCAAGAAAGTTTTGGATGTGAGAAAGAGAACAAAATAAAGAAATGAGCAGAGATTGGTTGATATATGAAAAATTTATAAACCATATTCATTGATCTGATTTCAGAGAAGCATCAAAGAAAGTAAATGTAACATTTCATTCAAATGGCACTGTGAGCTATCAGGTACATCGAATGTATACATTTCTTCGAGAACTGTCTGCAAGTGATCTAAATGCTACTATAAAAACACCTAACATTATTTTACTTGTAAGTACAATAGATTATAATTATTATTACTTATTTATGATTTAGTAATTAATAATATAATCCGCAGGGACTCAAAAAGATGCCAGCGCTATCATCTAATCTACATGCTAATTCTGTGTGGGGACAGAATTTTTTATAATGCAGATTTTTTTTGCAATAATTTACACAATATTATTGGATGTAATTTCATCTCAAAGGTAATTACATTTCGAAGACGATCATATTTTTACATTTTTGAATTTGATGTATTTAGTTTTGTGTGTGTTTTAAAAAATAAAACCACACTTAAATTTAACCTTAAGTCAAAATAAAGTAACAATTTAAAAAATAATATTTGAAATTTAATTACTTTTCAAGTAAAATTATTACCAATATGTTCACATGATATATACTGAAAAAGACTGTTTTCTAGTGGGAACATGTCAGTTTTGAATTGCTATGTAGGTAGATGGGAGTGCTGGTATCATCATAGAGAACTCCTGCTAGCTCCTTCAAACCCTAATAGAGAAATGTTATAATTTTTACTTATTTAATTCTACCCGCTGACTTTCAGCACATATACCGTCAATGATCATTAACCCTAGAACACTTATGTCCGGGTTTAGTCACACTATCACTTAAGTATCGTAAATTTGACTACTCATTTTTTTTTTTTTTTTTTCACGGAAACCTAATTTAAAATTTTTTCGTTGTCGTAGTTATGTTTTAGTACTCTTTAGATTTAGGAAAAAAATGGTTTAAAAAACTTATTAGTGCAACTAGTAATAAAAAACTATAAAAATGAACGACTACTTTTTTTTGAAAGGAAAAAAACAAGGGTTAAAAAATATTTTTATAAATTTTGTATAACAGTATTTTTATTAAATGAAACACATATTTATCTAAAGTATACAGGTTGTACAATCTTATTTTACTAATTAAACAAGGTTTATAGTAAAACCTTAGTAAAAACAATGGTTTTTCCCTCTACAAAAAAAAGTAACGCAATCACTTATGTATCGTCAAATGCACGACACGAGCACAAATCAGTACAGACACATGTGGCTGGTAGGAGTGAAACTCCGCGACTGACCTTGTCTATTAGAGTAGGGAAGGTACTGGTAGGGGGGATGCACGCTCACCACTCTTCTGTCAAATACGCCAATTTTGGATTTTACATGTCGTCATTTTGACGACACATAAGTGTTCTAGGGACATTATTGCTAAGAACCAAAAATTTTTGTTTGAGAGTATACTAGAGAGACCTCTCTTATTGATCATTCTTTTCAACACCTCTCTTGCCCTGCACTATAGTAAGATGTCTTCCAACATTTCTTCTGTCCCCTCGCATGCAGTGCACAATGATGAATCACACAGGCCAAGGTGGTGACTGTATTACCTTATCAAGATGAGACCAATTCTTACTCTAGCTGTAAAAAATGTCACAGTGCAGGTTACTCCACTTTACATATTCAGGGTTGCTGGATTGAAAGCTGAACGAGAATGGCCCGGTAGTATCATTATCCATCTAGCTGTCATAACTCTACCTGCTGACATTTCCTGTAGCATTTGTTTTCAATAAGATAGTTAATACTTCTGAGGAAAGTTTGGTGACACTGCAGCTGTACTCCTTTGCTCTTACAGCTGCCACTTGATTTTACACTAAACTGCATTTGATGGGAATCCGTTGGAACACAGTTCAGTTGTTCTCTCTTGTTGTTTTCGGAGTACAGACTTATTCTCTGTAAACCAGAATACATAATTAGTTGGTATGGAACGCCCTAATATAGATTTTCTTAAATAAACACTTTTAGTTAGTAATGCATTATTCATCTATACTTGGTGTTGCATTCACAGTGCATAGTATTTTTTGTTACTTGTGCTCCATCTGCTTTACCATATATAGGATCCAACAAACCATCCGTGAATATTTTTAATATTCTTTATATTTGTGTAAAAATGAGTACCATTAGAACAAAAATATAGTCCTTCTCACGATTTACGACGTGTTTTACTATCAAGTATACATGTATGGACATAGAATATATACTTTGTAAGAACAAAGCAGATTCTCAAGAGATAACTTTTTTATAATAAACCTTTCCACAAAACACAAAGAAAGCCTTGCAAAAATACAAACTCCACCCTTCCCCTTCTTGAAATAATTGAGATCTACTAAAATATGATATATTCATAAACCCCTCAACAGTTACACCATGACATTCATTCTCAAATAACAAATGTTCACTTCACTTAAACAAACAATGTCTAACTTTTTTAAAAAAAAACTCCTAATGATAATCTCAGTTTCTTCAACTACATATTTCATCGTTGGCTGCCAAATTAATTAGGGAGGGGAATGATTTGGATTTTTTGCCTACTCATTTATTTTAAATTATATATCACTCGAAGATTGCCATTAAACAATTTTCGGGTAGGGATATATCAAGTCCTATTCATTTTCCTGAAGGCATGTCATTGTATTTACTCCTTCAATTTTTAGAACTTGGATCTTATTTTTAAGAAATATATTTGTCTTATTTCTATTTTTGTGTTTCATATCTTTAAAACAATTTATCTCATAAACTCATTTGATTTACAGATTCAGATGTTGTTAAATTCTTTCATAGTTATAATAATGAAATAATAACACAAATATTATCAATTTCAATCATTTGTTTTAATTACAAAAGGAGTTTCACTAAATAAATTCTCATCTAAAGTGTTTGTTCAATTGATTACACAACTGAAGTCACAGTTTTAACTGAAATATAGTTTGTAAAATTAATTTTGTAATGAAAATAATTCTATAAAACTGACAATGTCGGTGTTATTTCATTTGTAGTTTTGTTATTTTTTACAATTTATCAGGGTAAAACAAAACAGACATATGCCAATAGAGCCATACAAGCAATACCACCCCTCCACAAATAATAGTTTGGGCTTCACACACTTTTTGAACCACAAGCCGTCAATGTTATAATGCATAGCCTGTTGTAAGAAATACATGAAATTAATATTTCTTAGGATAGTCTCTAAAAAATTAGTGAAAATAACAATTTTACCCACATTTCAATAAATATTGAGTTATTTAAAGTTCAAAATCATAAAAATTCCACATAAATAATGTAAGATATTAAGTTTATTTCAAACTACAAAAATAACTGATTATTTTTATAACTCGCCTACACCATAGACAATTGAATATTTTCATAACTGCTCTTCACAGTGAACAGCTCATTATTTTTATAACTGGCCTACACCGTGGACAGCTAATTAATTTTTAACTAGCCTATGCTTTGGTCACCTGATTATTTTTATAACCACCCTACATCATAGAGAGTTGATTATTTTAATATAATTAATAGTGGGTTACTATTACTCACCAGACATCTCTGGTTCCCCTAGACAATCTTTTGTTTTAAACCTTGTCCATGTTAATATCTGTATTTGAATAGTATCCAAGGTTTAAACAAAAATTCAGGGGCCTCTCTGAAGAAATTAAAAGTTCATACTTTTTTCAGGTAATTAAAAAAAGTCACTAATTTTTTTCTGTTCCATAACCAATTATTATAGTTGGGAGGTCTGGGCCAGCCACCTATTACCTAGCAACTAACCTATCACATTGGTAATAATTTGTATTACAAGTTATTTAATTAATTCATAAAATACAAAGTAGATGATCATGATTTTTGTTTTTGTTTTTTGGAAGGGCGGAATTGTACATTCCTCTACACGTTAGCCACCATAAGTTTATTACGCTCCCTAGCTTGTGTACTGTTAGACAGTGACAACTATGTAGAACAAAAACTTGAACACAAGATCTCACAAAAACTACGTTTATTTAAGCAAACACGTTTCAACAATAAAGTTGCCATCAGGGTTTCCAGAACAATTTAGAGTCGATGCAAAGGCTCACTTAATTCCAAGGAAGGTATATTTGTTTATTGGAATTTTTTATTCCCTTCTGATTTGTGTATATGCCCTCACTTTTTCATAATTCTACACTAAATTTTAAATTGGATATAGATTATTCTTCATAATAATAAAAAAAATAAAATTTAAATCTCTTACAGTAACTGTTCATACATTTGGAGTGTGTTTGAAAGCAGTTCTTGACAAAGAGTGTGAAATCCAATATGATCTGTTACACGATGGAAGAAGGAGTATGATAAACTTTCTCAATATCAGTGCCATAAGTGGTACTTTAAAAGAAGCAACTATGCAACTTATTAATTTAGTAATATTTATTTAGTCAACTAGCCATCACTACAAGAGTAGATGGCTAGACATTCCAAGTTTTTAATTTTGTAATTACTTTATAAAATACGAAATGAATAAAATTATAAATTATATTATTACTTATATAAATACATATACTGTTTTTATAATTTGGTTTAGTCAGGAACTGCTATGATGAAGAAAATATCTACATTTAAAAAAGATCTGCTTTTATTTGGTATAAGATTCATCCCAAAATTTAACAAAATGTCAGTGAACAATTTGATCATGGGCTATGAGGATTGGTTTTCTAATCTTGGGAGTAATATAAAAGGTTTACTAGGAGAGGCTGTACCTTCTAAATTTGGATTATTATCGAAGGTGAGTAAATGTAATTTGATATTTTGTACTTTACATGATGTTTTGATAGTTTTTTACATAGATTATTTATGTTTATTATATATGTACTAGGCGTATCTAATAAATAACAAGACTGATACAATAACTCACTGATATATATCACAATTTTAATCCTTGCCCATTTCAATATGATTTCCATTTGCACTTACGCACCAATATAGTCTTGTTTTCTACTAGTCATTGAGGTAGAGTAGATCAATTTCTCTCAGGTATTTTAACACATCTGTCATTTTCTTCTTTATCATTTTCTTCTTTATTGCATCAACTGACCCAAAATGTGTTCATCTAAGTCCAGATTTCATTTTAAGAAAAAGAAAACGTTACATGGTGCCAAATCTGGCAAATATGGAGGATGTTCTAGTGTAGTAATATGTTTGTCAGCAAAAAATGCTTCACAGAAAGTGCTTCGTGAGTAGGAGCATTTGGCCTGATGAAGAATGAAACCATTTTTCACAGTTCTACTATTTTTAGGGTTCGTAGGTAAAACCAAAGACCCTTATAGCTTCACACATGTGTCTGTCTATCTATACAGGGTGTTTCATGGGAACCCTGACAAACTTCAGGAAACGGTTCCATGGGTAAATACAAGAAAAAAATGTTATATAAAGATAGGTCCAAAACCTATTCGTTTCATATTTACAGCCAAAAATATAGTTTTTTCAGTTTTGCTTGTAGTTAAGGCATTTTTGACCTCTGGATCAAAAATTAGTGATAATATTTTGATAAAACCTACATGGTTAGTTAGTGGAGAAAAGTCTACAGATATATCATTAGTTTTAAGTACTAAAATGAGGACTTTTATTCGGCAACAGCACTTTAAAGATTAAAATTTACTAAAAAAATTAGTACTCATAAATTATTTTCAATTTTTAAATGGCTTTCACGAGTAATCCGAAGGACCATTATGGCTGCAACTTTACCAAAAGTTGTAGAATTTCATGTACAATAAAGTTATTAGTTAGATATGTTTAGCTTTACAAGTAACTTTTATTGGTGTATTAATAAACTGTAAGCTAACTCAAATTACAAATTACCTTTTAACTGGTGTATGATGCAACATACATTATTGTTTGTATGGTATGAATTCTACTAAATTTAAATAAACATTATTTATCTTACAATACTATTTACTGGTTTTTAACATAATATTCTTTAACTAAATAATAATCAATAATCTTAATTAGCTTATAATTAGCTTATTTAATTTTTTATTACAAACAACATTACGGATTTTGTAATGGGAGTTCTAGAGCAGCTGTTATTGAATATGGCAAAAGATTTCCTAACAGGGTTGTCCCAAATAGACAAGTATTTACCGACTTACGTTGCATTGTCGTTTGAGAGAGACAGGTTCATTTGCTAAATATAAACTTGAAGGCATTAATCAAACTTCGCTTGATGTAGAAGAGAGCATCATTGATTCGGTACAGCAAAGCCTAGGTACTAGTGTGAGGAGGCTTTCAAAGCAGCATCTGGTATCCTCTTCTAAGATTTGGAGAATCTTAAAAAATGAAGGTTTGTATCCTTACCATTTGAAGAAAGTGCAGGTTCTTCACGCCGGCGATAATATTAAAAGGTCTGAGTTTTGTCGTTGGGTTGCAGCAAATCATCGGTTGGTCATGTTAATTCTTTTTACAGACGAGGCTCAATTCACCCGGAATGGTATTACTAATTCCAAGAACACTCACATAAGGGCCGAAGAAAATCCGCACGCCACAGTTGAGACGAACTTTCAGAGTCGATTCTCAGTCAATGTTTGGTGCGGCCTCATTAATGACAAACTTGTCGGACCTTACATTTTAGATGGGGGTACTGGATGGTTTAACCTATTTACAGTTCTTACAGGACACTCTACCAGAACTTCTTGAGGATATCCCAATCCAAACCAGAGCAAATATGTTCTATCAACATGACGGAGCACCTCCGCACACGTCACTAAATGTTGTTCGCTTGTTACAGAACCGTTACGGTGAAAAGCTAATTGCTCACCGTGGACCAGTACATTGGCCTCCAAGGTCACCGGACCTGACTCCGATGGACTTTTATTTGTGGGGGCAGATGAAAACGGAGGTTTACAAAACCAAAACCACAGACAAGAGTAGAGTTAGTAGAAAGAATATTAAATGTCGCCCAAACAATCAAAGACAACCCTGCAATGATAAGAGCTGCGACGTCTTCCCTGTTAAAGCGAGCCAGACTCTACCCAGATCACAATGGGGGACAATTTGAAAACATTTTAAACTAAGTATAATTATTATTATGTTATAAACCAGTAAATAGTATTGTAAGTTAAATAATATTTATTTAAATTTAGTAGAATTCTTATTATACAAACAATAATGTATGTTGCATCATACACCAGTTAAAGGTAATTTGTAATTTGAGTTAGCTTACAGTTTATTAATACACCAATAAAAGTTACTTGTAAAGCTAAACATATCTAACTAATAACTTTATTGTACATGAAATTCTACAACTTTTGGTAAAGTTGCAGCCATAATGGTCCTTCGGATTACTCGTGAAAGCCATTTAAAAATTGAAAATAATTTTTGAGTACTAATTTTTTTAGTAAATTTTAATCTTTAAAGTGCTGTTGCCGAATAAAAGTCCTCATTTTAGTACTTAAAACTAATGATATATCTGTAGACTTTTCTCCACTAACTAACCATGTAGGTTTTATCAAAATGTTATCACTAATTTTTGATCCAGAGGTCAAAAAATGCCTTAACTACAAGCAAAACTGAAAAAACTCTATTTTTGGCTGTAAATATGAAACAAATTGGTTTTGGACCTATCTTTATATAACATTTTTTTCTTGTATTGACCCATGGAACCGTTTCCCAAAGTTTGTCAGGGTTCCCATGAAACACACTGTATATCTGTAAGTACAACCAGTCTACACAGACAAGATGATAAATCTTATATATTTCAAACTTTGGATTTATATTCTTTGTATTGTTACACATATAAGGAAAATATAGCATTAACAAAAAAAAAAAAATAATAAAATACCTTAAGTAGTTATGAGGCAAAAACTATATACTGTATTTGAAAAATTTCTATATACATAAGTTACGTTTCATATCCGGAACGTTGGTTTTTTAAAAACTTTTTTTAAAAATAAAAACCTTTAATTACTATTAATAATCTAATATACATTTAGACTTTCACAATAATTGTTTTTCGTCACAAGTAATATAGATTTAGAAGTGTACGGAGTGAGTTTCTGACTAACACTAAAGTATTCAGGATTCTACTGCTACTTATATGCTTACTCAGTTAAACTTATGCTAACACCAACTTATAAACTACAACCTAAACAATAAGTTGTGACGTAACTTCCTTATTCCTCATGTGAGAAACCTAAAGACCAATTTGGTACTAACTTCGTTCATGTTGAAGTCATCACACAAAATTTTTAACACAGTGTCTTTGAAAATCTCATGATTTTGGCTGACATTCGGACTGTAAACTGGCAGTCTACTTGAACAATCTGGCTAATAGTTTCTATATTTCTACTTTTTTTCGATTCTTGAAGTGAACAGTTGTTCACATCCTGAAGTCCTACACTGAATCTTTTGTGCAACTCAAACAAACATCCATAAGACAACATGCATTTTAAAATATTACATTGGTGTTTTGTTTAAATTTGACTTAAAATTTTAATTAACATGTTGTTCATCTCTTAAACTTAAAATTATTCCAGCATACTACAGAAAATCTTACTCCGCTAAACAATGACTAGCAATCAACTGAACATTGAACAATATTAATGTTTGTCATACAGCTTCAGACACATCTAAGTTCTCTGTCAAAGAGCTCACAATTAGTTCTCACTGTTTTCTCTAACACAGTCTCATTATTTAATAGACAAACCTTGTGCGTAAGGGAGGAATGGTCACAATGGACTTTTTCTACTCCTACTACTAAGTTAGAAAGGAAGAAAGAGTAACTGTAATAATAATAACAATAATCAACATCATCATAATATAACTTCATTTGGAAGGAAACTTGATTAAAAACAGTGGTCAAAGACAAACAAAAGTAGGAACATTAATTTTTTTGTTCAGTTAACTTGAAATACATACCTTCAGGAGCTTGTAAAGTTAGCTCTCGAGACCTTGTAACTCTATTTTTAAATTTCAATTTGCTAGAATTTTAGATAGAAACAAGATAGAGAACTACAGTTTTGTAGTCTTTTTCTACTTAGAATTCCCTTTAAAATGATGTAGCATTATTAAATGGGTTATCTTGTTTTGAGTTACACCCCATAAACCCGATTTGAAGAAAAAAATTTCCTTACAGGCTATACCATAAGTTAGTGTCTTTAATCCTATAAACTTTCCAAAGCCCATGTTTATTGCGCTCACTTTTCCAAAATTTAGAAGGAGGAGGCATCAGTTATAAATCTTTTACTTATTATGTTGACAAATTCATTATTATAACCTTTAAAAGTTGAGTTCATTCCCCAGAGCTTTTTATTTAATTGTCTAAAAAAGGACTTCAGTATCTGTTTTCTAAAGTGATTAAATATGTATCAGGTGGAAAATTTGAAATGTTGGATGTTATAATAATTATTGATAAGAAACTAAGTTGTATGGAGTAGGCTACATTAGAAAATTGAATAATATTATGAGAATAATATATTAATTTCTTTGTGTTTTACTCTTGTTCAGTCTAGATTGCAATATTGTATTTGTGGGTGGGGTTAGTGCTTCTGATACAACACACCTGACTATGTTATTCAATAGAAAATAATTAGTATAATTCACTTTAAAAGGGGAGGGGGTTGTGATTCTATTACAACATCCTGACTATGTTATTCAAAAGAAAATAATTCATTTCAAAACCAATTTAGAGCCTTCTCATCCACTCACTTTTTAAAACAGACAGCAGAACTTCCACCAAATTATATTTACATATACAAAGTTGAAAATGTTTTATATTAGATCTGGTAATTTTGTAAAGTATAATTATATCACATTTATTCTGTCCAACAAGGTAGAAACTTTAATTATTTAATTCCAAAACAAAAATTTGAAATTTATATATATATATTTTTCACTTATTTTATTTTAATGATCTTCTGGATTTTATTAAATCATGTAGTAAGGTTTGGAAACTCTAAGGATTCTACATAGCTGGTTACAAAGCTTGGATAATATATGTTTCCTATTTAATGTGATGAATAAGCAATAAAAAGGGGAAAATAAATTTGTTTCAAACAAGTATACTGGATTAGTGGGTGTGTTTAATATGTATAATATTTGTATATGACATATTATATATATATATATATATATATATATATATATATATATATATAATTTTGGGGTTACAAAACATTTATAATGATGTAGAAGTGGTACTGTATTGTTAGATATTTTGCTTGTTTGTAATAATGGTTTTTTTAAAAATTTTCTTATAAATCAGCATGTATAGAGTAGTGAGTGTTCCAACACAGTTTTGCCTAACTAAGAAAACCTAAGAAAATTGTTATTTTATTGTTTTAATAATGTATTATGATACTTTTTACTTATTACTAAGTGTAGATTTTTATTTTATTTCATTATTATTTTATGAAACTAGGAGGATGGTACAAATACTAGTATTGTTAAATTTTATTGTAAATTTATGTGTCTAATATATAATATGTAACTATTTTCTTTCTAATTAATAAAACAAAAACTATATTAAATAAATTACATATACTGAAGATTAATATGTTTAAATCTATTTAATATTTTTAAATACTTATATATTTCCAGAGAATAGGATTAAATAAGGACGTGATTACAATGCACACTGGGAAGTACAATATGGACTTATATGGAGTTTATGACCATCTTGATGGCAAATCAAACTTAGACAAATGGAATTGTGATGCATGTGATAGAATTGATGGAACAGATGGTACTATTTATCCTCCAACCCTTATAGCAAGAAAACAACCTCTATCAGTTTTTTCAGATGGCTACTGTAGAACTAATACTCTTATTTATAACAAGGAAACAACAGTAAGTATATTATATTGTAATTTAATAAACTTAATAAGATATCTTTAAATGTATTATAAAACCCATCCTGATTGCTTGAATATACAAGGGCTATCCAGAAAGTAACTCATGTTTTAGCGCAGCATTTCTAGTAGCGCTGTGAGCATTACCATTTTGTTGTGAGAGCTTCCTTCCACTCGGTACGCACCCAGCTGTGGCATTTGAGGTTTGTTTTGCTTCTGATCTCTTTGTAGTAAATTTTTTAAATGTGTGCTACAGTTGAAAACCCCGCTGCTTGTGGAGTACGATCAGTTATACGATTTTTGTTGGTGAAAAACACTAAACCTACTGAAATTTTGTCAACTTTCTAACCTTTATAGTAAAGATATGATGACTGAAGGTGGAGTGAGGCATTGGTGTAAAATATCTTTAAATATGGGTGCAGGAACTTCACAATGAAGACCAAAGTGGTCAACCAAACATTGTGACAAATGAACTGGTAGGGAAAATCAATGACAAGATTCGAGAAAATTGCCGTTTCACAATAACAGAGCTGTCTTTTGTGTTTCCTCAAATATCACGGAGCCTATTACATGAAGTTGTGACCCAGCAATTAGGCTACTATAAGTTTTATATAAGATGGGTTTCCAAAATATTGTTAGAGGACCACAAAACTTAACGGATGGCAGCATCGCTAAATTTCCTTCAGACCTATGACAAAGACGGTAATTGCCACCTTGATTAGATAGTGACTGGGGACGAGACGTTGGTTTAGCACATGAGTTGTGAAACAAAAAGACAGTCAATGCAGTGGAGACACACCAGTTCACAAAGCAAACCAATACAGTGTTTGCAAACTTTTATAATGAGAAAACTAATAGTTACATTTTTTTTTTTTTTTGAATAGGAAAGGTGTACTGCTAGTCGACTTTTTGCAATGTGGTTCAACAATAAACTAAGTAAAATATTAATAGAGTTGCGTAGAGTAATACAAAACAAATCCCGAAGGAAATTCTGTGCAAAAGTCGTGCCGTTTCAAGACAATGCCTACCCAAACTCGGTCTGCTATAGCCAGGAACTCTTGCAGGGCTTTAATTAGGAGATTTTCGAACATCCTGCATACAGCCCCGATCTCGCATCCAGTGACGACCATTTGTTTTTGCAGATGAACACCTGGCTAACAACGCAGCATTTTGATGATGGTGCAGAACTTCAGGCTGGCTTGAATGAATGGTTGAAATCATAGGCGGCAAGTTTTGATAACACTGGAATTTGTTAACTTGTTCGTCAGTATAAGTGCCTCAATTTAAATGGTGACTATGTAGAAAAGTAGTGTAAGAGTGTAGGTTTTAAAAGTATGTCGTACAAATTGTTTACTTTCACTTTGGTTTTTTAATTCCAAAAAGTGAGTAGTTACTTTCTGGATAACCCTTGTAACTATAGGAAATTTATAAATACCTCATTATGGACCATCAGTAATCATTTTGTTTTGTTTTCCTTAATATTCATTCCAACATTATGCCATTGTCAGTAGAGTAAGACATTCATTGCACAAAATGAAAATACAACAAATACCACCAATAGAAAACATTAATAAACATTGTCCAATTGAGAGAGAGATGGCCTAGGCCATGTTTTGGATAAAAACCAGAATTGGGAAGTAGCAAACTATGTATAATAAGCTATTTTTTATGTAGCAGTAAATATAGTAATTCTACAAAAAAAAAAAAAATAGAGGTAGTTGATTTAGCATGCTACAAAAGGATAAGTAGGATGTAATGAGTTTGCTGCTACCTATAAAATTACTGAGACTATGAATGAATTCAAATATTAATGCCAGAAAGTGAGAAAAAAAATACATAATAGTATCAAATAGGAACTCATTTTGTAGGCATATAAAATTTAAGCATGGCTAACCCCTTGTTCAAAAAATATCCGACATTAATTTTTATTGGTAAGACAAACTAAGTTATGGTGGCAAGGGATTGGTGTACATTTGTAGTCATGCTCCATTTTTGTTTGTCTATAAAGCCAATCAGTCACCAGTAGGCCGTTTATGACTGATCAAGTGTAAATAAGTACCATCAGATTTTCTTTTTAACAATTTAGGTCTGCCGCCTCTAGCTAGTAAAATTTTCCGCCACCCACCACCCTCCCTGATGTAACTAAGTTACCCCAACCCATGTCCATTGCCAGCTGATTACATGGAAAAGTTATCAGCAAGTTAATGCTTCTTTCAACAAGTTCAATAAATTTTTAACCGTTTATCATTGAACAATTTTCAGTCAAATAGATCGGATAGACGTGCTAAGTAATTGTCTTTCATTTTTGATTCCTTCAATGTATTTGATGACAAAATTCGGGTGTTCATTTATTTCAATAAGTTTTAGCTATGGTTCTTTAATTTCATTTGCTTCAAAATCTTCTTCATCCCCTTCAGAAATTTCTTTTGCTGTTATACTGTCAACAATCTCCTCATCTGTCAAAATATGAAAACCCAGAACTTCATCAGCTTCTAGCCATAACTCATGTCTTCCAATACTAAATAATATTCACCACCTCTCCATATTCATCATATTCTCTACCATGGCAGAGAGTATTGTGAAAATCTTCCATTTCAAACCCAGCTATATCTAATTCCATCTCCTGATTTATTAAAAGTTAGTTCCACAAGTTCTTCAAAATTGTGGATTTTATATCATTTACAGCAGCTCTGTAAAATTCAAATTCATGGATCTCAGATTATAATCTTTCAAATTCAGTAATATTATCTGTCTTCTTCTTCTGCTGCTGGTTTGTTGACTTGGATAACTTCATTCAAAAGCAAAAGCTTTTTTTTGTGTAGACATTTGGCTGAGTATATGATGACCTGGTCCATCGGCTGGAACAGAGAAGTTAGGTTTACTGGAATGAATGTCAGTTTGCTGACATGTTGTGGAGTAAAACAAAGGCTTTCATGTCATCGTGAGGAATTTTAAAAACCTCAGCTTGATAATCTATTGATTTCCAGTAGAGTTTTTAATGTAATCAATCCATTGTAATATCAGAATTGAACAATGTACTTACTTAACTGTAATAGTGGACTAATAAATTGTTGATTATATTTTGTATTAGCCTTGGCATTTTGATTTTGCCCATAATTACAAATTTTAACATGTAAGTTCCATCAGCATTTGTGCACAGCAACACAGAAACTCATTCCTTACTACCATCTATCTATGTTTCCTTCAGCTTTAGAGACTTGGGCGTTGTTGTGCAAGGCTCTCCAGTAAAACCCTCTATTAATAAATTTATACTTCTATGAGAGTGGAATTTTTTCTTTCTTTAAACAAACTGAAAAATTTATTTATTTATTTCTGAAGGGTTCAAGAGTTTCAACATCTACCCATATTAGACTTTTTTTGTCATTTTTTTATTGTCCTATTTTTGACATTAAGTTTCAGGACAAATTTTCTTGAATCATCTTTTTTCTTTCTTTGTCTATTAAGCGATCTCATATTCCATATTACAGATGATCCCTTTTCAAGTTTATTTATAATGAATAGTTTGCCGTGAAGAGAGAAAGAAAGAGACCCTTGTATTTAATTTGCTTGCCTTTAGCGGGCTTACTGAACGTCATCACAGTAGACAAAAGAAAACAATATGTAAAAGTTTCAAAACCACAAATGAGATAAAACAATGGTGAAATACAAGACACGATGTACAGTGTAACAAACAGAATGACTGACTGACAATGAAAGGTACAATCACACACGTGCACACTCCCGCACGAACAGAGCAAGGCCAAAACCCAAGAGGAAGATTAATGAAAGTGGGTGAGTCACAACAGGTCAACAATTTACCACTGGTACTTCCACTAATGCGTAAAATGGAGTCAAACGCTAGCAACTTATCTTTTAATCAGCAATTTTTATTATCATTCTTATTTTTAAGGTTATCCCAATGAAGAGAAGTCCTGTTTACTGGGGTTCTAAACAAAGAGTGCAGATATATAATTTGGACTTAATTTATTGTTTATAGCTCACTAACTACTTTGAAAGTTATACCTAGACTCCAATAAAGAAAATAAACATGAAATTAGTATGAGTACTTTACTTCCATTCCTTAACTTGTTGTTTGCTTTTGATATGAAAATGCTTTCATAACTATTCAGTAATTTGTTAGAGGTTACATTTTTTAACCATTTTACCATTACAGTAGAACCCCTCTAATCCGCCACATTCGGGACTTGGGGCATGGTCGGAACGCAAAAAAGGTCGGATTATCTGAAAAAAGTCAATATTTATTACATATTATATAAAGAGATTTTTTTAAAGTGAAATAAGTAATATATAAACTTTTAAGAGTCTTTATAATAAAGTCTATATATAAACTCTGCAAGTACTATAGCAAATCAATAGAAACAACACGAGAGATGACACAGCACTGAAGCGGGAAAAGGATAACAAACCGGATGAATGGCGCCAGACGGGCCGTGAGTCATCGACAAGTCGGCACAATATAGCGAGCTCGAGCACGGTCGGATTAACCGGAGTAACGGACCACCCGAGGGCGGATTAGACGGGTTCTACTGTATTTAATTCTAAATCATGATTGGTTTCTAGTATAATTATATTAAACTTCGTTAAATTATTCTAAGATTGTATCTAACTTTACTAGCTTCTAAAAAATGTTATGTGACAAAAAATAAATTTCAGACACAAGGATTACCAGCCGTACAATATATTTTGGACCCAAATATATTTCAATACTCTAACAATTCACAGAACTCCTGCTTTTGTCTTGATGACCAATGCCCTGCAAATGGAGTCCAAAGCATCTCTCCCTGTATATTTGGTAAGTACTACAGAATTTTCATTTATAATTTTAGAGCGAATAGCTCATTTCATATTTACATGTCTTTGATATTGTTATATTCATCATTCAAGAAAACATTATTTTTTAAAGCGAGAATATTAATAAATATTACTATTAAATTTAATAATCTGTATGTTCTACAATAGACTCACTCATAATTGTAAATAATTCACAGAACTCTCTAAGCTAATATTATTACAATTCTGGTATTCAGGTGGTCTAAATTTGTATAGTTTAACTTGATCTGGACTTGCTCCTTTTTGGTGCAGCATGCAACGAAATTAATTAATACAGTGTGGAGAACTTTTGATAGAGCTGGCTTACTGAATTGGCCATTAGACAATGGTAGAAATAATAGGTCAATTACATTAAATAATTAATGAAACAGATATTAAAAATTGTAGTTAGATCTTAACCTTTTTTCTTCTCAAGTGGTATGCATGAAATAAAAAGTGGACGGCATGCATGGACATTATTGAAGAAGGAGTTTATTTAGCAGACCAATATTCATCATGATCTAATTAAGTTTAATTAATGAGGCTCAATAGGGAGTTTTTTTTGGAATTTATTGGTTTTTAGTAGATATGTTTTCATAGTGATAGCTAAATATATGTTTTGAAATGAAAGCTGTAAATATTAATACATGTCTGAGAACCAAAAATGGTGAGCAAGTGTCAATGGGTTTGCACAGAGCAATCATTACTTCTAATTTCTTCATTCAAACTTCCAAGTGACACCGATGACTCGATGTTCATGATATGCTGTAAAAATCTGGTTCATTCCTCCATATATCTTGCCATAGAAATCCATATTACCCGTTGTCTTTCTTTTTTCACAAACGCTTTAAGAGTTAATTTTTTTTTACTTCAAGATTAGTGGTATTAATTTATTAAAACTATTTTAAACTGTTACCTTACACTCTTTATAAGGGTTCACCATGGACAAGTTAAAAAAAGATAATTATATTTTCTTAACTTAAAAAATAGTGTAACTACCTTATCACTAGTTCTTATACTCTTTTGGTAGACTCAAGCTTTGTAGAATATTTAAAGCCTCTAATTTTGTTCTCAAAGCTTTAAGGGACTACTCATAGATGACTGTGTTTTATATGTATCTTGAACTTAAATATCCAGTAAATAAATATTGAGCTTGACTTGTGAAGTGATATAAAATTAAAACTAAACTTAGACACAATTATTAATTATTAATCATACTACTTATGAAAATTGTGTTGAAGTTTTATTTTTATTTTAAAACGTCCTTTTATTTTATTTTTAATGATACAATGTAATTACAGTAGAGTCTCGGTTAACCGTCACCCTTTTTACCGTCAGTTTCTGTTAACCGCCAGGACAGGGGGGGGGGAATAGTACACATGTAATACGTAATGATGTACCGTATATATTTAATGTGGTATGAATGTTTACAAGTTAGATCATACTCAAATTTGATTTTAAAGAATCATGCGCTGTCTAAACAGTTGACTATTTCTATACAAAAATTTTATAATGTACAGTACTGTGCCTCAGTCTACTTGTAAACGTGATATTATTTTTTTTTTAGAAATTAGATATTATTTAGTTAAAAAGAAATAACAGTACAGATATTCTGTGTTATAAACACTGTTCAAAACATAATAGTACAGTATTTTTATCGATCACCGATGACTTCCAGCAGTCTGGGAAGTCTATTTCTGTTATCCGTCTATTCTCTCATCCGTCCCCACCGGTCCCGAGAATGACTCTACTGTATATTTATACAAATTAAATATTTCAATTAATATATATATATATATATATATATATATATATAATTAATATATATATTAATATAATTTATATATATATATATATATATATTTTTAAATATTTCAAGTGAAAAATATACGACCTAGACTGGGAATTGAACCCAGGACCTTTGGCTTTACATGCCAATGCTCTACCAACTACCAACTGAGTTATCCTTAGCCGCTTCCCAGCATAGGGAACCCTTATCACTTGAGTTTACTTTTGGTGAAATTTTTAAGTTATCAAATTCATTATCTTGTTACAAATGATATTTAAATTAATATTTACTCAACTTTCAGACCGTACTTATGTATTTATTGATATTAACGCTTATAAGTTTTTTTTATACCAGCTAGTATTACTAATTAAATAAATATTTCAAGTGGAAAAATATACGACCTAGATTGGAAATATACGACCAAAGATCTTTGACTTTACGAGCAAATGCTCTACCAATTGAGCTATCCTTAATTGTTTCCCAATATAAATAAATCAGTAAATTAAGATAAATATATACATGCGTGAGGGTTGCAAGTTGAGTAAATATTAATTTAAATATTAACATTTTTCTTCATTTTTAACAGATTGTTAAAAATCTTAGCTAACTGTCCTTCTTGTGTCATGTTTTCATTATTATTGAAATGCAATATCTTAAAAACAACTAAAAAATATTCTTGTTCATAACTACTTTCAACACAATTTCAATGATATGTTCAAAAATGTTTTAAAAAAATGTATATTAACTTATTTTTTCCTTTCCATTTGTTTTTTTTATTTTGGTATGTGAGAAAGTTTGTGCAATGTTTTTCTCCATTTGCTTTGAACAAATCACATGATTGCTTTGTTTTTATATTGAAATTATTTATCACCTAAAAACAATGTTTGACTTGTCAAAATAGTAATAGCTAAATTTTTAGTAATAATTAATAAGCAAAAATACAAGTTAATCAATAGCTGAATTGTAAAAAAATGTCAGAAATTTTCTCACACACCCATCCACATAATAAATAATAACCAAAACAAAAATATTCATCAACAACAAATATCAATTCATGTTAGATTTATACAAATTATCAAAACAAAATAATTTATATGTTTAAGTGAAGTTTGAG